>JAABKJ010007545.1:165981339-166329240 GCA_011634705.1 Andricus grossulariae
GAATTTTCAACAAAATAGTTGAGTTTTCTGCCTACAAAGATAAAATCTAAAAAAAAGGTAATCTTTGATATTACAGTAAAAAAAGATTAAATTTCTACCAAAAAATACGAATTTTAAAGAAAATAGATGAATTTTCAAATAAAAAAGATAAGTTTTCAACCAAAAGTGGAAAAGATACATTTTCAGTAAAAAGAAATATATAAAGAGATAAATTTTCAAACTAAAAAGACGAATTTTGAACCAAGAAAATTAATTTTCTACCAAAGAGACGAATTTTCAACAAAATACATGAATTTTCAACAAAGTAGTTACATTTTTAAACCATGAAATGAATTTTCAACTAAAATGAGAATTCTAACAAACAAACAAATAATTTTTTCAATTTTTAACCAAATTGTTGCATTTTTAATCTACAAAGAATAATTTTTAACCAAATGGCCAATTAAATTTTCATCAAAAATAGTAGAATTTTTATCTAAATAGTTGAATTTGCATCCTACAAAGATAAAATGTAAACAAAAAAGGTAATATTTGATATTAAAGTAAAATAAAGAGTAAATGTCTACCAAAAAAGACGAATTTTCGACAAAAAAGATGAATTTTCAAAGAAATAATTGAATTTTATAACAAATACCAACATTTTTTAATTAAAAAATATCATTTTTTAACAAAAAATGGAAAAGTTAAATTTTAAATAAAAAAATATATTTTTTTACGACAAAAAAAAACAATTTTAAAAAAAATAGTCCAATTTTTAACTAAAGAGATGAATTTTCCAACCAGAAAGACGAATTTTCAACTAAAAAAAAATCAGTTTTCAAGAAAAAATGGAAAAGTTACATTTTGAGTTAAAAAAAATTAATTTTAATTTAGAAAACATGACTTTTATACATAATAGGTATCTTTCCAAACAAAGAGATAAATTTAAAAACCAAAAAAACAAATTTTCAACCAATAAAATTAATTTTCAACCAAAAAAGACAAATTTTCAACAAAATACATGATTTATCATAAAAAAAGAATAAAAAAAGATAAATTTTTAACCAAAAATGAAAAAGTTAAATTTTCAGTAAAAAAATATATTTTTTAACAAACAAAAAAACAATTTTCAAAAAAATAGTCTAATTTTTAACTAAAGAGATGAATTTTCTAACCAGAAAGACGAATTTTCAACTAAAAAAATCAGTTTTCATGAAAGAATGGAAAAGTTACATTTTCAGTTGAAAAAATTAATTTAAAAAAAAGGATTTTTCGACAAAATAGGTAAATTTCCTTGGCTGAAAATTAATTTTTTTACTGAAAATTTAACTATTACAGTTGAAACTATTTTGTTGAAAATTCGTTTATTTTTGTTGAAAATTTAATTTTATTAACTGAAAATGTAACTATTCTAGTTGAATATTCCATCATTTTAATTAAAATTTCATCTCTTTGGTTGAACATTAATTTTTTTTACCCAAAAATTTAACTATACAATTTTTGGTTGACTATTTATCTTTTTTAGTTGAAAATTCATGTATTTTGTGGGAAATTCGTCTTTTTTGTCGAAAATTAATCTTTTTTTAACTGACAATATAACTATTCCATTTTTGATTGAAAAATGACCTTTTTGTGTTCAAAATCCAACTATTTGGTTGAAAATTTGCTTTTTTTATTTGAAAATTTAACTATTCAATTTTTGATTGAAAATTGCTCTTTTTTAGTTTAAAAATTCAATTATTTCGTTGAAAATTAATGTATTTTGTTGCAAAATCGAATTTTTGGTAGAAAATTAATCTTCTTGTTTAAAAATTCATCTTTATCATTGAAAATTCAAGTTGAAGATTCATCATTTTAACTGAAAATTTGTTTTTTTTTTGTGGAAAATTAATTATTTTAACTGACAATTTACCTATTTCATTTTTGGTTGAAAACTGATCTTTTTAGTCAAAAATTCAACTATTTGGTTTAAAATTGATCTTTTTTAGTCCATGGTGCTAATATATTTAAGAATATCTCCTAATATAATTTGTCAAAGCTTTCTAAATTAAAAATATTAATTGAATCCCTAGAAACTTGAAAAAAAAATTATTTATAATAAACTCTCTACTATGAAAAATTATACCTCTTAAAAATCTTGAATTGTCCTTGATAATATTCTAAATAAACATTAAAGTCCATTTTTATCACTTGAAAAATTTTATGGGACTAATTAAAATTACTATTTTACTATTTTTTTTTTCAAATCGGTGTTAAGAAAATAGATGAATTTTCTGCCTACAAAGATAAAATCTAAAAAAAAGAGGTAATCCTTGATATTACAGTAAAAAAAAGATTAAATTTCTACCAAATCAGACAAATTTATTAATTAATTAATTATTATTTTATTTAAATAAATAAATTATTTTTTATTTTATTTTCATTTACTTTTATTTATTATCATATATATTATTATATTATAATTAATTAATTAATTAATTAAAATTAATTAACAGTTAAAATTCACACTATTTGTGGTCACGGAAGTGAGTCTGAGGCCTGTATTAAAAAAAAATTAATTAATTAAATAAAAATTACAGGGCAAGGTTTTGATTGTCGATGAAAAGGGGTACGTTTGTTATCGGAAAGACATTTTGGCGAGTGGTTGCTGCAACAGAGATTTGTTAAAAACGTCCCGAGATAATTTTCCATCTTCTGTGAAAAGATACAGTTGCGAAACTTGCAACACAGCCGGATGCTGCGCAATTTACGAATACTGCGTGTCCTGCTGTTTGCACCCTGGCAAGGTAAATAATATTTAAAACCTTTATTTATTTCATTTTATTCATTTTATTTTTATTTTTTATTATTAATTTATATTTATTATACTAGAAAACATACACGCGCGCGATTATTTTTTGTCTGAGAACTTTTTAAAATTAATTTAAATTTAATTTAATTACATTTACATCCTACAAAAATAAAATCTAAATAAAAAAGGTGATATTTGATATTTCAGTCAAAAAAGATTAAATTTCTACCAAAAAAGACGAATTTTAAATTAATATTTAATTAAATATCGTTCTGTGACATTTTTACTGTTTTTTTTTTTAAATTTCGGATTTAATTGACCCAATTATTTAAATTGTTATGAATAATTTTTGTATTGGCATTAGGGTGAAATGAATATATTTAATTAAAAACGTGCAAAAGTTATGCACGTTTTTAATTAAAAATATTTTCGTAAGACCCTAATGCCAATACAAAAATTATTCATAACAATTTAATTTAATTACATTTGAATCCTACAGAGATAAAATCTAAATAAAAAAGGTGATATTTGATATTTCAGTCAAAAAAGATTAAATTTCTATGAAAAAATACGAATTTTCAACAAAAAAGATGAATTTTCAAAGAAATAATTGAATTTTCTAACAAATACCTGAATTAAGACGAATTTTCGTCTTAATTAATCAATTAATTTAGAGATTCATAATTTTAGTTGAAAATTTATCTTTTTTTATCAAAAATATTAGTTTTTAACAAAAAATGGAATAGTTCAATTTTCAGCTACAAAAACAAAAATCCATAAAAGAAAATAACAAATTTTCAATCAAACTGATGAATTTTCAAGTAAAAAGATGAATTTTTGACAAAAGATTTTAACTTTCAACCAAAAATTGTATTTCTAACCAAAAAGATGAATTTTCATATAAAGTAATGAACATTTAAGTGGAATATTTAAATTTTCAACTGAAAAAATATCAATGTTTAATCAAAAATATGAATTTTCAACAAAAAAAAATATCCATTTTTAACCAAAAATGGAACAGTTAAGTTTGCAGTTTAAAAAAAAATGTAAAAAAAAAATTATAATAAATGTTCAACCAAATATAATTTTCAACTACAAAAAGCGAAATTTTTAAGTTGAAAATTCGACTATTTTGTTAAAAAACCCTTTTCTTGTTGAAAATTTAACTATTTCGTGGAAAATTAGTCTCCTTGGTTTGAAATTTCATCTCTTGTAACAGATATTTAATCTTTTTTCATGAAAAATGCTACTGGTTGTTTGAGAATTCATCTTTTTTTGATAAAAGTTTTATTATTTGGTTTAGAATTTCATTATATGGTGGGAAATTTAGAAATTTGGTTAAAAAGTCATTTGTTTTTTGTTACAAATTAACACTTTTGTTGAAAATGTGTTGTTTAATAATTTGAGTAAAATTAATTTTTTTCTTGACTGAAAAATCTTTCTTGGTTGAGAATTCAACTCTATTGTTGCAAATTCGTATTTTTGCTTCAAAATTCATCAAAACTCGTCATTTTGATTCAAAAATTCATCTCTTTCTATACAAATGTGATATTTTATAGTTTGAAATGGAATTTTTTGGTTGAAAATTAATTAATATGTTTTGGTTGCGAACTCAAATATATCTATGAAAATTTGTCTTGTTTTTTTGTTTTTCTATTCTTGAAAATTTGTCTTTTCATTGACATTTTATTCTCTTGGTTGAACTGCTTTGATGAAAAATTATTTATTTTTCTATAAGATTCGTAATTTTAGTTAAAAATTTCCGTAGTTAAATTTGAATGTTCAACGTTAAAGAAGAATTTAAATTTTTATTCATTTTTAATTAAATGTCTACCCTAAAATTAAACAAAATATTAAAATTCAAGAAATTAAATTTACAGAATTCAAAACATAAATTCTTTACTAACTGTCTTTATTTCTTTATTTCTATTCTTCTTTCTTAACTTTAATTCTTCTTTTGAAAAAATAAAGAAAGAGGATTTTGAGGTTGTCGCTTTGCAAAAACAAAAATTTAATATTTATCAATTTATTTATTTATTTTTTATATTTATTCATTCATGAGCAAAATTGAAACTTTTATTTGACATAAGCAAAAATAATTTGATTTTCAAATATCAATCCACCAGAAAGACGAATTTTTTAAAAATAAGTTGAATTTACCACACCAAAACATGCATTTTCTATCAAATTATTTGAATTTTCAACCCCAATAAAACGAGAAGTGAATTTTCAACCAAAAAATAATAATTTTGTAACAAAAATAGAAAACATACATTTTCAGTCAAAAAATACATTTTCAACAAGGTTAATTAATTTTCAAGAAAGTGGTTAAATTTTTAAATAAGGAAATTAATTTATAACTAAAATAATGAATCTTCAGCCAAAAAAAATGAATTGTTAATCCTATAGTTGAATTTTCAACCCAGAAGATAAATTTTCGACAAAAAATAGAATAGCTGAATTTTTAGTTAGAAAAATTAATTTTTACTAAAAAAACGAATGTTTGATTGAAGAAATGAATTTTTAACCAAAGAAAATTAATTTTTAACAAATTCATGAATTTTTAACCAACTATTGAAATTTTTTAAGTAATTTTCAATCTAATAGTTAAGTTTTCGATCAAAGAAATACATTTTCAACCAAAAAACAAACTATCTTCTGGCAAAATAGATATATTTTTAAGCAAAGAAATGAATTTTCAACTAGAATTATTCATCTTTAACCATATAAATTAATCTTCAACCCAATAGTTGAATATTCAATCCAAAAGATGAATTTTCAACCGAAAAGATTGAATTCTTATAAAAAAAGATGAATATTCAATAAAAAATGGAAATAGTTCAATTAATTTTCTACCTAGAAAGATTAATTGTTGACAGAATACATGAATTTTCAACCCAATAGTGGCATTTTTCAACCAAGGAATTTAATTTTCAAGCAAAAAAGTAAATGAGTCACTAAGAAGATTAATATTCTACCAAAAGAGAAAAAGTTTCAACAAAACTGAGAAATTTCCAAGCAAAGAACTGAATTTTCAACTGAAGAATATACTGAGACTGTATAGTGAGACGGTACGTTCTATTTTCATAATTAGACTTGAATCATAGAACCACGGGCGAATATTTATATTGACACGGCTCTGACTCCAAAGTGGACAAGCATTATTGTGACGACTTTGCACTTCATGTTTTTGTGGAGACCTCGTTGTGCATCAATCATGAATGAATTAATCATGAGCAATTAAATAAATGATAATATAGTGTGTGCAAATTTTATTTTAATGACTTTGCACTGCATTGCACAATTAAGACTTCATTGTTCATAGTTGCATTAGCTATTGAAATTTTAATGGGAGATTTTTACTTTGATTTTTCAAAAAGTATGGAGCCAGAACGGAATTCGTAACGACTTTGCGCTTTATTTCACAATAAAGACCTCGTTGTGCATGGTTCCAATAGCTATTGAAATTTTATGAGAGATTTTTATTTTTATTTATTAAAAAGAATAGAGCCAGAATGGAATTCGTAACGACTTTGCACTTTATTTCACAATAAAGACCTCGTTGTGCATGGTTCCAATAGCTATTGAAATTTTTATGAGAGATTTTTATTTTTATTTCTTAAAAAGAATAGAGCCAGAATGGAATTCGTAACGACTTCGCACTTTATTTTACAATAAAGACCTCCTTGTGCGTGATTGCATTAGCTGTTGAAATTTTAAAGAGCGATTTTTACTTTGCTTTTTAAAAGGAATAGACCCAAAATGGAATTTGTAACGACTTTGGACTTAATTGCAGTATGAAGACATCGTTGTGCATATTTCCATTAGCTATTGCACTTTTTGTGGGAGGGTTTTGATTTGCTTTTTCAAAAAGAATAGAGCCAGAATGGAATTCTTAACGACTTTGCACTTTATTTCACAATAAAGACCTCGTTGTGCATGGTCCCATGAGCTATTGACATTTTTATGGGAGATTTTTACTTTGATTTCTTAAAAAGAATAGAGCCAAAATGGAGTTTGTGACGACTTCGCACTTTATTTTACAATAAAGACCTTCCTATGCGTGATTGCATTAGCTGTTGAAATTTTAAAGGGCGATTTTTACTTTGCTATTTAAAAGGAATAGAACCAAAATGGAATTTGTAAAGACTTTGGACATTATTGCACAATAAAGACCTCGTTGTGCATGTTCCCATCAGCTATTGCAATTTTTATGGGAGGCGTTTGATTTGATTTTTCGAAAAGAATAGAGCCAGAATGGAATTCTTAACGACTTTGCACTTTATTTCACAATAAAGACCTCGTTGTGCATAGTTTCATTAGGTATTAAAATTTCAATGAGAGATTTTTACTTGGATTTTTCAAAAAGAATGGAGCCAGAATGGAATTCGTAACGACTTCGCACTTTATTTCGTAATAAAGACCTCACTGTGCGTGATTGTATTGGCTGTTGCAATTTTATTGGGTGATTTTGCTCTGATTTCTTACAAAGAATAGAGCCAGAATGGATTTTCGTAATGACTTTGCACTTTATTCCACAATAAAGACCACGTTGTGCGTGATTGCATTAGCTGTGGAAATGTTAATAAGCGATTTCTACTTTTTTTTTTTTAAGAATAGGCCCAAAATGGAATTGGTAATGACTTTGCACTTTGTTTCACAATAAAGACCTCGTTGTCCTTGGTTGCGTTAGCTATTGAAATTTGAATAAGAGATTTTGACTTTGATTTTTCACAAAGAATAGAGCCAGAATGGAATTGTTAACGACATTGCACTTTCTTTCACAATAAATGCCTCGTTGTTTATGGTTTTATTAGCTATTGAAATTTTAATGGGAGATTTTCAGTTTGATTTTCAAAGAGAATAGAGCCAAAATGGAATTCATAACGACTTTGTACTTTATTTGACAGTAAACAAAAAATCTGTTCTTATTTAAAATTTTTCTTAGGTTAAAAATTCAATACTTTTGTTGAAAATTCTTCTTTCCAGTTAGTAAATTTATCTTTGTTGGTATAAATTTAATCTTTTTTGGTTAAAAGTTTAACTTCTTGATGGAAAACTAATCTGTTTTGTTTCAGGATTAAACTGTTTTGTTGAAAATACGTCTTTCTGGATGAATTTAATTTTTTTTTAAATCTAAAATAAAAAGACTTTTTGGTTTGAGTCTGAACTATAATATTTCCCTTTGAGAATTCTTTTTGGTCAGAATTTTGACTATTTTGATGAAAATTCTTTTTTGATGGTTGAAAATTCTTTTTCTTTTGGTCGAAAATTGTCTGTTTTGTTGTTGAAAATTCAACTAATTAGTGAAAAATTTTTTTTGTGCTTTGAAAATTCATCTCTCTCAGCAGAAATTTATTCTTCCCTGGATAAAAATGCTAATTCTTGATTAGGGATTGATCTGTATTGGTTGAAAATTTCATTACTTGGTTGAGAATTTCATTACTTTGGGAAAAATTGAGCAATTTTCTTAAAAAGTCATTTATTTTTTGGTTGAAAATTGTGCATGGTTGCTTTACCTATTGAAATTTTATTGTGAGATTTTTACTTTGATTTTTCAATAAAAAATAGAGCCAGAATGGAATTAAAAACGACTTTGCACTTTATTTCACAATAAAGGCCTTGTTGTTCATGGTTGCATTACGCATTGAAATTTGAATGAGAGATTTTTACTTTGATTTCTTAAGAAGAATAGAGCCAGAATGGAATTTGTAACGACTTTGCACTTTGTTTCACAATAAAGGCCTCGTTGTGCGTGATTGCATTAACTATTGAAGTTTTCATGGGAGATTTTCACTTTGATTTTCCAAAAAGAATAAAGCCCGAATGGAATTCGTAACGCCTTTGCACATTGTTACACAATAAAGATCTCGTTGTGCATAGTTCTATTAGCTATTCAAATTTTTATGGGAGATTTTCACTTTGATTTCCTAAAAAGAAGAGAGCCAGAATAGAATTGGTAACGACTTTGCACTTTATTTCGCAATGAAGACCACGTTGTGCGTGATTGCAGTAGCTGTGAAAATTTTATTGGGTTATTTTTACTTTTATTTTTTGTAAGAATAGACCAAAAATGGAATTGGTAACGACTTTGAACTTTGTTTCACAATGAAGATCTCGTTGTGAATGGTTCCATTAGCTATTGAAATTTTTATGGAAGATTTTTCCTTCGATTTCTTAAAAGGGATAGAGCCCAAATGGAGTTAATAACGACTTTGTACTCTATTTGACAGTAAATAAATTATCTCAGAATATTTCTAAATAGAAAATCTATCGCCTGTTAGGAAAATGATAACGTTACAATACAGTGATGCCAGGAAAAAGCTTAATTGCTGAAACATTTTCTCTCTCGTCTCTCAATTGTTAAGCAAATATCCATGCCGAAACGTATTTACTTTTGGTGAAATTCGGGTATACGGGCAGAGTTTCAACTTTCCCGAATTTCATTCCAATGGCAGTGGAACTGGGTCGCTCGATAATCGTCCGATCGAGCGTTGCTATTCCGGCATGGAATTCATTAGTCCGATTTATCGCGATCTCTTCAATTTCCCACCAGCTTAGTCACTTTAACTCTGAACTTTTCAAATTCAACTGGGCCAAATTTCGACTCGCCTTTATTCACCATTTCGAATTTCGATACACAAAAACTTACTTTTTAATCAATTGTTCAAATTTATTAAAAAGTAAGTGACGAATCCCTGCAAATCCCCACCAAACCATTTACATTCATTTATTTGTTTATAACGAATTCGATACATTTTTTAACAAAACTTTTAGCCAACAGTGAAATTTTCAAACCAAGAGTTTAATATCTGACAAAAAAGTTCATTTTTACTCAAGAAGGATGAATTTTTAGTCGAGTAAATGAATTTTCAACCATCAAAAAATAATTTTTCAACCAAAAATAGAATACTTAGATTTTCAATTTAAAAAGTTAGCTTTCAACAAACAAAAAACATATTTTTGTACATTTATTTCAACACAAAAAGACGCATTTTCAACAAAATAATTAAAATTACAACAAAATAGGGTAGCTTTTCCAAATGGTTAAATTTATAACATACAAAGATGAATTTTCAACAAAAAAGTTTAATTTCCAACTAAAAAAGATAATTTTCTAATCAAAAAGTGATACTTACATTTTTAGTTTAAAAAATTAACTTTTAACAAAAAAATAGAGTCTTCGACTGAAAATTGAAAATTTTCAACAAAATACTTGAATCCTCAACCGAAATGCTGAATTTGCAACAAAATACATTAATTTTCATTCAAATAGTTGAATTTCAAGCAAAAAAGGTTAACTTTCTACCCGTAGAGAAATTTTTGACGAAATACATAATTTTTGTATGAAATAGCTGAATTTTCAACTAAAAAAGATAGATTTACAACAAAAAATAGAATAATCAAATTTTCAGTAAAAAAAAAACAATTTTCCCAAAAAAAAAGAATATTCAATTAGTTGAATTCGAATAAAAAGACGAATTTTCAATAAAATAATTTAATCATAAACAAAAATGATGAATTTTCGAAAAACAAGATTAGTTTTTTACCGAAATAGACGAATTTTCAACAAAAAACATGCATTTTTCATCAAATGGTTGAATTTTCAAAGTATAAGGAAAAAGTTTTTAATCAAAAATATGTAAATGTAAAATGTAATAGCTACATTTTTATATAAGAAAATCAATTTTTATAAAAAAAAATCAAGTTTTCGACCACATAAAATAAACTGAAAATTACGAATTTTTAACAAAATAATTAAATCCTCAACCGAAATGCTGAATTGATTAGTTTTCTAACGAAATATACGAATTTTCAACAAAAAAACATTAATTTTTCACCAAGTAGTTGAATTTTCAAAGTATAAAGAAAAGGTTTTCAATTAAAAATGTAATAGCTACATTTTTAGATGAGAAAATTTATTTTTAACAAATAAATAAAGTTTTCGACCACATGAAATAAACTGAAAATGACGAATTTTTAACAAAATAGTTAAATCCTCAACCGAAATGCTGAATTTTCAACAAAATACATTAATTTTCACCCAAATAGTTGAATTTCAAACAAAAAAGGTTTTTTTTCAAACAAAAAAATCATTTTTCACGGAATACATTAATTTTGTATCAAATAGCTGAATTTTCAAATAAAAAAGATAGATTTACAAGCATAAATGAAATAATTAAATTTTCAGTCAAAAAAACTAATTTTCAAAGAAAAATGAATATCCAATTAGTTTAATTCAACTAAAAAGACGAGTTTTTAATAAAATAATTTAATCATAAACGGAAATGATAAATTTTCGAAAAACAAGATTGGTTTTCCACCTAAATAGACGAATTTTTAACAAAAAACATACATTCTTTACCAAATAGTTGAATTTTAAACAAAAAAATTAATTTTTTCAAAAAACTAATTCAATATTCAAATAAATAGTTTAATTTTCCACCAAAGCAGCTGAATTTTCAATCAAAATCATTAAAATTTAAAAAAAAATGTCAATCAAATGGTTAAGTTTTTTACGAAACTGTTGAATTTTCAACAAAAAATTTAATTCGAATGTAAATACTTGAACTTTCAACTTATAAAGGAAAATATTTTTTAATCAAAAATGGAATAGCTACATTTTCAGATAAAAAAAGAATTCTTAAAAAAAAGAATTTTCAACAAAATAGCTAAATTTTCCAAAAATTAGTTTCATTTTCCACCAACGTAGCTAAATTTCAACCACAGTTCAATTTTTCACCAAATTATTGAATTTTTAAGTCCAAGAGATGAATTTTCTACAAAACAGTTGAATTTTGAACCTGAATATATCAATTTTTAACAAAAACTTCAATTTACAACCAAATAGTTGAACTTCAAATTACAAAAGAGATTTTTTCAACCAAAAATAGAAGAGCTACATTTTCAGATAAAAAAATTAATTTTTAACAAAAAAAAAATAATTTTTTCAACAAAATAGTTAAATTTTCTAATAAGTAGTTGTATTTTCAACCAAAATATGAAATCTAAAAAAAAGAGTTAATTTTTAACCAACAAAATTTATTTTTTACGAAGTTAGTAATTTTTAACAAAACAGTTGATTTCTCCACAAAAACTAAGTCATTTTCAATGAACCAGTTGCATTTTTAAACAAAAAGAATGAATTTTCAATGAAGAAGATTGATTATCTACAAAAAAAATTCAACGAGAAAAGATTACTCTTCAATTTAAAATGACAATTTCAAACAAACAAATATTATTTTCAGCTAAATAGTTCAATTTTCAACCTAAGAGATAAATTTTCAAGAAAAGAGAAAATTAATTTTCTTTCGGATAAAATTAATCTTCTGTGTTAAAAATCCACCTTCTTGTTTAATAATTCAACTATTTGGATTAAAACTAATTTATTTTTATAAAAACTCGTAAATTGAATTTTTGTTATTTTTGTTAGAAAATTAATCTTTCTTATTACAAATTTATGTTTTATGTTGCAAATTCAATTATTTCCTTGAAAATTCATTCCTTTGGTTTGAAAATTCAAAAATTTTGTACAAAATTCATCTTTTTTTATTAATTTCAACTGCTAATTCATTATTTTAATTGAAAATTGAATGATATTGTTGCAAATAAGTTTGTATTGGTTAAGAATACATTTTTTTGACTAAAAATGTAAAACTAATCCATTTTTGGTTGATAATAATTCTTCTTTGTTCAAAATCCACCTTTTTGGCTGATAATTCAACTTTTGAAAAAAAAATTTTGTTGGTAAAATATTTTATTTAAAATTCACCTTTTTTTCAATATCCACAATTTGGTGATCATTTCTTTCTTTTTTGACAGTAATTTTTTGTTTGTTACAAATTAATCTCTTTGGTTGAAAATGTTACTCTTGTGTTGAAAATTGATATTCTCTTCTAAAAAAAATTATAGTGTTGGTAGAAAATTCAGGTATTTGTTTGCTCTTGTTTGTCGAAAATCCATATTTTCAAATTGAGAATTTAATATTGTAGAAAATTTATCCTTTTGTTTTGAAAATACAACAATTTCGTAGAAAATTCATCTTTTTTTATTAAAAATGCAACTGTTGGTTGAAAAATAATTTGTTTTGTTTGAGAATTCAACTATTTTATTGAAAGTTTGTCTTTTTTTGTGGAATTCAACTGTTTTTTTTTTTATAAAATAAAAATCTTTTTTGGTTTCATTTTCAACCAATTAAAAGAGAATTTTCAACAAAATAGTTAAATTATTAATCAAACTGATGATTCTTAGATAAAAAAAACTTAATTCTTAACAAAAAGTATAATAGTTTATATTTCCACTAAAACTATTTTATTTTCAAACAAAAAAACTATTCAATCAAACTAAAAAATACAAATTTTTAACCAAGAACAATTTTTCAGTTAACAAAGAAAAATAGCATTCAACTTATTGAGTTTTCAAGTCATAAGAACGAATTTTGAAAACAAGAGTTGAATTTAAATCCCAGGAATATGCATTTCCTACCAAAATAATTAATTTTTCCTTTAAAAAATACCATTTTTTAACAAAATAAGTGAATTTTCAGTTAAAGAGATCAACTTTCGAGCAAAAATGGAATAGCTATATTTTCATTTTAAAAAGTTCATTTTCAGCAGGGAAAAAAACGAATTTTCAAGCAAATTTGTTAATTTCCAACAAAATAGTTAAATTTTTGACCGAAGAGATGAATATTCAACTGAAAAAAATGAATTTCTAACAAAGTAGTTTAATTTTAAACCAAGCAGTTGCATTTTTGGCCAACAAGAATTTATTAATTTTTAAAAAACTAGTTGAAATTTAATCTTTTTTGATTAAAGTTCTAATGCTTGGTTGAGGATTCGTTATTTTTGGTTTAAAATTTCATAATTTGATTGAGAATTTCATTATTTTGGGGAAACTTCAACAATTTTATTAAAAAGTCATCTTTGTGGTTGAAATCGAACTTTCTTGCTGAAAATTCTTTTTTTTTTCGTGTGAAAATTCAACTTTTTTATGAAACATTGGTCTTTCTGGTTTGAAAATTCATGTCTTTCAGCAGAAAATAAATTTTCTCACGCAAAAAATGCCAACTGAAATTTTAATAAGAGATTTTTACTTTGATTTTTCAAGAAAAATAGAGTCAAAATGGAATTCGTAACGACTTTGCACTTTATTTTGCAATAAAGACCTCGTTGTGCGTGACTGTATTAGCCATTGAAATTTTTATGGGAGATTTTTACCTTGAGTTTTCAAAAAGAATAAGGCCTGAATGGAATTCTTAACGACTTTGCACTTTATTTCACAATAAATATCTCGTTCTGCACGGTTCCATTAGCTATTCAAATTTTTATGGGAGATTTTTACTTCGATTTCTTAAAAAGAATAGAGCCAAATGAGATTCGTAATGACTTTGCCCTTCATTTTACAATAAAGACCTCGTTGTGCGTGATTGCATTAGTCATTGACATTTTTATGGGAGATTTTTACTTTGATTTTTCAAAAAGAATAAGGCCCGAATGGAATTCGTAACGACTTTGCGCTTTATTTCGCAATAAAGATCTCATTCTGCACAGTTCCATTAGCTATTCAAATTTTTATGGAAGATTTTTACTTTGATTTCTTAAAAAGAATAGAGCGAAAATGGAATTTGTGACGACTTTGCACTTTATTTTACAATAAAGACCTCGTTGTGCGTGATTGCATTGGCTGTGGAAATTTTAATGCGTGATTTCGACTGTTATTTTTTTTAAATAGGCCCAAAATAGAATTGGTAACGACTATGCACATTGTTTTACAATAATTGTATCGTTGTGCATAGTTTCATTAGCTATTTAAATTTCAATGGGAGATTTGTACTTTGATTTTCAAAAAGAATAGAGCCGAAATGAAATTCATAACGACTTTGTACATTATTTCATAGTAAACAAAAAATCTGTTCTCTTTACTAAAAATTTTTCTTGGGTCAAAAATTCAATGCTGTTGTTGAAAATTCGTCTTTTTAGTTAGTAAATTCATTTTTGTTGGTATAAATTTTCATCTTTTTTCGTTTAATTAATTTTTTAAATCAAACGAGTTGATTTTCCCGCCAAAAGATATGTCTATATAAAAAAAATGTCTGAAAACTGTATACGTTGACTTTCCTTTTATTTTTTGAAACTTTTTGAAATTAAAATTTAAAATAAAATTCTTGTGACTGCTCTGCAGCAATATGTTTCTGAGACGAAGAAGGAGTATGAACAGTATTATCTTGTCTGGATCTTATTTCCTCATCCAGCAGATTACTTTTTATGCATATATATATATATATATATATATCACTTTTCTCTCCAGTTTGGAATAAACTTGCAGCTTTTGAGAACTTGCAACTGATCCGAAGCTCTTTTTTTTCTTTTTTTTTATCCTTCTCTCCTATATCACGTTTTTCAAAGTAAAGCTCGCGCAAGTCCTTTTTCCACTTCCAAGACTCCCCAGCTTCAGTTTCCTCTTGAATCCACCATTTTTGAATACCTATCTCTACACGCTAAATTTTTTTTTTTATTTGTCTCGGTTATCCCTGTAGGACTGTTTCATTTTTATTTATGTCTTGTAGCTTGAAAAAGACACTTTCTTTTACTTCCGTACAGAATGCACTAGAAAGAGACTTTTGGGATGCATCTATGTTCCAGCCGCTTTTTCCTCGAGATCAGAACACCAGTTTCTGGCAACGCGATAAAAAAATACTCTAAAAGAAAATTCAAATAAAAGATATTTATCAATCAAATAGGGTCTCATGGAAAAAATTTTTTTTAGAAGGAATCTGTATTATCATCGGAGTTGGTAACGATCGATAATTTGTAGATAACTTTCACGAACTGTGAAACTGGAAATCAAAAATATCGATCTAGGACAGCTCCTTAAATAACAGAAATTCTTAATGTCATTTCAGACTAGATGGAATTTGAAAATTTATAAATTAAAAAAATTTTATTTCTGAAAAAAGAACTAATTATTTTTCAATCGAGAAGATTAATTTCCTACTAGAAAAGACGAATTTCTAACCAAATAAATACATTTCCAACCATTAAGGACATGCGACGAGCGGGTCACGTGACCGGCTTCCTACCTTATCGACACTTTTTTTATTTGTAAATTTATTCTCACACGAATAGCCACATCGAGTTGAAAATTTGGGATAATAAATAAGAAGCACTAGGAAGCGCAGCTCTGGTCCTAAATTTTTATAATTATGAAAAAAGCAACAAAAAAATTATTTACAAGAAATCTTTTTTCATAATTATAAAAATTTAGCACCAGAGCCGCGTTTCTTAGTGCTTCTTATTTATTATCCCAAATTTTTATCTCGGTGTGGCTATTCGTGTGAAAATAAGTTTACTAATAAAAAAAGTGTCGGTAAGGTAGAAAGCCGGTCACGTGACCCACTCGTCACATGGCCTTAAAGATCAATTTTCAATTAAAAATGGAATAGTTATATTTTCAGTGGAAAAAATTAATTTTCAATAAAGAATCAAGTACTTAGAAAAGTATTTAAACAAAACCAAAGAGATAAATTTTCAACTAAAATGATGAATATTAAAATAAATGAAGTTTCAAGAAAAAAGTTAAACACCTAACCAAAGAGTAGAATTCTTAATCAAACATTTGATTTTTTAACCAAGAAGATTATTTTCTACAAAAAGGCCTTAGTAATAGTCTAATTTTTAATTTTCAAATATTACTTTATAATAAAATAAAAAAACAACGAATTTTGAGCCTGTTGAATTCAACGAAAAAGAGAAGAATTTTAAAGATAATAGCTTTGCAAGCCAAAAAGTTGGGTTTTTTAGAAAACGGTCGACTTTAAAACCGAAAAAGATTAAATTTTTAACATAAAATTTCATTTTATATCTGAAAATATGAATTTTCAACCAAACAATTAAATTTTTTTCAAAAAAAGATAAGTTTTCAGTCAAAAATATATTTAATATATAAAATATATCATTCAAAATATATTTTAATTTGTAATAAAAAACTGTTAAATTAAACCAGAAAGAAGAATTTTCAGGAAAAGAGTTGAATTTCCATCCAAGAAAGATTTTTAAATCAATAAACAAAAAAAATCTCATCCAAAATGTTGAATATGTATAAAAAAATTAGACAGCTATATTTTCAGTACAAAAAATAATTTTCAACCAAAAAAAAAGAATTTTTAATAAAATTTGTTAAATTTTCAACCAAATAAATTATCTTTCGACTAACATGATGCATCTACAATGAAATTTTTTTTAATGAAATAGAGAGTTGAGTTTTCAACCCAGAAGATGAATTTTCTACCAAGAAAAGACAAATTGTCAAAAAGATGAATTTTCAACTAAAAACGATAAATTTTGTACTAAAAATAAAATAGTTTAATTTTAACTCAGAGAAATGCGTTTTTTACCAAATACAATAAATTTTCAATCAACAGATGAACTTTTAACCAAAAGATTAAATATCTATAAAAAAAAACTTCCGACGAAAAATGCAATACTTAAGTTTTTAGTTACTAAAATTAACTTTCAATAAAAAAAAAATAATTTTCAAAAAAAAAATGAAATTTGAACGGAAAAGATGAATTTTCTACAAAAAAGAATATCTTTAACAAAATATATGAATTTTCAATCAAAATAGATTATTTTTCTACTAAAGAAGATAAATTTTCAACATAGAATAAAACAATTTGATTTTTAGTTAGAGAAATAAGTTTTTAAACAAATAAAATCAATTTTCAACGAAATAGTTAAATTTCCAACCAAACAAATGAATTTTCTACCAAAAAAATTATGTGGCTATCAAAAAAAAATTTGACAGAAAATCAAGTTAAATTTTGAAGCGAAAAAATTAATTTTCAATTTAAAAAAAGACAACTAATTTTTAACCAAGGAAATGAATTTTCTACCAGAAAGATTAATTTTCTACTAAAAAAGATAAATTTTCAACAAAATATATACATTTTTAAGTAAGAACGATAAAGTTTCAACACAGAATAAAATAGTTTAATTTTCAGTTTCAGAAATAAGTTTGAAGCAAATTAAATAAATTTTCAACAAAATAGTTAAATTTTCAATCAACAGATGAACTTTTAACCAAAAGATTAAATATTCATAAAAGAAAGTTTCGACGAAAAATGAAATACTTAAGTTTTTAGTTACTAAAATTAACGTTCAATGAAAAAAAAAACTAATTTTCAACAACAACAAAAAAAGGAAATTTGAATAAAAAGGATTAATTTTCCAAAAAAAAAATAATATCTTTAACAAAATATATGAATTTTCAATCAAAGAAGATTATTTTTCTACTAAAAAAGATAAATTTTCAACAAAGAATAAAACAGTTTGATTTTCAGTTAGAGAAATAAGTTTTTAGGCAAATAAAATAAATTTTCAACGAAATAGTTAAATTTTCAACCAAAAAAATAAATTTTCTACCAAAAATATGAAATTTTTATTAAAAAAATTCGTCAAAAAATGTAATAGTTCAAATTTTTAGTAAGAAAAATTAATTTTCGATAAAAAAAAAATTTTTCAACCAATGAAATGAAATTTTCTACAAAAAAAGTGAAATAACTATTAAAAAAACATTGACAAATAATTCAGTCAAGTTTTTGGTTAAAAAAATTAACTTTTCATAAAATAACTAATTTTTAACCAAATGAATAAATTTTCAACCATAAAGTTCAATTTTCTACCAAAAAACAAGAATAATTTTTAACAAAATACATGATTTTTCAACGAAATATTTTGATTTTTAATGGAATTTTCAACTTAATAGTTGAATTTTTAGTTGAAAAAATGATTTAAAAAAATCTTAACAAAATAATTGAATATTGGATAAAAAAAGATTGTTTAACTAAAATAATGAAACAACAACAAAAAAATGGATTTTTAACAAAGCTGTTTCACTAAAGTAGTTGAATTTTGAAAATTTATTTTATTTGCTTAAAAACTTATTTCTCTAACCGAAAATTGAACTTCTCTATTTTGTTTTGAAAGTTTATCTTTTTCAGTTGAAAATTCATCTATGTTGTTAAAAATTTGTCTTTTTTCGTAAAAAATGAACTTTTTTGGTTGAACATTAATGTGTTTTGTTAAAAATTATTCTTTTTTGGTAGAAAATTAATCTTTTTGGTGGAAATTTCATTCCTTTGGTTGAAAATTAGATTTTTTAAATTGAAAATTACTTTTTTTGTACTAAAAATTTAACTATTACATTTTTCGATCAATTTTTTTCTAGATATTTGTTCATGAATTTTCAATCCAAAAATAATCATTTTTGTGCGCAAAAATTAATTCTCAATCAAAAAGGATGAATTTTCTATAAGAAAGACGAATTTTCAATAATAAAGTTAAATTTTCGATAAAAAAAAATTATTAATTATAATAATTTAACTTTCAACCAAACAGTATAAGTTTTAACAAAAAAGTCGAATTTTTAAGCAAAGATGTAATACATAGTAGACTTTTCCATTAAAAATAATTAATTTCCAACTAAAAAAGCTGAATTTTCAAACAAAAAAGATGAATTTTCAATCCAAAAGGACGAATTTTCTATTAAAAATGACGAATGTTTAACAAAACAGTTGAATTTTCGACGAAAAAACGTAACTTTTCAACAAAATAGTTTAATTTTCAAGCAAACAGTACCAATTTTACCAAAATAAATTAATTCTGAACCAAAAATATAATAATAGACTTTTCAATTAAAAAGAATTAACATTTACCAAAAAAAAATGAATTTTCAATCCAAAAATAATCATTTTTGTGCGCAAAAATTAATTCTCAATCAAAAAGGATGAATTTTCTATAAAAAAAGACGAATTTTCAACAAGAAAGTTAAATTTTCGATAAAAAAAAGAAAGATTAATTATAAGAATTTAACTTTCAACTAAACCGTATAAATTTTAACAAAAAAGACGAATTTTAAGGCAAAGATGTAATACATAGTAGACTTTTCCCTCAAAAATAATTAATTTCCAACTAAAAAAGCTGAATTTTCAATCCAAAAGGACGAATTTTCTATTAAAAATGACGAATTTTTAACAAAACAGTTGAATTTTCGACCAAAAAAGGTAACTTTTAACAAAATAGTTGAATTTTCAACCAAACGGTACCAACTTTACTAAAATAAATTAATTCTGAATCAAAATTATAATAATAGACTTTTCAACTTAAAAAGAATTAACATTTACCAAAAAAAGATGAATTTTTAATCCAAAAATTATTATTTTTGCGCACAAAGATTAATTTTCAATCAAAAAGGATTAATTTTCTATTAAAAAAAAAAAACGAATTTTCAACAAGAAAGTTAAATTTTCGATAAAAAAATGTATTAATTACAATAATTTAACTTTCAACTAAACAGTATAAATTTTAACAAAAAAGACGAATTTTTAAGCAAAGATTAAATACATAGTAGACTTTTTCGTTAAACATAATTAATTTCCAACCAAAAAAGCTGAATTTTCAAACAAAAAAAGATGAATTTTCAATCCAAAAGAACAAATTTTCTATTTAAAATTATGAATGTTTGACAGAACAGTTGAATTTTCGACCAAAAAAGGTAACTTTTTAACAAAATAGTTGAATTTTCAACCAAACAGTACCAATTTTACCAAAATAAATATAATAATAGACTTTTCAATTAAAAAGAATTAACATTTACCCAAAAAAAATGAATTTTCAATCCAAAAGAACAAATTTTCTATTTAAAATTACGAATGTTCGATTTTGTTATTTGATTCTATTAATACAGTTTGCATTTAAGCGAAAAAAACTTTTTAAAAAACAGAAGTTTCTTTAAAACAGGGGAAAAAGTATTATTTTAAAAACCAGAAAAGTGTGAAGTCTTAATTCAAAATATAGGTTATGTTTCAAAATTATTCAATTCCGACCGTCCCTATTTTTATTAAAACACATAAATCTTTTTTATCTTCAAATTAAAAGAAACAAAACATGTCATACATTGCAAACTGTCTTTTACGCATTACTTCCGAATTGTCAGGACTGTCAAAAATACACAAAAATACTCCAAACAAATGACCTAAACACGACTTTCAAATAAAATTAAATTGCAATAAATTACAAAAAATGGCTAAAATTAACTATTCAAAAATTCATGAAAAAATAAAAGCACACTTGCTCATCAATTAAAAATGAAGATAACGAAACCAACTCAAACTTGAAAACGAAACGGCGAAAAAGCGTCAGCAAAAGATAAGAGCCTGATAAATCAACTGTCAACACAACTTTTCAAAAGAATTCCTCACCTTCCAACTTGAATTCCTAACCGAGATCAGGGCCAGGAAAATACGATAACCTTATCGTGCAAATCTCACGATGATTCATCTCTTCTTTCACAATATCTTTTTCGAAACTCGAGTTACATTTTTACCAAATTTGCCCATCCACAGAAAACAAAAATAGAGAGAAAACGTTTCGGTTTCCGTCTCAGCTGACGTAATTCCGTAATTCCAATTCTACGATCCGATGTCAAGGCCAAGTTTATGAGGACGCGAAGGTTTTTCCTCGGAAAATCGCCCCCACGAATCCCAATTACCACAAAAACGGGAAAAATTACTGGAAAATTCGAGAGCACTCAGAGTCGGAAAATTTGACAGTCCGGACACGGAAGGTCGGCCGAGAAGGAGAATTTCTCCCGAATTCTGTAGATATTTTGTACATATTTTGAGGTAGGGTTACCGACAGGTGCTCGCGCCTTTTCAAACTCATGAGGAAAACACGCGCCACGAACCTCTGCTCGCTTTCTCGAAAGGGCCTTTTCTCCCGACATTTCCGAGCGAAGAAAAGGGGCGAAAATGAATAAAAATATTCGGGACTTACGTTCAGTTCTGGCAGCCTCTTCACTATTTATATCGCTGATACTACTATGCACGCTTCGCTCTTCCATTTTGGCCGTTTGTTACAACATCGGTCCGATCGTTTTGCTCGTTCGCACTAAACTTTTCACCTTTTTCACCAACAGCGCGACCCGCACTGTCCTCGAGTCCCATAGACATATGTCTAAGGGTTTTCCGACGATTTGCACATTGGAGAAAAGAGTCAAGGAAAGCGAAAAAACACGCACGGCTGGCAGTTGTATTTACCACGCACGGCACTCTTTTGTATCACTTCTCACTTCTGTCGATTTCATTCGCGACTCGACTGACTGTCTCTCTCTGTCTCTGTCTCTGTCAGTCGGTTCGTGTCTCTTCTCTCGCTCCGAGTTTCCGTTGTGTGTGTCTCACTCGTGCGAATTATGTCTTCCGGGGGTAGAGGTTAGCTTGTCTTTTTCTAGCTCAGCGGTTGATAAACCCCCCGAACTCGCTCGCTTCTTCGGCTCGGTGTCGCTCGGTCAAAAACGCTCGAAAAAAGGCTGCCGAGGAGCTCGGCTATTCGCTTAAATCCAAATCGAGAGTCACGTGACTCACGTCAGGCAAAATGGCAGATGGTTTTGAATTAAGAATTAAAGCGATTCAATAAAAGAGGATTTTTTTGTAGCTTTTTTTTCGGAATGAAGGCTCTGTGATTATTAATTTGAAATTTAATTTGTTCAGTTTAAAGAGTCTTAATTTTAAATTCAAAATGTAGAGATTGTCGGTACCGGTGACAAACAATTGTCGGTACCGGCACTCTAACCTCAAAATTTAATAATAGTGTATGTAAATTACCATATTGAGGGAGTTGTTTGAAATTTATGAGTCTAGATTTAAAATTATCTTTTGCGAATTTTCTGGTATAATAATCACGCAAGATTTTTATTTTGCAGGATTTAAATCCATTTTAGGAGGGCTCAATTATTTCAAAAGATACTTAAATGTTTTGAAAAGATTCTAAAGTAATAATAATGATAATAATAATAATAATAATAATTAGTTGAGAAGATTTCTAAAAATAAGATATAATGAATCAAAAATTGAAAAAGATTTTGATCGAAATAGAGTGTAGATGATTTTAAAGCAAAATTTTCAATTTTTCAAAATTATAAAAATTTAGGATGAACTCGATTTAGTTTAAGAGATATTTAGAAGTTTTGAATCTACTCAAAAATAATTTTAAACTGGTCAAGATTAATAAATTTTAAAAAATGTAGATTTTGAATGATTTTGGCAAAAAAAATCATTTTTAAGTATTTTCAAAGGTTTCAGGAAAATAAAAAAATATTAAGATTGCTGGCAAAATGTAAACTGATTTTTTGTTTTCAAAAATGAATATTAAGAAAAAATTGAAAAAGATGTATAAACTTTTCAAATGATTTCAAAACAATTCGAGTAAGCTTAAAAGATATTTAGAAGTTTTGAAACTATTAAAAAAAATTTAACTGTTAAAGATAAAACAATTTTTTTAATGTTGATTTTTGAATATTTTGGCAAGAAATAAGCTTTTTCATAATTTTGAAAAGTTTCAAGAGAATAACGAAAATATTAAGTTTTCTGGACTTTTCAAAAATTTCAAAAAAAATCGATTTCATTTAAGAGATATTTAAATTTTTTAAACTATTCAAAAATAAATTTTAATTGGTAAAGATTAAAAAAAAAAATTAATGTAAATTTTTAAAGATTATGGCAAAAAATAAGCCTTTTTAAAATTTTGAAAGGTCTTAAGAAATTAACAAAAATATTAAGATTTCTAACAAAATTTAAACCGATTTTTTGTTTTAAAAAATGAAGTTTAGGAAAAAATTGAAAAAGATTTCAAACTTTTAACAAATTTCAAAAAAAAGTCGATTCAGTTTAAGAGATATTTATAAGTTTTGAATCTGTTAAAAAATAAATTGTAATTGGTAAAGATTTCAAAAATTGTTTAAATGTAAATTTTTGAAGATTTTGGCAGAAAATAAGCTTTTCAAGAATTTTGAACGGTTTCAAGAGAATAACAAAAAATAAAAATTTCTGACAAAATTTAAACCAATTTTTTTTCAAAAATGAATTTTAAGAAAAAATGGGAAAAGATGAAAAATTGCAAAGAAAATCGATTTAGTTGAAAAAATAAAATAATAATAAATATAAAATAAAAATAAAAATAAGAAGTAGAATTTAGAAGATTTTCAATCAAAATTTTCTATTTTTCAACATTACACATTTTTAAAAAATCGAGTAAGTTAAAGAGATATTTAGTAGTTTTGAAACTGTTCAAAAATTAATTATTTTTACTGTAAAGATTTAAAAATGTAAACAAATGTAGATTTTAGATGATTTTGACGAAAAATAAGCTTTTCGAAAATTCTGAAAGGTTTCAAGAAAATAAAAAAAATATTAAAGTACCTGGCAAAATGTAAACTGATTTGTTCTTTTCAAAAATAAATTTTAAGAAAAAATAAAAAAATATTTTGAAACTTTTGAAAAATTTTTTAAAAATTTGATTTCTTTTGAGAGATATTTATAAGTTTTGAAACTATTCAAAAATAAATTTTAATTGGTGAAGATTTAAAACTTTGTTTCAATGTAAATTTTTGAAAATTGTGGCAAAGAAAGCCTTTCAAGAATATTGAAAGGTTTCAACAGAATAAAAAAAATATCAAGATTTCTCACGAAATATAAACCAATGTTTGTTTTTCAAAAATGAATTTTAAGAAAAAATTGAACAAGATTTTGAAACTTGTAAAAAATTACACAAAAAAATCGATTTCATTTAAGAGATATTTATAAGTTTTGAATCTATTCAAAAATAATTCAAAACTGATGAAGATTTGATATTAGGATTTCTGGCAAAATGTAAACCTTTCTTTTTCAAATATTAATTTTAAGAATAAGTTGAAAAAGATGTTGAATCTTTTCAAAAATTAAAAAAAAAATCGATTTCATTTAAGAGATATTTATCAGTTTTGAAAGTATTCAAGAATATATTTTAATTGGTAAAAATTTTTAAAAAATTTCAATGTAAATTTTCAAAGATTATGGCAAAAAAGAAGCCTTTTAAGAATTTTGAAAGTTTTCAAGAAAATAAAAAAAAAATATTAAGATTTCTGGCAAAATGTAAACCGATTTTTTGTTTTTCACAAATTAATTTTAAGAAAAAATTGAAAAAAATTGAAACTTTTCAAAAATTTAAAAAGAAAACGATTCAATTTAACAGATAATTATAAGTTTTGAATCTATTTAAAAATAAATTAAAACTGATAAAAATTTGATATCAAGATTTCTGGTCACATGTAAAGATTTTTTTTCAAAAATGAATTTTAAGAAAAAATTGAAAAAGATTTTGAAACTTTTCAAACATTTCAAAAAATAAATCTATCTAGCTGAGAAAATTTTTTATTGCTTTTTATTTGAGAAATTTAATTTTAAGAGAATATTAAAAAATATTTTTATAAATTTCAAACGATTTCCAAAATTGTTAAAAAAGAATCTGGAAGTTTTAAGGTCATATTTTTAATTTTGCAGAATTAAACAAAAATGTAGGTAAATTTTGAATAATTTCAAAAGATATTTAGAAGATTTGAAAGTTTTGAGGAGATAAAAAAAATGTAAATTTTTGAAGATTCGGAAAACAAATATCGAAGCTTTTTAAGAATTTTGAAACGTTTCAACAAAATTTGTAATAACTTTTTTTCTTTTGGAACAAATTTAATCTTTTTTGTTTGACACGGCAACTGTTTAAAAATGAATCTTTTTTGGTTGAGGATAGAAAAAAGGCAAAATGGCTTCTTCGGCTCGGTGTCGTTTGGTCAAAAACGCTCGAAAAAAGGCTGCCGAGGAGCTCGGCTATTCGCTTAAATCCAAATCGAGAGTCACGTGACGCACGTCAGGCAAAATGGCAGATGGTTTTGAATTAAGAATTAAAGCGATTCAATAAAAGAGGATTTTTTTGTAGCTTTTTTTTCGGAATGAAGGCTCTGTGATTATTAATTTGAAATTTAATTTGTTCAGTTTAAAGAGTCTTAATTTTAAATTCAAAATGTAGAGATTGTCGGTACCGGTGACAAACAATTGTCGGTACCGGCACTCTAACCTCAAAATTTAATAATAGTGTATGTAAATTACCATATTGAGGGAGTTGTTTGAAATTTATGAGTCTAGATTTAAAATTATCTTTTGCGAATTTTCTGGTATAATAATCACGCAAGATTTTTATTTTGCAGGATTTAAATCCATTTTAGGAGGGCTCAATTATTTCAAAAGATACTTAAATGTTTTGAAAAGATTCTAAAGTAATAATAATGATAATAATAATAATAATAATAATTAGTTGAGAAGATTTCTAAAAATAAGATATAATGAATCAAAAATTGAAAAAGATTTTGATCGAAATAGAGTGTAGATGATTTTAAAGCAAAATTTTCAATTTTTCAAAATTATAAAAATTTAGGATGAACTCGATTTAGTTTAAGAGATATTTAGAAGTTTTGAATCTACTCAAAAATAATTTTAAACTGGTCAAGATTAATAAATTTTAAAAAATGTAGATTTTGAATGATTTTGGCAAAAAAAATCATTTTTAAGTATTTTCAAAGGTTTCAGGAAAATAAAAAAATATTAAGATTGCTGGCAAAATGTAAACTGATTTTTTGTTTTCAAAAATGAATATTAAGAAAAAATTGAAAAAGATGTATAAACTTTTCAAATGATTTCAAAACAATTCGAGTAAGCTTAAAAGATATTTAGAAGTTTTGAAACTATTAAAAAAAATTTAACTGTTAAAGATAAAACAATTTTTTTAATGTTGATTTTTGAATATTTTGGCAAGAAATAAGCTTTTTCATAATTTTGAAAAGTTTCAAGAGAATAACGAAAATATTAAGTTTTCTGGACTTTTCAAAAATTTCAAAAAAAATCGATTTCATTTAAGAGATATTTAAATTTTTTAAACTATTCAAAAATAAATTTTAATTGGTAAAGATTAAAAAAAAAAATTAATGTAAATTTTTAAAGATTATGGCAAAAAATAAGCCTTTTTAAAATTTTGAAAGGTCTTAAGAAATTAACAAAAATATTAAGATTTCTAACAAAATTTAAACCGATTTTTTGTTTTAAAAAATGAAGTTTAGGAAAAAATTGAAAAAGATTTCAAACTTTTAACAAATTTCAAAAAAAAGTCGATTCAGTTTAAGAGATATTTATAAGTTTTGAATCTGTTAAAAAATAAATTGTAATTGGTAAAGATTTCAAAAATTGTTTAAATGTAAATTTTTGAAGATTTTGGCAGAAAATAAGCTTTTCAAGAATTTTGAACGGTTTCAAGAGAATAACAAAAAATAAAAATTTCTGACAAAATTTAAACCAATTTTTTTTCAAAAATGAATTTTAAGAAAAAATGGGAAAAGATGAAAAATTGCAAAGAAAATCGATTTAGTTGAAAAAATAAAATAATAATAAATATAAAATAAAAATAAAAATAAGAAGTAGAATTTAGAAGATTTTCAATCAAAATTTTCTATTTTTCAACATTACACATTTTTAAAAAATCGAGTAAGTTAAAGAGATATTTAGTAGTTTTGAAACTGTTCAAAAATTAATTATTTTTACTGTAAAGATTTAAAAATGTAAACAAATGTAGATTTTAGATGATTTTGACGAAAAATAAGCTTTTCGAAAATTCTGAAAGGTTTCAAGAAAATAAAAAAAATATTAAAGTACCTGGCAAAATGTAAACTGATTTGTTCTTTTCAAAAATAAATTTTAAGAAAAAATAAAAAAATATTTTGAAACTTTTGAAAAATTTTTTAAAAATTTGATTTCTTTTGAGAGATATTTATAAGTTTTGAAACTATTCAAAAATAAATTTTAATTGGTGAAGATTTAAAACTTTGTTTCAATGTAAATTTTTGAAAATTGTGGCAAAGAAAGCCTTTCAAGAATATTGAAAGGTTTCAACAGAATAAAAAAAATATCAAGATTTCTCACGAAATATAAACCAATGTTTGTTTTTCAAAAATGAATTTTAAGAAAAAATTGAACAAGATTTTGAAACTTGTAAAAAATTACACAAAAAAATCGATTTCATTTAAGAGATATTTATAAGTTTTGAATCTATTCAAAAATAATTCAAAACTGATGAAGATTTGATATTAGGATTTCTGGCAAAATGTAAACCTTTCTTTTTCAAATATTAATTTTAAGAATAAGTTGAAAAAGATGTTGAATCTTTTCAAAAATTAAAAAAAAAATCGATTTCATTTAAGAGATATTTATCAGTTTTGAAAGTATTCAAGAATAAATTTTAATTGGTAAAAATTTTTTAAAAATTTCAATGTAAATTTTCAAAGATTATGGCAAAAAAGAAGCCTTTTAAAAATTTTGAAAGGTTTCAAGCGCATAAAAAATTGTATTAAGATTTCTGGCATAATGTAATCTGATTTTTTGTTTTGAAAAATGAATTTTATATTTTTTCTTAATTGAAAAAGATATTGAGACTTTTAAAAAATTTCAAAAAAATTCGATTTAGTTTAAGAGATATTTATAAGTTTTGAAGCTTTTCAAAATTAAATTTTCAATGGTTCAAATTAAAAAAAAAATTTATGTAAATTTTTGAAGATTTTTACAAAAAATAAGCCTTTTAAAAATTTTGAATGGTTTCAAGAGAATAACAAAAATATTAAAATTTCTGACAAAATATAAACTGATTTTTTGTTTACAAAAATAAATTTTAAGAGAAACTTGAAAAAGAGTTTGATACTTTTCAAAAATTTCAAAAAAATTCGATTTTATTTAAAATATATTTATAAGTTTGGAAACTATTCGAAAATAAATTTTAATTGGTAAAGATTTATAAAAAATTCTAATGTAAATTTTTGAAGATTTTGGCAAAAAATAAGCCTCTCAAGAATTTTGAATGGTTTCAAGAGAATAACAAAAATATTAAGATTTCTCACAAAATTTTAAGCGATTTTTTGTTTTTCAAAAAAGAATTTTTAAACAAAATTTAAAAAGATATTGATAGTTTTCAATAGATTCAAAAAAATTCGATTCAGTTTAAGAGATTTTTATAAGTTTTGAAACTATTCAAAAATACATTTTAATTGGTAAAAATTTTCAAAAAATTTCAAATGTAAATTTTTGAAGATTTTGCCACAAAATGAGCCTTTTAAGAATTTTGAAAGGTTTCAAGGAAATAATAAAAATATTAAGATATAACATTTCTGGTAGAGATTTAAAAAAAAAATTGCAATGTAAATTTTTGAAGATAATGGCAAAAAAAAGATTTTTAAGAATTTTGTATGGTTTCAAGAAATTAAAAAAATTGTTTTGAGATTTCTGGCAAAATGTAAACTGATTTTTTGTTGAAAGATGATGTTGGAAGATAGGGAAAATTTTAAATGATAATTTATGTTGAACAATTTATTCTAAGAGAAAATTGAAAAAGATTTTTAAAACATTTCAAATAATTATCAGAAACTTTAGGAAATCATCTGATTCCCTAAAATTTGCAGAAAGAATTTAAAGTTTTCAAAGCTAAATTTTTTAATTTTGTAAGATTACAAATATTTCAATAAATTTCAGTAAGCTTAAGAATTATTTAGAATTTTTGAAACCATTCAAAAATAATTTAAAACTGTAAAGATTTCAAATTTAAAAATAATGTAGCGTTTCAAAGATTTTGATATAAAAGAAGCTTTTTAAGAATTTTGAAAGGTTTCAAGAAAATACAAAATTTTTATTGAGACTCCTGGGAAAATGTAAACTGTTTATTTTATTTTTAAAAATGCATTTTAAGAGAAAATTGAAAATTTTTTTCAAACAGTTCAATTTATTTTCTAAAATTACAAAATAGAATTTAAACCAAAAAAAATTAGGAAATTTTTAATTTTACAGAATTTAGGACAATTTTAGAAATACTGAATTATTTCAAAAGATATTTAGATGTTTTTCAAAAGATTCAAAAATAATTTAAATTTTGAGAAGATTTCAAATTTTTTTAAACAAAATGTGGATTTTTGACGATTTCGAAAAAAGAAAATTTTAAGAATTTTGAAATGTTTCAAGAGAATGAAAAAAAAATCTTAAGATTGATGGGGAAAATTTTTAAGTGATTTTTTATGTTTAAAAATGAATTATAAGAAAAAATTGAACAATATTTCGAAACATTTCAAATTATTTCCTAAAAGTTCGAATTTAAATTTTTCAAGATTACAAAATTTTAGGAAAAATTCTAGTGATTTTAAGAGATATTTAAAAATTTTGAAACAATTAAAAAGTAATTAAAAACTTGTGAAGATGTGAAAATTTGTTTAAATGCTGATTTTTGAAGATTTTTATTAAAAAAAAGAAGCTCTTTAAGAATTTTGAAAGGTTTTAAGAAAATGAAAAAATTTGATTAATATTCCTGGGACAATTTAAACTGATTTTATATTTAAAAAAACCAAATTTCAAGATAAAATTGAAAAAGATTTTAAAAATGTCAAATTATTTCCTAAAATTTGAAAATAGAATGAAGACGTTTGCAAAGCGAAAATTTTGAATTCGGCAAGATTAGAAAATTTTTCAAAAAAATTCGAGTAAGTTTAGGAGATATTTAGAAGTTTGAAATCGATTAAAAAATAATTTACAATTTGAAAAGATTGCAATTTTTTTTAAATGTAGATTTTTAAAGATTTCGAAATAAAATTTTGAAGCTTTGTAAAGATTTTGAAAGGTTTTAGGATAATAATTTTTTTTAATATATATATATTTTTTAATGTATATATTTTTTTTAATATACAAAAAAATTAAGAAAATTTAGAATCATTTTGAAAGATATTAGGAAGGGTTAGAAGTTTTGAAAACACACAAAAATAATTTGATATTTAATACATTAAAAAATATTTTCAAGAAAATTAAAATTTTTGAAGATTAAGAATACAAATGTTAAAGCTTTTAAAGAATTTTGAAAGGTTTCAAGAAAATAAAAATTTGTTCTCAAGATTCCTGACAAAAATTGTAATTAATTTTTTTAAATAATTTTTAAAGAAAATTTAAAAAGATATCAAAATATTTCAAAACATTTCTAAAAATTTCGAAAAAAATCTGGTAGATTTTAGACCCAGTTTTTTAATTTGGAAAGATGTTTCAAAATTTTAGAAATAATTGGAGTCAGTTTAAACCCTCAAAAATCCCATTAGAAACAATAAACAAATCAACTTGAAAAAAATAGTAATTCGAAATATTTATTTTTTATTATTTTTTATGATTTCAACTATTTTTTATTTAAAATAAAAATATTTTTCAGATAAAATAATAATTATTACATTTTTTCGTTAAGAATTCTTTTTTTTTTTAGTAAAAATTTAACTACTTGGTCAAAAATTTAAGTACTTTATTAAAAATTTAATTTTTGGGTTGAAGACTCATTTCTCAGGTTGTCAATGTAACTATTTTTTAAAACTCTTTTTTGGTGGAAAATTAATATATTTGTAGAAAATTCAACTATTTTATATGAAAATAATTTTCTTTTTAGTTATATTTTCGGGTTACAAAATTAAACTGTATTGTGAAAAATTAGTCACTTTTAGAAAAAATGCCATTTTAAAAAAAATTTTTTTGTTTAATGAAACTGTTTTTGATTTAAAACTAAAATCTTTTTTGGTTATAATAATAATTATGTATTACATTTTTTCGTTAAGAATTCTTTTTTTTAGTCACAATTCAAATACTTCGTTAAAAATTTAAATACTTTTTTTTAAATTCATTTTTTGGGTTGAAGATTCATTTCTCCGGTTGTCAATGTAACTATTTTTTGAAACTCTTTTTTGGTGGAAAATTAATATTCTTAGTAGAAAATTCAACTATATGATTGAAAATGATTTTTTTTAAGTTATATTTTTGGGTTAAAAAATCCAACTGGTTTGTGGAAAATTCATCTATTTTAGAAAAAATGTCATTTTTTTTGGTTAAAAATGAAACTGTTTTTGATTTAAAATTAAAATCTTTTTGGTTAAAATAATAATTATTTATTACATGTTTCGTTGAGAATTTATCTTTTTTGGTTGAAAATCCAATTTTTTGATTGAAAATGAACTTTATTGTTGATATTTTGATTTCACATATCTCAAATCTTAAAAAATCTTTTCAATTTTTCTCAAAAATCTCAGGAAAATGATATTAATATAACTTTACGAACAAATAAACTTAAAAAGTAAATATTTTTTCAACATTTTTATTTTGTGTCAAACGTTATTTTTTCCTTCAAAGATATTAAGTTTGCATGTCTTAAATTTTATTTTTCAATTATTCAATGCTAAAATGCTACGAATACAACAAATTATTAAAAAACGAATAATAATAGTAATAATAATAAATAATAATAATAATGAAACATAAAACTGTGATTTCGATTTTCAACAATACAAGTTTTAAATTTGAATTTTCACTTATTGGTTGGTACGCATGCGCATATTAAAGGTTAGGTCAAACCTCAACATTATTTAGTTTTCGAGGTTTTCAAAATATTATCTCGGCTCATAATGAACTTTAGTGCATAAATTAAAAACTGTGAATCTCCATTTTAAAAATTTTTAAATTTGAAATAATAAAATCCATACATTTAAATAACAGAAATTGAAAAATCATCTTTGAATTTTAAATTGTTCAAATCAAGGGTTGGCCAGCCTGCCAAGATCAGTCCAATCATGTCTGACGTCCTTTTTCAAGAGAGAAATCGTCGCGCCGGGCTCGGGGTTTTGAGGTCGAAAAAGGTATTTTTTTACCAGATTTAGAAAAAATCTGATCGGATTTTGGTGTCGGAATTTCCAGCAATTAACATTCCATAAAAATTTCGGAAAATCAAAGTGAATTTGATCGGATTTTCGACATTCAGTTTTCAGTGATAAATAACGATTGATTTCAACATGGCGTTTGTTTAGATTTCGATAAATTCATTTTGTGTTTTTTGTTTTACTAAAGAATTAAAAAATATTCTGATGTTGAAGATATAATCGGGAATCCTGTGAGTTTCAAAAACATTGTTTCGTTTTTAGTGTGTGTTTTTTGTGAGTGATTATTTTCGTAGTCATCTTTTTTTTACTCTTTTTTGGAGCTTGTTTTTTGGCGGGAAATGTCAGTCATCTTTAAACTTTGTATCATGAATTCATGTTCTTTAGGGTGACCAGACGTCCTGATTTATTAGGGCATGTCCTGATTTTTATCGCTATCCTGATTTTCTGATTTTTTCTGCTAATTTCCTGATTTTTCATGCCCAAAAACGAAAACTCGCGATTTTTATTGTGTGTATGGAATTTTAATAATATTTAAAACGAAAGAAAAATATCGAATCTGAAAAAATTGCATGTTTTAAAAAGTATTTTAATTAATTAACATGTACAGATTGTACTTAATTATTTAAATAAAAATGTTAGCCTCGAAAAATATATTTGTGTAATGTATAAACTTAAGGAATGAAAATATTATTTTGCTCAAAATTCAATAATTTTTTAAAAACCAAAAAAGTCCATTTTTTAAATTGAAAATCTGTCTTTTTGGTCGAATATTAACTTTTTTGTTCAAAATTTATATTTTCGGTTTCAAAATTCTACAGTTTTCTAGAAAATTTTTCTTTCAGGAATGAAAATGAATTTTTTTAACTAAACATTTAACTATTCCATTTTTGGTTGAAAATTTATCTTTTTTAGTAGAAAATTCATGTATTTGGTTCAAAATTAAATTTTTTATTGAAGTTTTATCATTATAGTTGAAAATTAATTTCTTTGGTTAAAAAATTAACTATTTTGTTTAAAACTCTTATTTTAATATTTTACTATTTTTTTGAAAATTCGTATTGCTTGGTTCAAAATTTAACTAATTTAATGAAATTTTTTTCTGAAATTCATCTTTTTGTGTGAAAATTTAACTATTTTGTTAAAAATTAGTTAAAAATTCATCTTTTTTGATAGGAAATTATTCTTCTTGTTTGAAAAAACCTTTTTTTGGTTGAAGATTCCTTATTTTAGTTGAAAATTAATTTTTTAACTAAAAATGTTACTATTCCATTTTTGGTTGAAAATTTATCTCTTTTAGTAGAAAATTCATGTATTTTGTTGAAAATTAATTTCATTGGTTAAAAATTACCTATTTTGTTTTTAAAAAATTGTTGGTTTAAAAAATTACTTGTTTTACTAAAAAATAACTATTCCATTTTTAGTAGCAAAGTTATCTTTTTTGTTTGAAAATTGATGTATTTTATATATTTTTAGTTGAAAATTAATCTTTTTGGTCGAAAATTCAACTATTTGGTTCAAAATTAATTTTTTTATTGAAGATTCATCATTGCAGTTGAAAATTAATTTCTTTGGTTAAAAAATTAACTATTTTGTTCGAACCTCTTATTTTAACATTTTACTATTTTTTTGAAAATTCGTATTGCTTGGTTCCAAATTTAACTAATTTAATGAAATTTTTTTCTGAGATTCATCTTTTTGGTTAAAAATTTAACTATTTTGTTAAAAATTAGTTGAAAATTCGGGAGAGTCATTGTTGTAACGTCAGTCCCACCAAAACTTTTGTTACAGGGTAGGGGGGAGGGGGGCAAGGAAAGGAAAAAGTTTTAAAACTCCTTCCAAACCATTAAGATCAATCGAGTATCCCCTCGAATACAAAAAGAATAACAATTTTCAATTCAAATCATTATAAATTAATTAGAAAAATATTCAAACATTATTATAAAATTCAGTGAAAACCATGTAATTAATGCACACAATCTGTCAAAAAGTCCTCGAAGTGCCATGATTTTGGTAAGAGGAAAGAAAAAGCATTGAAACTTCTTTCAAACCTTTAAAATCAATCAAGCATTCCCTCGAATTCAAAAAGAATAACAATTTCAAATGCAAAACACTATAAATTGATTAGAAAAATATTCGAACATTATTATCAAATTCAGTGACAACCATTAAATTAATCTCTGGAACCTGTCAAGAAGTCCTAAAAATGCCACGATTTTTATAAGAGGAAAAAAAAGCTTCAAAACTTCTTTCAAACCATTAACATCTATCAAGAATTCCCTTGAATTCAAAAAGAATAACAATTTCAAATTCAAAGCACTATAAATCAATTATAAAAATATTAGATTATTATCATAAAATTCACTGGCTATCATTAAATTAATCGCTGGAACCTGTCAAGAAGTCCTAAAAATGCTACGATTTTTATAAGAGGAAAAAAAAGCTTTGAAACTTCTTTTCAAACCATTAAAATCAATCAAGCATTCCCTCGAATTCAAAAGGAATAACAATTTCAAATGCAAAACACAATAAGTTAATTAGAAAAATATTCGAACATTATTATGAAATTCAGTGACAACTATTAAATTAATCACTGGAACCTGTCAAGAAGTCCTAAAAATGCCACGATTTTTATAAGAGGAAAAAAAAGCTTAGAAACTTCTTTTCATACCATTAGAATCAATGAAGCATTCCCTCGAAATCAAAAAGAATATCAATTACAAATTCGAATCACTATAAATTAATTACAAAAATATTCGAACATTATTATAAAATTCAGTAAAAACAATTGAATTAATTCCTGGAACATGTCAAAAAGTCCTAAAAATGCCATGATTGTTATGAGAGGAGAAAAAGATTTGAAGCTTCTTTCAAACTGTAAAATCAATCGAGACTTCCCTAGAATTCAAAAAGAAAAACAATTTCAAATTCGAATCACTGTAAATTAATTAGAAAAATATTGAAAAATTATTATAAGATTCAGTGGAAACCGTTAAATTAATCCCGAGAACCTGTCAAAAAGTCTGAAACATGCGATGATCTTTATAAGAAGGGAAAAATGTTTTGAAACTTCTTTCAAACCTTTAAAATCAATCGAGACTTCCCTAGAATTCAAAAATAAAAACAATTTCAAATTCGAATCACTGTAAATTAATTAGAAAAATATTGAAAAATTATTATAAGATTTAGTGGAAACCGTTAAATTAATCCCTAGAACCTGTCAAAAAGTCCCAAACATGCGATGATCTTTATAAGAAGGGAAAAATGTTTTGAAACTTCTTTCAAACCATTAAAATCAATCGAGTATTCCCAAGAATTAAACAAAATAACAATTTCAAATTCAAATTACAATGCATCAATTACAAAAATATTCGAACATAAATATAAAATTCAGTGAAAACCATTAAATTAATCTCTAGAACCTGTCAAAAAGTCCCAAAAATGCTATGTTCTTTATAAGAGGGAAACAAAAACTTTAAAACTTCTTTCAAACCATTAAAATCAATCGGGAATTACCTCGAATTCAAAAAGAATAACAATTTCAACTTCAAATCGCTACAAATTAACTAGAAATATATTCGAATATTATCATAAAATTCAGTGAAAACCATTAAATCAATCCGTGGAACCTGTCAAAAACTCCTAAAAATGCCATGATTTTTATAAGAGGAAAAAAAAGCTTTGAAACTTCTTCCAAACCATTAAAATCAATCGAAAATCCCCTCGAATTCAATAAGAAAAACAATGACAAATTCGAATCACTATAAATTAATTAGAGAAATATTAGACTGTTATTATAAAATTCAGTGAAAACCATTAAATTAATCCCTGGAACCAGTGAAGAAGTTCTAAAAATGCCTCTGTTTTTATAAGAGGAAAAAACAGCTTTGAAACTTCTTTTCACACAATTAAAATCAGTCGGGCATTCCTTCGAATTCAAAAAGAATAACAATTTCAAATTCGAAACACTATAAATTAATTAGAAAAATATTCGAACATTATAATAAAATGCAGTGTAAATTATTCAATTAATCCCTGGAACCTGTCAAGAAGTCCTTAAAATGCCACGATTTTTATAAGAGGAAAAAAAAGCTTTGAAAGATCTTTTCAAACCATTAACATCAATCGAGAATTCACTAGAATTAAAAAAAAAAAAAACAATTTCAAATTCAAATCACTATAAATAAACTTAGATAGATATTCAAACATCATTATAAACTTAAGTGAAAACCACTTAATTAATCCCTAGAACCTGTCAAAGCGTCCCAAACATGCCATGATCTTTACAAGAGGAAAAAAAAAGCTTTGAAACTTCTTTCAAACCATTAAATCAATCAAAAATTCCCTAAAATTTGAAAAGAAACACAATTTCAAATTTGAATCACTATGAATTAATTAGGAAAATATTCGAACATTACTATAAAATTCAGTGAAAACCATTAAATCAATCCCTGGAAGCTGTCAAAAAGTCATAAAAATGCTATGATTTTTATGAGAGGGGAAAAAAGTTTTAAACTCCTTTCAAACCATTAGAATCAATCGAGAATTCCCTCGAATTCAGAAACAATAACAATTTCAAGTTCAAAGCACCATAACTTAATCAGAAAAAGATTAGAATATTATTATAAAATTCAGTGGAAAACATTATACTAATCCCTGGAACCTATCAAAAAGTCCCGAATATGCCATGATTTTTATAAAAGGAAAAAAAAGCTTTGAAACTTCCTTCAAACCAATAAAATCAATCGAAAATTCCCTCAAATTCAAAAAGAATAAAAATTTCAAATTCAAATCGCTATAAATTAGTTAGAAAAATATTCGAACATTAATATAAAATTTGGTGAAAACCATTAAATTAATCCCTGGAACCTGTCAAAATGTAGAAAAAATGCTGTGATCTGTATAAGGGGGGAAAATGTTTTGAAACTTCTTTCAAACCATTAAAATCGATCGAGAATTCCCTCGAATTCAAAAGGAATAACAATTTCAAATTCAAATCAATATAATTTAATTACAAAAATATTCGAACATTATTATAAAATTCAGTGAAACCATTAAATTAATACCTGGAACCTGTCAAAATTTCCGAAGAATGCTGTGATCTTTATGAGGTGAAAACGAAAGCTTTGAAACTTCCTTCAAACCATTAAAATCAATCTAGACTTCCCTCGAATTCAAAAAGAACAACAATTGAAAATTTGAATCACTATAAATTAATTAGGAAAATATTAGAACATTATTATAAAATTCAGTGAAAACCATTAAATCAATCCCTGGAACCTGTTCAAAAGTCCTAAAAATGCTATGATTTTTATATGAGGGAGAAGAAGTTTTGAAACTCCTTTCAAACCATCAGAATCGATCAAAAATTCCCTCCAATTAAAAAACAATAACAATTTCAAATTCAAATCACTATAAATTAATGGAAAAAATATTCAAACGTTGTTATAAAATTCAGTGAAAACCATTAAATTAATCCCTGGAACCTGTCGAAAAGTTCTAAAAATACCGTTATTTTTATTATAGGAAATAAAATCTTTGAAACTTCTTTCAAACCATTAAAATCGATCGAGAATTCCCTATCATTCAAAAAGAATAACAATTTCAAATTCAAATCACTATAAATTAATTATAAAAATATTCGTACATTAATATAAAATTTGGTGTAAACCATTAAATTAATCCCTGGAACCTGTCAAAAAGTTCCAAAAATGCTGTGATCTTTATAAGGGGGGAAAATGATTAGAAACTCCTTTCAAACCATTAGAATCGATCGAGAATTCCCTCGAATTCAGAAACAAGAACAATTTCAAATTCAAATCACTATAAATTAATCTGAAATATATTCGAACATTGTCATAAAATTCAGTGAAAACCATTAACTTAATCCCTGGAGCCTTTGAAGAAGTCCTAAAAATGGCACGATTTCTATAAGAGGAGGAAAAAGCTTTGAAACTTCTTTCAAACCATTTGAGTCTATCGAAATTCCCTCGAATTCAAAAAGAATAACAATTTTAACTTCAAGTCACTATAAATTAATTAGGAAAATATTGGAACATTATTATAAAATTCAGTGAAAACCATTAAATCAATCCCTGGAACCTATCAAAAAGTCCTAAAAATGCCGTGATTTTAATAAGAGGAAATAAATGCTTTAAAACATCTTCCAACCCATTAAAATCAATCTAAAATTCCCTCGAATTAAAAAAAAATAACAATTTCAAATTCAAATCACTGTAAATTAATTAGAAAAATATTAGAATAATTTTATAAAATTCAGTGAAAACCATCAAATTATTCCCTGGAAACTGTCGAAAAGTCCTAAAAATGCTATGATTTTTATATGAGGGAAAAGAAGTTTTGAAACTCCTTTCAAACCATTAGAATCGATGGAGAATTCCCTCCAATTCAAAAACAAGAACAATTTGAAATTCAAATCACTATAAATTAATCTGAAATATATTCGAACATTATCATAAAATTCAGTGAAAACCATTAACTTAATCCCTGAAGCCTTTCAAAAAGTCCTAAAAATGGCAAGATTTCTATAAGAGGGGGAAAAAGCTTTGCAACTTCTTTCAAACCATTTGAGTCTATCGGAAATTCCCTCGAATTCAAAAAGAATAACAATTTTAAATTCAAATCGCTTTAAATTAATTAGAAAAATATTAGAGTATTATTATAAAATTCAGTGGAAAACATTATACTAATCCGTGGAACCTGTCAAAAAGTCCCGAATATGCCATGATTTTTATAAGAGGAAGAAAAGCTTTGAAACTTCCTTCTGCCCATTAAAATTAATCGAGAATTCCCTCAAATTCAAAAAGAATAACATTTTCAATTTCAAATCGCTATAAATTAATCAGAGACATATTCGAACATTATCATAAAATTCAGTGAAAACCATTAACTTTATCCCTGGAGCCTTTCAAAAAGTCCTAAAAGTGCCATGATTTCTATAAGAGGAAATAAAAGCTTTGAAACTTCTTTCAAACCATTAAAATCAATGGAGAATTCCCTCGAATTCAAAAAGAATAACAATCTCAAATTCAAATCGATATCAATTAAATAAAAAAATATTCGAATATTATTATAAAATTCAGTGAAAACCATTAAATTAATCCCTGAAACCTGCCAAAAAGTACTAAAAATTGCCAAAACTTTTATAAGAGGAAAGAAAAGCTTTGAAGCTTCTTTCAAACCATTAAAATCAATCGAGAATTCCCTCGAATTAAAAAAAAAACAATTTCAAATTTAAATCAATAGAAATAATTCAGAAAAATATTAGAATATTATTTTAAAATTCAGTGAAAACCATGAAATTATTCCCAAAAACCTGTCACAAAGTCTTAAAAATGCTATGATCTTTATAAGAGGGGAAAAAAGGGTTGAAACTCCTTTCAAGCCATTAAAATCGATCGAGAATTCACTCGAATTCAAAAAGAATAACAATTTCAAATTCAACTCACTATAAATTAATTAGAAAAATATTCGGACATTATTATAAAATTTAGTGAAAACCATTAACTTAATCCCTGGATCCTTGCAAAATATCCCAAAAATGCCATGATTTCTATGAGAGGAAATAAAAGCTTCGAAGCTTCTTTCAAACCATTAAAATGAATCGAGAATTTCCTCGAATTCAGAAAGAATAACAATTTCAAATTCAAATCACTATGAGTTAATTAGAAAAATATTCGGATGTTGTTATTAAATTCAGTGAAAACCATTAAATTAATCCCTGGAACCTGTCGAAAAGTCCTGAAAATGCTATGATTTTTATAAGAGGGAAAAAAAATTTGGAAACACCTTTCTAGCCATTAGAATTGATCGAGAATTCCTTCGAATGCAAAAAGAATAACAATTCCAAATTCAAATCACTACAAATTATTCAGAAAAATATTCGAACATTAGTATAAAATTTATTGAAAACCATTAAATTAATCCCTGGAACCTGTCAAAATGTCCAAAAAATGCTGTGACCTTTATAAGTGGAAAACGAAAGCTTCGGAACTCCTTTCAAACCATTAAAATCAATCGAAAATTTCCTCAAATTCAAAAAGAATAACAATTTCTACTTCAAATCACTGTAAATTAATTAGAAACATATTCGAAAATTAATATAAAATTTAGTGGAAACCATTAAATTAATCCCTGGAACCTTTAAAAAATTCCTAAAAATGATATGATTTTTATAAGAGGAAAAAACGTTTTGAAGCTTCTTTCGAACCATTAAAATCAATCGGGAATTCCCTCGAATTGAAAAATATAAAAATTTCAAATTCAAATCACTATGAATTAATCAGAAAAGTATTCGAACATTATTATAAAATGAAGTGAACACCATTAAATTATTCCCTGGAACCTTTAAAAAATTCCTAAAAATGTCATGATTTTTATAAGAGGAAAAAAGTTTTGAAACTTTTTTCGAACCATTAAAATCAATCGAGAATTCCCTTGAATTAAAGAACGTAACAATTTCAAATTAAAATCACTATAAATTAATCAGAAAAATGTTCGAAAATTATTATAAAATTCAGTGACAACCAATAAATTAATCCCTGGAACCTGTGAAGAAGTCCTAAAAATGCCACGATTTTTACAAGAGGAAAAAAAGAGTTGAAACTTCTTTTCAAACCATTAAAATCAATTGTGCATTCCCTCGAATTCAAAAAGAATAAAAACTTCGAATTGAAACCACTGAAAATTAATCAGTAAAATTGTAGAATACTATTATGAAATTCAGTGAAAACCATTAAATAAATCCCTGGAACCTTTCAAAAATTCCTGAAAGTGATATGATTTTTATAAGAGGAAAAAAAGTTTTGAAACTTCTTTCAAACTATTAAAATCAATCGAGTATTCCCTCGAATTCAAAAAGAATAACAATTTCAAATTCAAATAACTATAAATTAATTAGAAAAATATTAGAATAACAATATACAATTCAGTGGAAACCATTAAATTATTCCCTGGAACCTGTCACGAAGTCCTAAAAATGCTATGATCTTTATGAGAGGAACAAAAAGTGTTGAAACTTCTTTTAAACCATTAAAATCAATCGAGAATTCCCTCGAATTCAAAATGAATAAAACCGTGCAATTGAAACAACTACAATTAATTAGAAAGATTGTAGAATATTGTGATGAAATTCAGTGAAGAACATTAAATTAATCCCCCAAAACCTTGCAAAAAGTCCTAAAAACGCAACGATTTTTATAAGAGGAAAAAAAAAGCTTTGAAACTACTTTCAAAACCATTAAAATCAATCGAGAGTTCCCTCGAATTAAAAAAAAAAAAAAAAACAATTTCAAATTCAAATCACCATAAATTAATTTGAAAAAGATTGGGATATTATTATAAAGTTTATTGAAAAACATTAAATTAATCCCCGGAACCTGTCAAAAAGTCCTGAAAATGCCATGATATTTATAAGAGGAAAAAAATCTTTGAAACTTCCTTCAAACCATTAAAATCAATTGAGAAATCCCTCGAATTCAAGAAGAATAACAACTTCAAATTCAAATCACTAAAAACCAATTAGAAAGATTTTAGAATATTATTATAAAATTCAGTAAAAACCATTGAATTAAACCCTAGAACCTGTCAAAAAGTTCTAAAAATTCCGTGATTTTTATTAGAGGAAATAAAAGCTTTGAAACTTCTTTCAAACCATTAAATCGATCGAGAATTCCCTATAATTCAAAAAGAATAACAATTTTAAATTCAAATCAATATAAATTAATTAGAAAAAAGGTCGAACATTATTATAAAATTTAGTGAAAACCATTAAATTAATCCCTGAAACCTGTCAAAATGTCCCAAGAATGCTGTGATCTTTATAAGAGGAAAACGAAAGCTTTGAAACTCCTTTCAAACCATTAAAATTAATCGAGAATTTCCTCAAATTAAAAAGGAATAGCAATTTCAATTTCAAATCAATATAAATTAATTAGGAAAGAATTCGAACATTATTATAAAATTCAGTGAAAACCATGAAATTATTCCCTGGAACCTGTCGAAAAGTCCGAAAAATGCTATGATTTTTATAAGAGGGAAAAAAAGTTTTGAAACGACTTTCAAACCATTAGAATCGATCGAGAATTCCCTCGAATTCAGAAACAATAACAGTTTCAAATTCAAATCACCATAAATTAATTAGAAAAATGTTCGAACATTATTATAAAATTCAGCGAAAACCAATAAATTAATCCCTGGAACCAGTCAAAATGTCCTAAAAATGCCATGATTTTTATAAGAGGAAATAAGAGCTTTGAAACTTCTTTCAAACCATTAAAATCAATCGAGAATTCTCTCGAATTCAGAAAGAATAACAACTTCAAATTCAAATCGCTATAAATTAATTAGAAAAATATTAGGGTATTATTATAAAATTCAGTGAAGTACATTATACTAATACCTGGAACGTGTCAAAAAGTCCTGAAAATGCCATGATTTTTATAAGAGGAAAAAAAAGCTTTGAAACTTCTTTCGATCCGTTAAAATCAATGGAGAATTCCTCCCAACTTAAATAGAACAACAGCTTAAAATCCAAATCGCTATAAATCAATTAGAAAAGTATTAGACTATCACTATGAAATTCAATGAAAACCATTAAATTATTCGCTGGAACCTGTCAAAAAGTCCTAACAATGCCATGATTTTTATAAGAGGAAAAAAAGATTCGAAACTTCTTTCAAACCATTAAAATCAATCCAGAATTCCTCCCAACTCAAAAAGAACAACAGTTTAAAATCCGAATCGCTATAAATTGATTACAGAAATATTAGAATATTATTATAAAATTCAGTGAGAACCATTATATTAATCCCTGGAACCTGTCAAAAAGTCCTCAAAATGCCATGATTGTTATAAGATGAAGAAACAAGTTTTGAAACTTCTTTCAGGCCATTGAAATTAATCGAGAATTCGCTCGAATTCAAAAAGAACAACAGTTTCAAATCCGAATCGCTATAAGTGATTACAAAAATATTGGAATATTATTATAAAATTCAGTGAAAACCATTATATTAATCCCTGGAACCTGTCAAAAAGTCCTAAAAATGCCATGATTTTTATAAGACGATAGAAAAGCTTTGTAGCTTCTTTCAAACCATTAAAATCAATCGAGAATTCCCTCGAATTCAAAAATAACAACAGTGTAGAATTCATATCACTATAAATAATTCAGAAAAATTTTCGAACATTATCATAAAATTTAGTGAAAACCATTATATTAATCCCTTGGACCTACCAAAAAGTCCTCAAAATGCCATGATTTTCGTAAGGGGGAAAAAGATTCGAAACTTCTTTTAAACCATTAAAATCAATCGGGAATTCCCTCCAACTCAAAAGGAGCAACAGTTTCAAATCCAAATAGCAATATATTTGTTACAAAAATATTAGAATATTATTATAAAATTCAGTGAAAACCATTATATTAATCCCTGGGACCTACCAAAAAGTCCTCAAAATGCCATAATTTTTATAAGAGGAAATAAAAGCTTTGCAACTTCTTCCAAAGCAATAAAATCAATCGAGAATTCCCTCGAATTCAACAAGAATAACAACTTCAAATTCAAATCGCTATAAATTGATTAAAAAAATATTAGAATATTATTATAAAATTCAGTGCAAACCACTAAATTATTCCCTGGAACCTGTCAAAAAGTCCCCAAAATGTCATGATTTTTATAAGAGGAAGAAAAAAGTTTTGAAACTTCTTTCAGACCATTGAAATCAATCGAGAATTCCCTCGAAATCAAAAAGAATAAGAACTTCAAATTCAAATCACTAAGAATTAATTTTAAAAAATTTAGAATATTATTATAAAATTCAGTAAAAACCATTAAATTAATTCCTGGAACCTGTCAAAAAGTCCCAAAAATGCCAGGATTTTTATACGAGGAAAAAAAAAGCTTTGAAACCACTTTCAAACCAAAAAAATCAATCGAGAGTTCCCCCGAGTTCAGAACGAACAACAATTTCAAATTCAAATCGCTATAAATTTATTAGGAAAATATTAGAATATTATTATAAAATTCAGTGAAAAACATGATACTAATTTCTGCAACCTGTCAAAAAGTCCTAAAAAAGCCATAATTTTTATAGGAGAAAGAAAAAGCTTTGAAACTTCTTTCAAACCTTTAAAATAAATCGAAAATTCCCTCCAATTCGAACAGTACTACAGTTTCAAATTCATATCACTATAAATTAACTAGAAAAATATTGGAATATTATTATAAAATTTATTGAAAACGATTAATTTCTTCGCTGGAACCTGTCAAATAGTACTAAAATTTCCATGATTTTTATAAGAGGAAAAAAGCTACGAATCTTCTTTCAAACAATTAAAATCAATCATGAATTCCCTCCAACTCAAAAAGAAGAACAGTTTCAAATCCAAATCGCTATAAATCAATTGAAAAAATATTTAAACATTATTATAAAATTCCGTGAAAACCATTCAATTAATCCCTGGAACCTGTCAAAAAGTCGTCAAAATGCCATGATTTTTATAAGAGGAAACAAGGCTTTGAAACTTCTTTCAAACCATTAAAATTAATCGAGAATTCCCTCGAATTCAGAAAGAATAACAACTTCAAATTCAAATCGCTATAAATTGATTAGAAAAATATTAGAACTTTATTATAAAATTCCGTGAAAACCATTCAATTAATCCCTGGAACCTGTCGAAAAGTCCTAAAAATGCCATGATTTTTATACATGGAAATAAAAGCATTGAAACATCTTCCAAACCATTAAAATCAATCGAGAATTCCCTCGAATTCTGAAAGAATAACAACTTAGAATTCAAATTGCTATAAATTGATTAGAAAAAGATTAGAATATTATTATAAAATTCAGTGAAAACCAGTAAATTATTCCCTGTAACCTGTCAAAAAGTCCTGAAAATGCCATGGTATTTATAAAAGGAAAGGGAAGTTTTGATACTCCTTGGAAACCATTAAAATAAATAGAAAATTTACTCAAATTCAAATAGAATAACAATTTGTACGTCAAATCACTATAAACTAATTAGAAACATATTCGAACATTATCATAAAATTCAGTGAAAACCATTATATTAATCCATGGAACCTTTCAAAAAGTCCTAAAAATGCCATGATTTTTGTAAGAGGAGAAAAAGCTTTGAAACTTCTTCCAAACCATTAAAATCAATCGCGAATTCCCTCCGATTCAAAAAGGACAAAAGTTTTAAATTAATATCATTATAAACTATTCAGAAAAATATTCGAACATTATCATAAAATTCAGTGAAAACCAATCAATTAATCCCTGGAACCTCTCAAAAAGTCCTAAAAATGCCATGATCTTTATAAGAGAAAAAAAAGCTTTGAAACTTCTTTCAAACCATTAAAATCAATCGAGAATTCCCCCGAATTCAAAAGGAATACAAATTTCTAATTCAAATCACTACTAATCAATTAGAAAAATATTAGAATATCATTATAAAATGCAATGAAAACCATTAAATTATTCGCTGGAAACTGTCAAATAGTCTTAAAAATGCCATGATTTTTATAAGAGGAAAAAAAAGATTTGAAACTTCTTTCAAACCATTAAAATCAATCGAGAATTCCCTCAAATTCAAAAAGAATAACAAGTTCGAATTCAAATCACTATAAAGTAATTAGAAAAATATTAGAGTATTATTATAAAATTCAGCGAAAACCATTAAATTATTCCCTGTAACCTGTCAAAAAGTCCTGAAAATGCCATGACATTTATGAAAGGAAATGGAAATTTTGATACTCCTTTGAAACCATTATAAAATAAAATTCCCTGAAAACCATTCAATTAATCCCTGGAACCTGTCGAAAAGTCCTAAAAATGCCATGATTTTTATAAAAGGAAATAAAAACATTGAAACTTCTTCCAAACCTTTAAAATCAATCGAGAATTCCGTCGAATTCAGAAAGAATAACAACTTCAAATTCAAATCGCTATAAATTGATTAGAAAAATATTAGAATATTATTATAAAATTCAATGGAAACCATTAAAATATTTGCTGGAACCTGCAGATAGTCCTAAGAATGCCATGATTTTTATAAGAGGAAAAAAAGCTTCAAAACTTCTTTCAAACCATTAAAATCAATCGAGAATTCCCTCGAATTCAAAAAGAATGACAATTTCAAATTCAAAACACTATAAATTAATTAGAAAAATATTAGATTATTATTATAAAATTCAGTAAAAACAATTACATTAATCCCTGGAACCTGTCAAACAGTCCCAAAAATGCCATGATTTTTATAAGAGAAAAAAAAGCTTTGCAACTTCTTTTAAACCATCAAAATCAATAGAGAATTCGCTCCAATTCAAAATGAACAACAGTTTCAAGTTAAGACCACTATAAATTAATCAGAAAAATATTCGAACATTATTATAAAATTCAGTGAAAACCATTATATTAATCCCTGGAACCTTTCAAAAAATGCTAAAAATGTCACAATTTTTATAAGAGGAAAAAAAGGCTTTGAAACTTCTTTCAAACCATTAAAATCAATCGAAAATTCCCTCGAATGCAAAAAGAACAACAGTTTCAAATTAAGACCACTATAAATTAATCAGAAAAATAATCGAGCATTATTATAAAATTCAGTAAAAACCAATTAATTAATCCCTGGAACCTGTCAAAAAGTCCTAAAAATGCCATGATTTTCATAAGAGAAAAAAAAAATTTGAAACTTCTTTCAAACCATTAAAATCAATCGAGAATTCCCTCGAATTCAAAAGGAATAACAATTTCTAATTCAAATCACTATTAATCAATTCGAAAAATATTAGACTATCATTATAAAATGCAATGAAAAACATTAAATTATTCGCTGGAACCTGTCAAATAGTCCTAAAAATGCCATGATTTTCATAAGAGGAAAAAAAGCTTTGAATCTTCTTTCAAACCATTAAAATCAATCGAGAATTTCCTCCAATTCAAAAAGAACAAACGTTTCAAATTAATATCACTATAAATTAATCAGAAAAATATTCGAACATTATCATAAAATTCAGTGAAAACCAATCAATTAATCCCTGGAACCTGTCAAAAAGTCCTAAAAATGCCATGATTTTTATAAGAGGAAAAAAAAAGGTTTTGAAACTTCCTTCAAACCATTAAAATCACTCGAGAGTTCCTTCGAATTCAAAAAGAATAACAATTTCAAATTCAAATCTCTATAAATGGATTAGAAAGATATTCGAACATTATTATAAAACTCAGTGAAAAACATTCAATTAATCCATGGAACCTGTCAAAAAGTCCTAAAAATGCCATGATTTTTATAAGAGGAAAAAAGAAGCTTTGAAACTTCCTTCAAACCATTAAAATCAATGGAGAATTACCTCAAATTCAAAGAGAATAACAAATTCAAATCGCTATATATTGATTGGAAAAATATTTGAACATTATTATAAAGTTCAGTGAAATCCATTAAATTAATCCCTGGAACCTTTCAAAAAGTCCTAAAAATGCCATGATTTTTATGGAAGGAAAAAAAGCTGTGAAACTTCCTTCAAACCATTATAATCACACGAGAATACCCCCGAATTCAAAAAGAATAACAATTTCATATTCAAATCTCTAGAAATGGATTAGAGAGATATTCGAACATTATTATAAAATTCATTGAAAACCAATCAATTAATCCCTGGAACCTGTCAAAAAGCCCTAAAAATACCATGATTTTCATAAAAGAAAAAAAAAACTTTGAAACTTCCTTCCGACCATTAAAATCACTCGAGAATTCCCTCGAATTCAAAGAGAATAACAATTTCAAATTCAAATCACTACAAATTGATTAGGAAAATATTCGAGCGCTATTATAAAATTCAGTGTAAACCATTAAATTAATCCCTGGAACCTGTCAAAAAGTCCTAAAAATGCCATGCTTTTGATAAGAAAAAAAAAAAGCTTTGGAACTTCCTCCAAATCATTAAAATCACTCGAGAATTCCCTCGAATTCCAAGGGAATAACAATTTCAAATTAAAATTGTCATAAATAGATTAGAAAAATATTTTAGTGCTATTATAAAATTTAGTGAAAACCATTAAATTAATCCCTGGAACCTGTAAAAAGGTCCTAAAAATGCCATGATTTTTATAAGAGGTAAAAAGAAGCTTTGAAACTTCCTTCAAGCCATTTAAATCAATGGAGAATTACCTCGAGTTCAAAGAGAATAACAAATACAAAATGCTATAAATTGATTAGAGAAATATTTGAACATTATTAAAAAATTCAGTGAAAACCATTCAATTAATCCCTGGAACCTGTCAAAAAGCCCCAAAAATTCCATGATTTTTATAAAAGGAAAAAAAAACTTTGAAACTTCCTTCCAGCCAGTAAAATCACTCGAGAATTCCCTCGAATTCAAAGAGAATAACAATTTCAAATTCAAATCACTATAAATTGATTAGAAAAATATTCGAGCATTATTATAAAATTTAGTGAACCATTAAATTAATCCCTGGAACCTGTACAAAAGTCCTAAAAATGCCATGATTTTTATAAGAGGAAAAAAGAAGCTTTGAAACTTCCTTCAAGCCACTAAATCAATGGAGATTTACCTCGAATTCGAAAAGAATAACAAATTCAAATCACTATATACCGATCAGAAAGATATTGGAAAATTATTATAAAATTCAGTGAAAATCAATAAATTATTACTGGAACCTGTCAAAAAGTCCTTAAAATGCCACGATTTTTATAAGAGGAAAAAAAAGCTTTGAAACTTCCTTCAAACCATTAAAATCACTCGAGAATTCTCTCGAATTCAAAGAGAATAACAATTTCAAATTCAAATCACTACAAATTGATTAGGAAAATATTCGAGCGCTATTATAGTGGAAGACTGTGCACCCTGCAAATAGTTGCATAGTTAAATTTTCAGTTGAAAAATTAATTTTTAACCAAAAAAGATGAAATTTTCAACAAAATGGTAAAATTTTTTAACCAAATAATTTAATTCTTAACCTTAAATATAAATATTCAAGCAAGCAGATCAATTTTCAACTGAGAAGTGAATAGTTAAAATTTCAGTTAAAAAAGTTCATTTCCAAAAAAGAAACGAATTTTCATGAATATAATTAAATTTTCAATTAAGAAAGAACAAATTTTTAACAAAATAGTTAAATTCTCAACCAAAATAGATGAATTAAAAAATGTAATAGTTTATATTTCAAATGAAGAACACTTTAATTTTTAATCAAAAACAGTAGAATTCAACCAAAAAAGATGAATTTTTAACAAAATCATTGAATCCTCAACCAGAATGACGAATTCACCAACAGAACAACATGAACTTTTAAACAAGAAGATTGATTTTCTACCAAAAAAGACGAATTTTCGAAAAATATATGAATTTTCAATAAAATAAGTTAATTGTCAACTAAATATTTGAATTTTGTAACAAAATAATTCCATTTTCAACCAAAAAATATTCAACTGAGAGGATTATCTATCTACCGAAAAGACGAATTTTCATCAAACTACATGCATTTTTTACCCAGTAGTTGAATTTTCAACTGAAAAAGATAAATTTTCAACATACAGTTGAATATAGTTAAATTTTCAGTTGAAACATTAATTTTCAACCAGAAAAGAACACATTTTCTACAAAATAGTTAAATTTTTAACCAAAAGAGATGAATTTCAACGAAAAATGTAATAGTTGATATTTGAAATAAAAAATAATTTAATTTTAAATCGAAAACATTGAATTCAACCAAAAAATATGAATTTGTAACAAAATAGTTGAATTCTCAAACAAAATGACGAATTTCCAACACAGAAACATGAATTTTTAAACAAGAATATTAATTTTTTTCCAAAAAGCCGAATTTTCAACAAAAAAGTTAATTGCCAACCAAATAGTTGCATTTTGTACCAGAATAATTGAATTTTCAACCAAAAAAGATTCAACCGATAAGATTAATTTTATACCGAAAAGACAAATTTTCATCAAACTAAATGAATTTTCAACGAAGTAGTTGATTTTTCAATTGAAAAAGATAAATTTTCTACCAAATAGTTAACACTTCAACTAAAGAATAAAAAAAAAATTTAACAAAAAATGGAATAATTATATTTTCAATTAAGGGAATTAAGTTTTGACAAAAAGAAACTAATTTCCAACAATATAGTTCAATTTTCAACCAAGTAGATGAATTTTCAACTAAAATTATGCATCTTCAAACAAGAAATAAAATTTTCACCAAAGTAGTTCGACTTTCAACCAGGTAGTTGAATTTTCAACCAATAAGATTAATTTTCTACTAAAAAGACAACTTTTTGACAAAATACATTAATATTCAACCCAATAATTGATTTTTAATAATAAATTCATTATTTTCGACCGAAAAAGACGAATTTTCAACCAAATCCAAAAAGGTTAATTTAAAAAAAAACGAATGTTCAATAAAATGGTTAAATTTTTCATCAAAATAGTTGAAATTATAACCAGAAATATAAATTTTGAAGCAAGGAGATTAATTTTCTACCAAAAAGACGTTATTTTGTTATTTTTAAAATAGATTTTTAGAGAAAATATTCAAAAAAAAGTTTTTAATTTTCTATGACAGCATGCAAGTTTATTATATTGAAAAAATCCTTTTTTAACCGGTTTTATTTATATTTTACCCTTGAAGGTGCTGGCACACGATAAAATCTCATGAAATAATATTTACTCAGTACAAATTTTGAATTGAAATCGTCTCGGGTTTTCAAGTAAATTGTCTTGCAACATTTTCAGAAAAATTACCTCCATTTTCAAAATTTTGAGGCTTCTTTTAGAATTTTCTTGCTACATATATTTCATCAGCGAACAATTCTGCGAAAATTAAAAACAAGTGAATTTCTAAAATAGATATTCGTATGTAAAATAGGTGTCAAATTTCATAATAGGTGGAATAAGGTGAGCAGGTGACCATCTGTGATGACTGAATGTATTTATTGGGAATGCTATAAATAAAAAATTCTTTACTTGTGATTAGTTAACTAACATTTTTTTATGAAGTTTGAATGTTCCATTTTTATTATGAAGGATCTTTAATTGCAAATTGTATCTTTTCAATGGTACATAATAATAATTGAGCACGTCTTATACTGATATAGCGCATGTTACTGAATAATTAATCATATTGTTATTTGGGAATTTGATTGAATTTCGTGCGGAAATCTATAGTTGAGTCTGGAATTTAATTAGACACGAAACGCGCAAATCAGGTATGGAATTCCCAATCCAATTATAGACCTCATTTGGTATAGTCAATAAATTATCAATGTTTTGATTGTTTAGTGTTTAGATTAGGATTTCAGATCACGCAGGATTATTTGATAGGGCACACTACAGTGATTATTATTATCGATATTTTTAGCAAACTATCGAATCACGCCTGGATTATCCTGGATGGGCAGGACTTGGGTAGCGGCGTCTAATCTGGCGCACCAAAATATATCGCTCAATTTGAAGAACAATAGAAGCGATTTTTTTATAACAACATATAGAGCATCTAGTTCGATATTTTATTTCGATTAGATATATAGCCAAAATTATGTTGGAATTAATTAAAAACGTTAATTTTAGATTTTCTTAGAAAGTGCACCTGGATCAAGTTACCTGCCATGTTCCCTAATGTGGCGCAGTGCTTACTTGTCTTGTAATAGCAAATGAAAAAGAGCTTTATGATAGTAGATTAGCAAATTTCAGTAAAATAAGGCATTCGAAAAAAGATGTTTATAACATTTCTGTTAGGTTACTGAAATAATTTCCTGCACCATAAATCTGTTTCCCTGCTTCTTTTAAACTGTTCGGTCTCTAATGTCTCTTTAAAACCTCTTCCCATTTTTTTCGAATTGAATGCCTCTTTTCCTGTATTCTTACGAAATAGCACAGATTTTACTATTCCGAGCACGATTTCTAAGTGGAACAAAAAGCATACATGTATGCACCCATACGTATGTAAATCAGTTTTGCATCGCCCACAATAATGTTGGTAACGCAAATCCGAGTACGTGCAATGTTGAACCCGCGATGAACCCTGTGGAAGCAGTTTACCCACGTAACAATTCTAAGCTCGCTCAGGATACTTCCTGGAGGTGCAGAGTGTAATTTAACGCTGTTAACGTTCGCCACTTCAATATCCCATCGCGCAAAATCCCCTATTGGTGAATCCTTGCACTTGGGACCTGGAGTAGTAAGGGGCAACTATGGTCCCTTACTACCTGGCACTTCAATCGGAAAGGCAAACCAACGATTCCCTCGAAACTTAGTATTGTTTTCTTTTCTTTTTTTTTGTATTTGTTGACAGGAAGAAAAGGTTTTTCCCACGGGGAAAAATTATTATTGAAGGTAACATGTGCCGCACCCTCGGTCGTGGGTCGCGGCAATCTGCGAAAAGATCGAGCTTAATGGAGTTTACAAGTGTGGACATGAATCTCGTAGCCTCGGCGCCACTAATTCTAATCGCACGTGCACTCGTAAAATACCAGTATCGATAAGTGTCTTGTCCCGTAGAAAAATTGCGAGAACTTGTTTGCTCAGTCCATTGTCTTTTATTCACTTTGTGTGCAGAGTCTGCTTGTAATTGTCCAATGTTCACAACCCACGGAATTATATTTTTTGCCAAGTTGGGATGATTTATCATTTCTTAAGTAATTTAAAAATAATCCGGCGAATAATGTGCTTGAAGTTCTGAACGTTCAGATCAAGGACATTTTGTAATGATGGTTTAATAAACTATAAACAATATTTATGTGTAGAATAGAATTCGGAAAACATATTTCTTTAACTTGAATGTACAGAACTTCAGGTACATCGGCGGATAAGGTAACAAATGATGTATTTGGCACCTCAAGGAATGTTTTTAGGGTGAGAGGCGATCGAGATAATGGAATTATTTACCTAGGACTTATTTTAAAAAGCTATGTAAACTTTGGTTATGTTTACTAAACAAGAGTGGTCAATATTCAATTGAATGATGATCCCATGACCCAACTGATGAATGACCCTATTCAATTGAAGTGTATATTGATCAAAGAAATCAGTGTCAGGAAAATAAGAAAGGTTTAAATTTTCTTTTTTATCAATAATGTTTAGAAATATTTAGAAATAAAGTTTACTAAGTGTCTCATCGTCGAGATATTTAGGATGAGTAGTCAAAGATTTATCATAAATTTGGATAGTCTAGTCCATCCCCTTTTCCAACTCCCTAAATCTTGACTAGTTGCAGCTTAAATTTTATTATGAAATTACTTACTTGGATGTTTCGATTTATAAAACCAATCGTTGCTAAGGAAAGGGAGGATGTTTGATATTTATTAGCTTTCAACTTTAGAGCATATGCGATTTTCAAGAGAATACCAAATAAAAATGCGCAGCTTGCTTAAAAATTACAAGATCGTATTTTAAAGAATGCACTTGCAGCAAAAAATTATTAATTAAAAGTAATGAAAAGCAGATAGGATGATGTGCATTTGCAGATGGGAATTTTTTGCAGTCCTCTTGGGTATTGAGTTTCCTCGTGCAATTCAAGAAGCACTCCTCACTTCTTGCTCACTTGTGAGAACAAGATTTATGCGTATTGACGCTCGCACTCGAATCATCATCGAACCATATCGAACCCAGGAGTATTTGTTTCACGCAAAGGCAGTAGTTTCAAGCGAAGAGTACATTATTCGCTGATTCGCTGAGCTCCTTCACCACACAATATATTATAATAATTCGAAAAACAATTTATAGTAAGTGAAAGACAGCTTTAAAATCGAATAAAAATGTAAAACCAGGGTGTCCATCCGAGGAATGATTTTAAATTCCCGGTTTTCTCCCGGTCAATTGATCATTTTTCTTGTCAATTTAAAAGAGTTCAAAAGATTTGAATAATTTCTAATGATTTTCAAAGATTTCAACAGATTTCTAAACATTTTAAATGATTTATGATTTGGGACAATGAATTTTGGAAAAGTATTATAATTCTGAGTTGGAGCATCAGATATTTTTTGGCCAGAAGAATTACAATTCTGATTAGGAATAGAGAATTTTGAATTCTGAATTTGCGCAGGAATTTTTTTCAATTCCCTTTCTAGAAATCAGAACTAACATTATTTTACAACATTTCCTGTGCATATTTCTTTACGAAATTCCCTGTTCCAAAGTCAACATTATAATTCTTATAGAAAATTCATTTACGAAATTTTCTATTATATAAGTTTCAATTTGTGACGATTTCTAAATTGGAACAGGGATTTTCTTAAATTCCCTTCTCCTAAATCATAATTAAAATTCGCTTCCAAAATTCCCGTTCCATATCAAAAATTCTCTGATCGAAGTCAAATTACAATTCTTGACGAAATTTTTTGTTCTAAAGTGAACCTAATATTAAAATTATAATTACAGACCTCGGGCTCATAAATTAAAAGAAAATAGGTGGAAAATAGTGTATTGCTACTTTTTAAATATTACATCAAGGGGTTAACTATTTTCTTAATCTAATATACAATATATATATATTCCATAAAATCACGCGAAATCCTTTCGAATCTTCTGAAACACCCCCAAATTATTGAAATCTGTTTGAAATCCTTTAAGAACCCACGAAATCTGTAAAGATCACTATATCCCTTGAAATCAGTAGGCATTCCTTAAAATTTTTATAAGTGTCATTGATATCCTAGAGACCTTTTAAAAAACTTTGAAATTCTACAAAATTTTTTGAAAACCCTTTCAAAATCTTGAAATCTCGTAAAATTATTGCTAAATCCCTTGACATTTATAGAAAATCCTTTCAATCTTGTGGCAACCTTTAATTTATTCTAAAGTTCTATGAATCCCTCAAATATTATAAAATTTTTCGAAATCTTTGATATCTTCTGAAATCTAACGAAATCATTTCTTGAATATCTTTTAAAATTTCATTAAAATGTTCAAATCTTTGAAATCCTCTAAGACCACATAAAACACCATAAAATCTGTGAAATCCTTTGACATCTTTGATGTAAACCCTTAAAATCCTTTGAAAATTTTGAAACTTTGAAATGTTTCGAATCTTGTAAAATATATAAAATCGTGCAAGTCTGGTAAAATCCCTGAAAATCCCTTGAAATACTTTTAAATTCCGTAAATAATTAATAATAATAACTAATTATTATCTTGGAATTTGTAATATCTCTTAAAATTTCTTCAAAGATTTTGAACTCTTTCAAACCTTCAAGTTCTTGAAATCCCTTGAAATCTTTTAAGGTACTCTAAAAGCATCGTTAAAAAAAAGTGTCCAAAAGTATCAATAGTGTCGCGTGTCCGAGGCCTGCAATTCTGCTGCAATTCCATATAGCTACTTAGAATTATAAAACTTTTCGAAAATCCCCTATTCCAATTCAGGATAAATTTAGTTCTTTAAGTGATTTGTATTTATTAATTCCCTGTCCTAACTCAAAATTATATAACTTTCAGAAAATTTTCTGAATTAAAATCGTAATTATAATTCGTTACTAAAATCCCCTGGCCCGAATCAGAACATGCTTTTGGAAAAAGCACTGTTCCAAGTCAGAATTGTAATTCTTTTGAAAAATTTCCTATTCCAAGTTAGGATTAGAGTAAGCAAATATGAGAAACCACTTTTAATTTGCATGTTAGTACAATCGAGAGAAAAATCCTGGTCAGTGAATCACATTCCCAGTCATTTTCCGGTTTTCCCAATTTCATTGTCAGGTACACCCTCGCAAAACTGATTTTCTTGTTTAAAAATTGGTTTCGTTCATTCTCACAAGATGCCCAAGTATCGAATTGAGCTAGAAAATTGAATCAAAAAGTTGCACAATAGATATTTTTCATTTGTTACATAATGCAGTTGTCAACTATTTGAAACGTTTTGATACCCTATAGGTTTTCGTGTGTTCTCATTTGCTATTACGAACTCTCTCTTGCTTTCATAAATGATACTCTAGATTCTAGATTTACGAAGTAGCATGACATAAAATAAAAGTAATGGCACAAATACTTGTGAATATTCCTTTTTGTGAATGAAATAAACCATTCGATTTATAAGAGAGTGCTCACTGCCCACTAATTGGGGCACTTAGCCTACATTGATTAATTTTTTCCTCCGGAATCCTTTCAGTCGAAGTCATATACGGTCCGATAAATTATACTTGAGAAAAGTGTCTCCTCGCGTTATCTCGAGTGTCAATGAATTCTGTTAATAGCACCAGCAATCGCTCGATACGGACTAGTGCCTTACACAACCGTAATGAGATAAATTGCTTACGTCTGTCCAGATGCACCATGCATCTATTCATGCCTAGATAGTACTCACCATTCACTAACCACCCACGAGACCACATTTCGAGTAGGACGACTTGAGTCGCTCAATGTGTATGTAACTATATTTACGAGGAGTCTATCTGGTCGACCGAGTCGAGGAGGCATAATTGATATCGCGAATTTCCCGCTAATTATCATTAAAACAGAATTACAGTGCCTTTAGTGAAATCGTGAGTGATGTGATTCAACTTTATAGCTCACATTCATTTGGAGAACTATCTATTACATACAAACGCGGAAGTTTAATTGGCGTTTTAAGCTTTAATTCAGAAATACGTATACTTTCCAATTCATTGAAATACCAAACAAGACTGTTATTATTTCGATTTAAGATTGCACAATCAGGCCTCATAGTATCTATGGGATAAAATATAGGGGCACAAGGGTAAAAAATTCAGGAAAAATTCATGAGACTTCAAAACAATTTAAGTTAAATTCAATAGAATTCAAATGTATTGGAACCATTTTTTACATCAAAAAAATTCTATTGATTTCCGTAAAATTGGAATGAATTGCGAGAAATTGAAGCTAAACGAGAAGAATTCGATGAATACATTATTATTTTATTTTAAATTTAAATTTTCTTTTAAATTCAAGTTAAATTTAAAAAAAATCAAATGAATTTAAAACAATTTAAAAATAGGTATGATAAATCTTCATTGACTTTAATAAATTTGAAATGAGCTTACGTTCGAAAAATTAAAGGGAATTCCAAAGAAATTGATTAAATGCATGAGAAATTCAAGTTAAGGTTAAAAGACTCCAGGATCAATTAAATAAAAACTTTTAGAAATTCAAAAAGATTCATTGAATTAAGTAGAATTGAGTAAATTTAAAAGAAATCAAGTGAATTAAACAATTTCAAGAGAATTCCAAAGAATTTAAAAGAATTCAGGTTAAATTACAAAAAATAACTTTAAAGCTCTTCAAATCTTCGAAACCATACTAATTTTTTATCAAAAAAGTTACTAATGACTACAAAACAATATAAGTCAAATTCAAAAAAATTCATATGAATTGGACAAATTTTCTAAACTTGAAAAACTAGATTTATCTCAGTAAGATTTGAGTGCATTTAGAGGAATTTGAGGAAAACAGGAAGAATTCGATGAAATAAACAAAAATTAAACTGAATTTAAAAAACGATGAAGGGAATTCAAAACAATTAACAAATATTAATTAATATAAAAAAACTTCAAGATGAATTAAACAAAAACTATTTAAGAATCCACTGAAATGAGTGAATTTAGAAGAATTCAAAAGGATTTAAAAGAAGTGAGGGTAAATTAATAAGAATCCAGGGCGAATTTCAAATGAATTGCAAAAAATATTTAAAAATCTCTTGAAATCTTTGAAACCCTACAAAATCCCTCACTTCTTGTGAATAAATTCTTTGGAATTTATTAAAATATTATAAAATCCCGTGAAATTACACGAAATCTGATGATACTTCCTGGAATCCTGGAAAATTTATTAAAATACCTTGAGAGATCTTAAAACCCTATAAAATCATTGAAATCCTCGGAAATCTTATAAAATGCCTTGCAATATTTTAAAATATCCTATAACCTTACAAGTCCTGTATAATTCTTCCAGCATATATTCCGAAATTCTATCAAATTCTTTAAAACCGCATGTCAATTTGTTTAAATCTCTTGAAAATGTCTTGAAATCTTTATAAAAACCCTAAAATATTCGAAAGTCTTTGAAATCCCTTCAAACTATTGAAAAAAATAAATAAAGTTTTGGGAATCTTTTAAAATTTCCTAAAATATTTCGAATCCTTTGATATCTTTTGAAATCCCTTGAAACTTTTTAAAACTCTTGAAAATGCCTGGGAAGCCTTCACAAAACCCTCAAATGTTTCATATCCTTTAAATCCTATTAAATTACTGAAATCCATAAAAAATTTCTTTGTAATCTTTTAAAATAATAACCTAAAATATTTAAAATCATTTGAAATCTTTTTAAATTTTATAAACATCTTGAAAATGCCAATTAATGTGAAAAAATAATTTTAAATATTTCAAATCCATTGAATTAAGTAGAATTGAGTAAATTTGGAAGAATTCAAGTGAATTAAAAAAATTCAAATAATTTCCAAAGCATTAAAAGAATTCAGGATAAATTAATAAGAATTCAGGGTGAATTCTAAAAAATAATTTCAAATCTTGAAAACCCTACGAAATATCTCACTTCTCTTGAATAAATTCTTTAAAATCCACTAAAATATGATTAAATCCCGTGAAATTCTATAACATCTAGCGATATTTCCTGAAATTTTGGAAAATTTATTAAAATACCTTGAGAGCTTTGAAATCCCTTAAAATCATTGAAATCCTAGGAAATCTTATAAAATCCTGTGAATTTTTTTAAAATATCTTAAAAACCTTTTAGGTCCTGTAAAATCGTTCCATATATTCTGAAATTAAAAAAAAAGAAGTCTTTATCCTAAAATATTTCAAACGCCATAAAATCCCTTCAATTTAATGAAATTAATAAAAAATTGCCTGGAATATTTTTAAATTCCCTAAAATATTTCATATTAAAAGCTCTTGAAAATGCCTTAGAAGCTTTGAAAATACCCTAAAACCTTAAAAATTCCTTCAAATTATGAAATCTATTAAAAATTTCGCGGTATCTTTAAAAATACCCTGAAATATGTCTGATAAGATCATTTCAATACTTAAAATCATAGACCAATTTCTTTTACAGAGACCTGATTTTTGGTATGACAACTGACTTTTTTAATTTTTATAATATTTGGTTATAAATTTTTCCATCGCAAGAATTTTCACTATGAATTCGTAAGTCTTTTAAAACTTAATTCTGAATCTATCGAATTTGAAAAAAAACACTTCCCAATTCCAAATTATTCAATTTTGAAAGTATTGAGTTTGAAACTGGTAAATTTTAAATGAAGAAATTCATTGATTTTCTGTTCTGAATGTTTAGGAAACTGAAATTATTCAAGTTTGAAGATCTGAAAATAAAAACGGTTAATTTCGATAGCATACACTTCGAATGTGTACAATTTAAAATATTTTTCATTCACAGACTGTCTAATTTCGAATTCGAATTTTAATCAATTCAATTTTTCAGGTTTTTATTTTTAAACTGCAGAAATTTAAAAGATTTCAAGATTATACCAAACAATTTCGAAAACTTCAACATCGAATTAATTAATTTTGAATGCTACAAACTTAAAACTATCAACGCTTTTTCGAAATTTTACAATATTTCAAGATTTAAAAAAGACTTTAAATATTCTATACTTTAGTTTATACTTGTATATACTTTTTGTATACCTTATACTATCGATTTATATTTTTATATAAAGCTATTGGAAACGTTTTCAATTCAAAATTATTCAGCTACAAAGGCTTTCAAATGAAAATATAATAATCATTAATGTGGAAGTATCAACAGAATTAAAAATTGTTTAATCAAAAACCAATAATAATATTAAACTTTTAAAGGCCTTGAAATTAAAATTATTTGACTTATGATGAGAATTCTTCCAGCTTGAAATTGGTGGTGTTTAACATGGATGTATTAAGTTTTGAGTATTTAAAATGACTTCAGTTTTGAGGGTACGAATCTTAAGATTTTAATATCTTCAATGTGGATAGAATGAATCCCTCGAAGACGATTTTACATGAAAAATAAGACAGTAGACTCTCACAAAGCGCCCGATGCTTGGGACCGAGGCTCTCACTAAGCGCCCGCTTAGTCAAGCCACGCCCCAAAAGCTTAGCGGGAAATATCTCTGAGACGCATTGGCGGATTATTCGGATATCGTCTCGCGCACGCGCATCTAATGCCACGCTCAAGGCACTTGGCGAGAAAAGGCTCTTTGTGGAAAAGGCGTTTTGTGAGAGTCTACTGTAATAATAAATCTACCTGAATTATTCTATGCTTGAATGACCTCAATTTAAATTTAATATTTCTTGATTGACCTCTTGGATGGAATAAGATAAGAGACAATTTCAATGCGTATCACGAAATGAATGTCATTATCCTCGTCTATCTCTCTCGATTTTTCGTACTGCCTGAAACGACTGGAAACCCAGCTTGGTTCCGACAAAATTGGGATCAGAGGGAAAAATAATAAAAAGCGACACAATCGTGAGGAGAAAATTTGAATCATCTCGTCTGGTTGGTTTTTCTGGTGAGGTGAAATTTTTGCAGATTAAACGAAAGAGTAGCCGACGTCGCCACCCATATCAATGTCGTCGAGAACGGAGTGAACGTGGCCACGAGAGGGTAATAAAACGGCTTTTTATCGGTCAATCCAAACGAGAGTGTATACTGTATACTCGCCACGAAGGTACAAAACAGACGCGCATAATCGCAACGAAGCTCGCATTAAGTCGTTGCAAGAGAGAAAGAGAAAACGGAAACGATGATGCACGGACAGAATATTCTAATGCACTCACTACACGAACAGTGAATATTTTAATGCGCTGGCTAGGCGTTCAATGAACTTGCCAACACTCAGTTTCCTCTTCCGTTCTTCTTTCCCCAATGTTGACGCTTACTTTTCATTTATCATCCGGATGGTCTAGATTCGAGATAATTCTTTACGAGCCAGCTAATGAGGATCGCTGATAATTCTTAAGCAGATCCCAATTGAAAAATCCGACATCGTAAACTACGTAGGACACCACGTTAGAAACGACGTCGTAAAGTACGTCGGAAATAACGTAGGATCTGAGGTCGTAAACTACGTCGGAAATTGGGATAGCAAACGACGTGGTATACGAGGTGGATTATGATGTCGTTTCCGACATGGTACCAGATGTAGTTTACGACGTCGTGACTTAAAACAAAAGTTTGGTGTGAATATTTTTTTAAAGGGCCTTGAATTTGACGAAAAAAATCCTAGAAACTAGAAATTGTACGCATTTGGAGGGAACTTGTGAAAAATATAACTTTTCGAAGACCACGACACGCTTCTTGTATCGCAACCGAAGTTAAACAGTTTCATCGCATAGTCTGCACTTTTGCACATTTGTGTTTTTCACTTTAAGGCAAAATTGGGGAAATCTCCTTGAAATCAAGAACTTTCAACTCCGCAATCGACATGTCAAACGGCCGGATCCATATTCATTAATTTGTTCTTGTTTCTGGTTTCTTAAAGGAACCATACCGGATGGGTGTCATCTCCGAACTCACAGTTCTGCCACAAGTTCCATCAAAATACGTATAATTTTCTATGTTGAACAATTGAAACTTTTGTCCAATTGAACTGTAAGAAAATCGTGTATTTGAACTTGAATTACATTGCAATAAAGTGATGAGTCAATTATCCAGAAAACTAAATGATTATCACGATTATGAATTTGGTCTTTATGTTTGTAGGTTTCTAAGAACTTTATTTGCAAAACTTGAGGACCTTCTTTTAATAATAAACAAACTATTTCCACTAAATGTTTTACCAAGTCACGACGTAGGAAATGACGTCGTAGTTTACGTCAGAATTTTCAACAGGGATGTGTTAGAGGAGGTGTTACAAGATGGAAACCGATCTTTAGCCAACTCTTCATCTTGCAAAAAAAGTTGATTATTAAATTATTTAAAATTCGAATATAAATTTTCCGTTTATGTTGTCGAATATTGATGATACGAGTGGAAGCGCAGGTTGCAAAACGGCTCTTCAAAATTTATGATGTGCCAAACACAAAATGTATAATACTCTTTATAACAAGCATAAAATGTATGGACTCTTTCGGATAATCTGTCCCACACGTGGTTCCACAATCCATATTCTACAATGTACACCTTTTTGGGTATCATGTTACAGGCATAAAAGACTTGAAAGTATAATTTACGGGATGCCCAATCCGACTTTTGAGTTCTGTTTTGAGAGGAAGTACTTCTCATCTGCAAGGAAGAGCAGCCAAGCATACACGAAAGCTTTCTACATATCGTTTCGTATGTAACTAGTACAGTTTCTCTTCGTATTTTGATTTACTGTCAGTTGTTCATTTTTTTATTTTAATTAATTCTTTTATTGGCATTTATGTGTTGGAGACGCGGACACATGGGATGATTTTGACGTCTCGGGAGGTCGTGCTCCAGAGACCTCTTTCGAACTCGAGGAGGGTACTCTTAACAGCATAAACGATCATCAACGGGTGGCTGAATCGTGATTCATACTCGCTCTGGCTGCTGTGCATGCTCCGTTACATAATTTACTGCGCGTCCTGCGATAAATGGATCCAAGACAAGAATGCCCTCTCTAAGATTCAGAGCGGCCTATGAGCCCGCAGCTCACAGTAAAGCATTCACGATTGCGTGCCTTACACTTTACAGCTGTTTACATACAGGGTCTTCTCTCCAGCGAAAAGGATTACTTGCAGTGACATCTACATTGTTTTATTTTCATCGAAGGACTTCAAGACGTAAGTCTTTTCTTTGAGATGCTTCACGTTTCCGCTCCTTCTTCTTCACATTAGCAACAGAAGCGGACTCGGATTCATCAACCGGCCCGGTAAATGTGTAGCAGACTGGCCTTGAAAGCGGTTCTACGTAATTTTCTTGAAAGAGTTCAAAAGATTTGAAATATTTCCAAGGATTTCCAAGGATGTCAAAGGATTCACACAATGTATTACGTATTCTTTGAATGACCCCTAATGGAATTCATAGGATTTCCAAGGATTTTAATTATTTGCAGGAACGTTCAAAGCTTTCAAACTCCTTAAGGCCATGTGACGAGTGTGTCACGTGACCGGCTTCCTACCTTAACGATACTTTTTTTATTTGTTAACTTATTTTCACACGAATAGCCACATCGAATTGAAAATTTGGGATAATAATTAAGAAGAACTAAGAAACGCGGCTCTGGTCCTAAATTTGTATAATTATGAAAAAAGTTTCTTTTGTCAATAATTTGTTTTTGCTTTTTTCATAATTATGAAAATTTAGGACCAGAGTCGCGTTTCTTAGTGCTCCTTATTAATTTTCTCAAATTTTTAACTCGATGTGGCTATTCGTGTGAAAATAAGTTTACAACAACAAAAAAAGTGTCGGTAAGGTAGGAAGCCGGTCACGTGACCCACTCATCACATGGCCTTAAGGAATTATAAAAGATTGTAAGACATTTAATGAATTTCACAAGAAATAATTAAGGGATTTAATATTATTTCAACAATTTCAAAGGATTTGAAGAGATTTACAAATTTGCTATGGGATTACAAAGAATTTTCTGAAATTTACAAGGATTTTGAAGGATTTAAAAATTATTTAAATAGATATAAAAATTTCTAAATGTTTTATGTTTCTACAAATTTCCAAGAATCTCACAAGAACAGGGATCGCAGCGCAGTTGAATACACAATTTTAATATGTTTAACATCGTTCTCACAAATATTTCTTTACAATATTTGTCATTTCTTCCTTACTACGATTATTACTTTCAATGCAAATTTAAATATAAATATAAATCTTTTTGCACATTTTAAAAAAATTTGTATTGAGCAAAAAATTTATGTTCAACTTTCGTAATTTTTTATTATTGTGCACTAGTAAAAACTGTAAATATAACAAATTCGTCATAATTTTTTAACCAATAGGAAAAATTCATAAATAATTTATTCAAGTGCTATAATTGCTTTAATTATTATTCAATAATGGGTACACTTACTTTTTTCTCGCCGAGTAATAAAGCTTCAAAGCCAGGTGTCAGGACTTTTGAATCCTACTTTAGTTTCCTACGTACTTTTTGCGTGGTTTCAGCGTAGTTTCCTACGTAGTTTTGAAATAGTTTTTACGTAGTTTCGTACGTAGTTTCCAGCGTAGTTTACTACGTGGTTGTCTATGTAGTAGTCTCCGTGGTTTCCTACTTGGTTTCCTACGTAGTTTCCCACGTAGATTCTACGTAGTGTCCTACGCAGTTTCCTGCGTGGTTTACTTCGTAGTTGTCTACGTAGTAGTATACGTAGTTTTCCACGGAGTTATATACGTAGCTTTCAACGTAGTTTCCTAGTAGTTTCTCAAGTAGTTTTCTGCGCAGTTTCCTACGTAGTTTCCTACGCACTTTCCTACGTTGTTTACTTCGTAGTTGTCTACGTAGTTTCCTATGTAGTTGTCTACGTAGTAGACGTAGTTGTCTACGTGATAGTATACATAGTTTCCTACGTAGTAGTATACGTAGTTTTCCACGTAGTAGTGCACGTAGTTTTCCACGTAGTTATACACGTAGCTTTCTACGTAGTTTCTCAAGTAGTTTCCTGAGCAGTTTCCTACGTAGTTTACTACGAAGTTTCCTACGTTGTTGACTTCTTATTTGTCTACGCAGTGGTCTACGTTGTTTCCGAGGTATTAGTTTACGTAGTTTCATGCGTAACTGTCTTCGCAGTAGTCTAAGTAGTTTCCTGCTTATTTTCCTACGCAGTTTCGACGTAGTTTCCTACATAGTCTCCTACATAGTCTCATAGGTAGTCTCCTACGTATTTTCCCACGTAGTTCAACACGTGGTTTTCTACTTAGTTTTTAATTGTTTCCACGTAGTTTCGTACGTAGTTTCCTGAGAAGTTTCCTGCGTAGTTGACTGCGCAGTTTCCTACGTTGTTTACTTCGTTGTTGTCTACGCAGTAGTCTACGTGGCTTCCAACGTATTATTGTACGTAGTTTCCTACGTAGTTTCCTAGTATATTTCTACGGGTTCTACTAAATAGTTGTCTACGTAGTTGTCCACGTAGTTGTCCACGTAGTAGTATACGTAGTTTCCTACGTAGAAGTGCACGCAGTTTCTTACATAGTTTCCGGCGTAGTTTACGACGTAGTTTCATACGTAGTTTCCCTGCAGTTTCGCACGTAGTATCCAGCGCAGTTTCTACGTAGTTTACTACGCAGTTGTCTACGTGGTTAACTTCGTAGTTGTCTATGTAGTAGTCTACGTAGTTTCCGGCGTATAAGTGTACGAGGTTTCCCGCGTAGTTGCCTCGGTAGTTCAATATGTAGTTGTCTAGGTAGTATTATACGTAGTTTCAGAAGTAGTTCACTACGCAGTTTATTTACGTAGTTTCCGACGTATTAGTGCACGTAGTTTTCTACATAACTCACTATGTAGTTTCCTACACAACTTCCTACGTAGTTTACTAGTAGATTCTTAAGTAGTTTTTCATGTGATTTCCTACGTAGTTTCCTACGTAGTTTCATAAACAGTTCACTACATAGTTGTCTACGTAGTATTAGACGTAGTTTCCTATGTAGTAGTGCAAGTGGTTCCCCACGCAGTTTACTGCGTAGTTGTCCACGTAGAAGTGTACGTAGTAGTGCACGTAGTTTCATAATAACTTCCTACGTAGTTTCAAACGTAGTTTCCACGTAGTTTCTTACGTAGTTTTCTGCACAGCTCCCTACGTAGTTTCCTACGTCGCTTACTGCGTAGTTGTCTACGCAGTAGTCTACGTAGTTTCCGACGTATTAGTGTACGTAGTTTCCTACATAGTTTCCTAAATATTTTACTACGCAGTTGTCTGCGTAGTATTATACGTAGTTTTCCACGTAGTAGCGTACGTAGTTTTCTACGCAGTAGTTCACATAGTTTTCTACGCAGATGTCTACGTAGAAGTGTACGTAGTTTCCTACATAGTAGTGCACGTAGTTTCCTGCGTAGTTTACTATATAGTTTCCTACGTAGTTTCCTATGTAGTTTCGTGCGTAATTTTCTACGCAGTTTCCAAAGTAGTTTACGACTTTGGAAATTCAGTGTCAGCTCTAAGGCACGATTTTTGATTTGATTCGAGATATACCTGGACCTCCTATCTGGCCGCTGACCATCGTCCCGCTCGACATTCCGCACGATTTACCAAAGATTCTGATCGCGCGTACCACCTCTTCTTGGACCAAATTGAAGCACATGGCAATCAGTCCCAGACCGGCGAGGATGTACAAGCAGCAAGCGCAGAGACTCAGTTCTTCGAGTGTCGTATTCGGGGCATTGGTACCAGCTGGCAATAAATCACCGAATCCTATTGTACCCAGGCTGGTGAAACAAAAGTAACCACCTTCCAAAAGAGTCCAGCCCTCGAGGCGATTAAACATCACTGCTCCGCCGCATATGTACACAATTATCATTAACAAGCAGAGAGTTATTGGCACTTTTACGACACTATTGGGGTCGTTTACACATGCTGATGATGCTGAATTCAGGGAAAGGGTACATGGGTAGTAATGCCTCTTTCCGTTGTTGGACGCGTCCTGCAAAAAGAGGATTACAATTCTACATCAGTATGACAGCTTTATAGTCTTGGTATACCTACCTGATAAATCAAAATTAGTCGAGAAATATGGGAAATTTGAAACATTTTTAATAAGGATTTAGTAGTGGCGGACTCTGAGAAATTTTCTCTTGTGACAAAAGGATGTTTCTTGATGCAAATGGAATTTTTTCTTAAATTTAAGGTTGGTCCTTTTGCACTAAAAATTTTTCTTACACCATTAACTTCGCCTAATCTTGCAGACAAATAAGTATGTTTATAGAAAAAAACAATTACGCAATGATCAGGTAAAATGGATAATATTCTTTACTGAATTATCAATCTGCTTAGTATGTAAAATGTATTTTAGTGATTTTTCAACATTTCTTATCCAGTCATAGATGTTCTATTTTATCATTATATACCCGTTCTATTACGGCCAATATTTCTGTACTATTGCTATATTACAAAGTACAATTTATATATTTTTTGAGTATGTTTAACTCTCTTAATCAATGTTCGGTAGTACTTTGTTATAAGTAACTAAGTTACTGAAAAGTTACATTATTTGTAACTTCTAGGGTAACTTCGTTACTATCTTAAAAAGTATCTGGTAACGTAACTTAGTTACGATTTTTGCAGTAACTTGGAATTTTAATTTTAGTTACTTCAAAGTTACTTTGAGTTTTTTGTATGTCAGTTATGGGTAAAAAATTAATCTCTTTTGGTTGAGTATTCAGCTGCTTTGTTGACAATTCGTCTTTTTTGGTAAAATTCAACTGTAATTGATTACAAATTGAAATCTTTTTTTTCCAAAATAATATCAACTATTTGGTTGAACCTTTTTGTTGAAAATTCATATTTTCGGTTTGAAAATGAAACTGTTTTATATAAAATTCATCTTTTGGGTTTGAAAATTCAACAATTTACAGGCATTTTTTTTCTTAGTTCAAAATTCGGTTTTTTCGTTTCAGAATTTATCACTTTCAGTGAAAAAAAATCTTTCTTTTTTGTTTTTTTAGAATTCAACTATTTTCTAAGAAAATTAATCTAATTTCGTGGAGCATTTAGCTATTTCGTTGAAAATATATATTTTTTGGTAAGGTTCAATTGTGATTTATTTCAAATTAAAAGCTTTTTTTTGTAGAAATAATATCAACTATTATATTTTTCGTTGAGAATTCATCCATTTTGGTTGAAAAGTACTTTTTTTAATTTGAAAATTCAACTACATATTTTGTTGAAGAGTGTTGTTCTTTATTTAAAAGTTCATCTCTTTTGGTAAACACTATTTTGTTGAAAATGCAGTTGTTTGGTTAATGATTTATAATTTTAGTTGAAAATTCATCTCTTTGGTTGAAAATTCAATACATGCTTTCAAATTCATTTTTTTGTGTAGAAAATTCAAATTTTTTGGCAGAAAATACAACTTTTTTTTGTAGAAAATTCAACTTTTTGGTTTGAAATCAACTTTTTTGTTGAAAATTAAACTCTTTTCATGAAAATTAATATTTTCAGTATGAAAATTCAATTATTTGTTTGAAAATTCATGTATTTTGTTAAACATTTAACTTTTTTGGTAGAAGGTTCAACTTGTTGGTTGAAAATTTATATTATTGATTAAAAAATTCAACTCTTTTTTTGGAAAGTGTTGTTTTTGGTTTGAAAATTCATCTCTTTTGGTAAAAAAATTTCTCAAAAAGTTTACTCTAGAAAAGTAACTTACCCAACACTGCTCTCAATACTTAAATTTGAAACGAATATAAAGTAAAAATTATTTGAATGTTCCAATGGAAATAGTTGTTTAATGCTTTTTATGTTGTGAATTGATTAATTAATTATTGACTGATTCTACCAAAACTTACATTTTCTGGAATCAGTTTATAAGGTTATTAATAAATCATATTTTCGTGAATGGAAGTTCAAATTTAACAAATATAAAGTAAAAATTATTTGAATGAAAATTAAAATTATAGTGTGATGCTTCATATTTTATGAACTGATTAATTAAATATTAAATTACATAAAGATTAAATTTTAATTGTTCTCAATTGAGTAATCTAAATTGATTTATATTCAATTGAATATTGGCTATCATTCGTATAATCTGAATTCCATTTTCAGAATTATATGCACATGTTTTAATTTTTTCAAAAATTAAAGAGAAGATATGTATATACATATGAAGTAAAAATTATTTGAATGTTCCAATGAAAATAATTCTTCATTGATTTTTATGCTGCAAACTGATTAATTAATTACTAACTGATTCATTTTTTTCACAATATTAAACTACATACAGATTTATTTTTTTAAGTAACATGAATTGTTTATTTACATTAAGACAATGTAATTGTTTATTGATTTTAAATAATTTAGAAAATGATTTTTATTACATTATTATGTTCGAATAATAAAAATTAATAGAAAAGTTGGTTCGCGCGTGAGCGCGCGTATAATAGGCTTTTTAAGGATCTTTAAAGGTTTTAAGAAAATAAAATTACTTAAGATTTCTGAGAAAATTTCAAATCATTTTTTATATTTAAATATATTTAAAAAGATTTAAATAAATTTGAATAATAAATAACAATTAAATAATTATTAATTTGAAACTAAAAATGATTTTTTTTCTTTGTTAAAAAAATTAATTTCATCAGAATATTTCAAAATATTTCCAAACTTTTCAGAAGAGAATCGAGAAGATTTTAGGGCAATATCTTGCAAGAATTTCTAGAATTTAGGGGTAAAATTCGAGTACCAAGATTATAACAAAATTTTAATTGAATTCCTGAAAAATTTTTCAATGACTTTGTTTTTAGAAAGTTCTTAAGAGAATATTTTTAAAAATTTCAAAAGAATTTTTTATGTATAATCTAATTTTTATAGCCTAAAATTAATTAAAAGGACATAATATTGAAAAATTTTTTATTCGTTCTTGAATATATGGTATTGAAAATCAGTTCAAAAGTAACTGAAAATGGCAGATCATGAAAAAATTGAATCAGGCTTTTTCTTTCAATAAAGTTGACCACTATAGTGAAAAAAGGTTGGTTTGCCAAACAGGAACGAATATCATGAAAAATGCATTTTTATATATTTGTTTGATGAATGTCAATGAGCAATGAATTTTTTCTTGCTTTTTCAATTGAAGGGCAGCACTACAGAATCAGAAAAAATCAGAATTTTCCAGAAGAGCGAAAAAAAGTTCTATAAAATCGAAATCATTATTTAAAAACAAAACAAAAGTCCACACTCGAGCTGAAGTGGTGTTGAATTGAGGCCACAAAAGTTGATTGAAAAAAGTTATCCAGATTGAAGTTAGTGGATTGGGAGGATTGCTATAACAAATATCATTTTTAGTTTAAAAAAAAATAAAAAAATGCTTCCGAGAGATTTAGAAATTAAAAAAAAACTAGGCTATCAAGAAATGATATTTCGGAAGATTTTTCCACAATGTTTATTTGATTTTCTATGATTTTTTAATGCAATAAATCCATCCTCGATCAAAATTTTGGTTATCTGGTTCTGTACTGCCAACCTTTATGAAAATTGTTAAACTTGATATTTTTAAATGAACTATATTATTCCTATTTTTGCTTGATTTACTGAATAAAATCAAAATTTAATTAAATTAAGCTTGCGAAATTTATAGATGAGACTATACTTCTAAAATATTTTACAATCTTGAAATCTTTCAATTTATAAAAATCATAATCGTGAAATTTTTCACTTATATTACCTAACTTGTATGAAACCTTTAAGAAATTCCTTCTGAATTTTCAGAGAAGCGATTTCAAAATTCCGCTGAGATATTAAATTCCATGGAATTATTTTGTTTCCTGCACTCGGTTTAGAAAATTTTGAATATAATATAATAACAAATTTTTTCTTTCCATTTAAAGAGAATATAAACAAAAAGTGATGCAATTGGTCAAGTTTATTTGCTTCATTATTACATTAAACATATTTATTACTCTATTAGAAAATTTACCATACTTTGAAATTCTTCAAAACCAGTCAAGATATGAAAATAGATTTTTAAGTCTTTCAAATTACCTCCACATTTCCTCATTTCGCGAAAATTAATTCAGAAGAGAGTTCCAGAATTGTTTCGAAGTGTCGTAATAAGCTACTTAGCAAAAATTAATTAAATGAGCTTTTAGCGACTTCCAATGTCATAAAAGGTCCGTTCCAACATAACTTTTATCTTATTCAATTTAATTTCAGGGAAGAAAGCTTATGGTATTTTTTCAAATTCAAATCCTCTTTCTTTGATTGAAATGAAAAGAGCAGGCCGCAGATACAAGAAGCTCGATTTTGGAAATGTATTTTTTACAAATTTCGAAACGCTTAAATAATTATTTACAAAAGAAATTGTTCTGCTTTTAATTCTCTGCAAATTTATCTTCTTTAAGCATGAAATTAAATAAACATTGTGATTTGACATCTTCTTTTTTATTTAATTTAAATAAATTAAAGTGTAGAAATAAATTTCCTATAATTCTAGGATATTTCTACTCTTTTACAAAGTATTTTTTTTCACTAGGGTTTTTAGAAAATTTCGTGCGTCAGATTAACTTGAGTGGCGAATACATATTTAATATTCTGGAGGTAACTCTTGCGAAACTGATACAGTAATTTCGGTCCATCGATGAAGAAACTTTTGTGTTTATTGAAAGAACAGAACAGCTAATAATTCCAGTAGCAGAGTCAATATTTGCGCTACAATCGATAAAAAAAACGCTCGTCCCATGCAAGAAAAAGAAAAAACTTTTATATCCACATTTTTCTGCTAATTAAAAACAAATAAAACGAACATTTTTTACTTTAGAATGATTATCCTCTCAAAAGTGTCCATTTATTTCATGCAATCACATGAAGACAGATTAGTTCATGATCAGACCAAAAAGTTTTATTTCATTTTGTACTATCATTTATCATTTGAAGCAAAACATGTTTCAGACAAAAAAGGAAAAAAGATTTTCTAGACTTTCCAGAACATTCATTTTCCACTTCCGATGATGAAAAGATCTCGTATTACGCAAACAGAAGAAGCAACTTTTAGTAAGATATGCTTCGAATGAACAAAAAAAAAAAAAAAAGAATACAAATTTTAATACGAATGAACGTTTTTGACTTTAGAATGATTTTACTCCCCATAAGTGTCCATTGGATGTAACCACGAGTAGAGAAATCAGTGAATAAACGGACAGACAAGTTAGAGTTTCTTATGTGGCAACCTTCCAAGTAAAAGAGACATGTAAAAGTAAGACATTATATAAAAAATGCGATTGATGTGTTTTAAATGATTAATATAATTTGACAAATGTCTTCCAAGGATTAAAAAAACTCTCGCCTCATGCAAGTAGAAAAAAGAACTCTTAGCATACATGTTTCTGATAAATAAAAAAAGTACAAATCATAGTTCGAACTAATTTTTTCTCCTTTGGAATGCTTAAAATCTCAAAAATAATTAAATTTAGACTTTAAATTTCACGTAATCACAAGTAGAGAAATTATTAAATGATCAGACAGACAAGTTAGATACTTCTCTAGTGTATAATTTTAAGTGTAGAAGGCATGTACGAGTAAGCACTTATATAAAAAATACAACTGATATATTTTAAATTTTTTGTATATAATTCGGTAAATGTCCTCCGATAATAAAAAACTCTTGTCTCATGCGAGTAGAAAAAACAATTCTTAGTAAGACATGTTTCTGATAAATAAAAAAAACAAAGTATAATACGAACTAACTTTTTCTTCTTTTAAATGGTTAAAATGTCAAAAATATTTCAATTTCTAGTTAAAATTTCATGTAATTACAAGTAGAGAAATTAGTTAGTGATCAGACAAGTTACTTTTTTTTCTGGTGTACGAGTGAAAAAGGCATGTAACATTGAGAAATTCTGTAACAAATAAAAACGATGTATTTTGAATGATTTGTATATAATTTGATAAATGTCTTCCGATGATAAAAAAACTCTTGTCTCATGAAAGTAGAAAAAACAAATCTTAGCAAGACATATTTCTGATAAATAAAAAAGATTCAAATTATAATACGAACTAAATTTTCTACTCGATAATGGTTCAAATCTCAAAAATGATTAAATGTCAAATTAAATTTCACGTGATCACAAGTAGAGAAATTAGTTAACGATCAGACCAGTTACATCTTTTTTCTGGTGTACAAGTAAAAATGGCATGTAATATTGAGAAGTTCTGTACCAAATAAAAATTATGTATTTTGAATGATTTGCATATAATTAGATAAATGTCTTCCGATGATAAAAAACTCTCGTCCAAAGAAAGTGGAAAAAACAATTCTTAGCAAGACATATTTCTGATAAATAAAAGATGCAAATTATATTAAGAGCTAACTTTTTCTACTTTAGAATGGTTGAAATCTCAAGAAGTAATAAAATTCGACTTAAATTTCATGTATTCCCTAGTAGATAAATTAGTTAATGATCAGACAGACAAGTTAGGTATTCCTCTAGTGTATAATGTTAAGCAAAAAAGGTATGCGAGAATGAGAAATGGCATGAAAAATAAAAGTGATGTATTTTGAATGATTTGTATATAATTCGATAAATGTCATCCGATGGTGAAAAAACTTTTGTCACATGAACAAATCTTAGCCAGAAATATTTTTGATAAATAAAAAAGATCAAAATTATAATACGAACTAAATTTTCTACTTTGTAATGGTTCAAGTCTCAAAAATGATTAAATTTCGACTTAAATTTCATGTGCTCATAAGTAGAAAATTATTTAATGATCAGACAAGTTAGATTGATTTCTGGTGTGCAAGTAAAAAAAGTCATGTAAGATTGAGAAATTCTATAAATTCTATTCCATAAATACTTGTTTGTGATAAACAAAAAGATACAAATCCTAATAAGAATTAACTTTTTCTACTTGAGAATGGTTGAAATCTCAAAAAGTAATATAATTCGACTCGAATTTCATGTATTCCCTAGTAGATGAATTAGGTAATGATCAGACAGGGTATTCTTCTAGTGTATAATGTTAAGCAAAAAAGGTATGTGAGAATGAGCAATTACATGAAAAATAAAAGTGATGTATTTTAAATGATTTGTATATAGTTCGATAAATGTCTCCCGATGATAAAAAAAAACTTGTCTCATGAAAGTAGAAAAAACAAATCTTAGCAAGACATATTTTTGATAAATAAAAAAGATTAAAATTATAATACGAACTAAATTTTCTACTTTGTAATGATTCAAGTCTCAAAAATGATTAAATTTCGACTTGATTTTCATGTGATCATAAGTAGAAAAATCAGTTAATGATCCGACAAGTTACATTTTTTCCTAGTTGACAAGTAAAAAAGGCATGTAATATTGAGAAATTCTATAACAAATAAAAATGATGTACTTTGAATGATTGGCATATAATTCGATAAATTTAGTATAAGAAACTCTCGTTTCGTACAAGTAGAAAAAACAACTCTCAGTAAGATATGTTTGTGATAAATAAAAAGATACAAATTATGATAAGAACTAACTCTTTCTACTTTAGAATGTTTGAAATCTCAAGAGAGATGAGAAATGATATGAAAAATACAACTGATGTATTTTAAATGATTTGTATATAGCTCGATAAATGTCTTTCGATGATAAAAAAAACTTTTGTCTCATGAAAGTAGAAAAAACGAATCTTAGCAAGACATATTTCTGATAAATGAAGAAAATACAAATTATAATACAAACTAACATTTTCTACTTTGCAATGGTTTATATCTAAAAAATTATTAAAATTCGATTCAAATTTGATGGATTTCCAAGTAGAGAAATTAGTTAATGACCAGACAGAAGAGTTACATATTCCTCTAGTGTATAATTTTAAGTAAAAAAGGCATGAACGAGTAAGAAATTGTATAAAAAATGGAACTATGTATTTCAAATTATTTGTATATAATTTTGTGGATGTCTTTTGATCATACGAAACTCTTGTCTGACGCAAGGAGAAAAAACAACTCTTAGCAAGACATACTTTTGATAAATAAAAAAAGACAAATTATAATACGAATTAACTGTTTCGAATTTGGAATGGTTAAAATCTCGAAAATATTTAAATTTCATGTAATCACAAGCAGAGAGATTAGTCAATGATCAGACAGACAAGTTAGATATTCCTCTAGTGTATAATTTTAAGTAAAAAGGGCATGAACGAGTAAAAAATGGTATGAGAAATAAAACTGATGTATTTTAAATGATTTGTATTTAATTATATGAATGTCTGCTGATTATAAAAAACTCTCGTCTTATGCAAGTAGAGAAATGAACTCTTAGGAAGACATATTTCTGATGAATGAGAAAAATACTAATTATAATAAGAACTCTCTTAAAAAGTGTCCATTTCATGTAATCACAAGTAGAGAAATTAGTTAATGATCAGAGAGGAACGTTTGAATTTCTTCTATAATATTAGTAATAATTTCAATTTAAAAGACATATATGAGTAAGACATATCATATTGAATAGAATTGATGTATTTTGAATGATTTATATACAATTCGATAAATTGTCTTACAAGAACATTCGTTTTCCACATGGGCTGATACTTTTTACTGCGGGTTCAGTCCAAGTGGAAATAGTATATTATAGTAAGACATGTTTTTATTTTTCAAATATATGAATACATTATAACTCAAGAGTGAAATTCGAGTAGAAAAACACATATAGGCACTAATTAGATCTGCAGTTCTGTACATTAAGAAGATCGGGTGTTTTACAGTTGAACGGATAATTTAAATTCTTGCGATTGAAGTCGTGTTTGAGGAATAATTGGTGCACTTGAAAGGTTATCGATTATTCCATTGCAATTAAATAGGATAAAGGCAGGTCAAAGTTCATTGAATTTTAATCATTCATTCGAATTTGTTAATATTTGTATGAATGAAAGAATTAAGTGAAATTTTGGCTCTTTTCTTGAATGAAATTTATCTTCTTATAATGTTTCTTTGGTTTTGAAAATATGTACAAAATATGTAAAGTAATCTGTACATTTTAATTTGAAATAACTTTTTTGCTGATAGTTTTTCATTTTCATAGTGAATAAACGAAACCAATTATCGGAATGTATTCTTAAATAAAATATAACCTCAGTTTTGTTTGAATGTCATGCAGGTTCAATATAAAGTTCCATTTAATTTCTGTAATGTAATCTGCAAGTTTTAATTGCAAAAAGTAAGCCCGGCTTTCCGATGGGAAATTGTAATAGACTGCGTTCAACCTCAATCAAACAGGTGAAGCGATTAACTGAAAATCGCTTAGTATCGTAACACCTGGGTTTTTAAAGAGTCGCTTAATGAATTTCTGGTAATCTCTACTTTTATTTCGACATGATATTCTGCAAATTTTTAATCATAAAAATGTCTTTTTATTTTCCATTTAAAAATTCAAGATTATCACAAAGTATTCTAGATGGAATCCTATGCATACTATTAATTAACACGCACACACACACATATATATATATATATATTAAAAATGAAATTTGAGTCGAATTTTAATAATTTTTTAGATTCAAACCATTGTAGACAAATTGTAACCATTTTAACCAAAGTAGAAAATGTTTTTATTATAATTTGTACTTTTTTTTTATCAGAAATATGTCTTGCTAAGATTTGTTTTTTCTACTTTCATGAGACAAGAGTTTTTTTTATCATCGGAAGACATTTATCGAACTATATACAAATCATTTAAAATACATCATTTGTATTTTTTATATAATTTCTCATTCGCACATACCTTTTTTACTCAACATTATACATTAGAGGAATACCTAACTTGTCTGCTTGAACATTAACTAATTTCTCTATTCGGAAATACATGAAATTTGAGTCGAATTATATTAATTGTTGAGATTTCAACCATTCTCAAGTAGAAAAAGTTAGTTCTTATTATAATTAGTATCTTTTTATTTATCACAAACATGTCTTGATAAGAGTTGCTTTTTCCACTTGTATGAGACGAGAGTTTTTTATCATCGAAAGACATTCATCGAATTATATGAAAATCATTAAAAATACATCATTTTTATTTTTTATAGAATATCTCAATCTCACATGCCTTTTGACTTGCACACCAGAAAAAAATCTAACTTGTCTGATCATTAACTAATGTCTCTACTTGTGATCGCATAAAATTTCAATCGAAATATAATCATTTTTTAGATTTGAACCATTACAAAGTAGAAACTTTAGTTCGTATTATAATTTGAATCTTTTTTATTCATCAGAAATATGTCTTGCTAAGATTTGTTTTTTCTACTTTTATGAGACAAGAGTTTTTTATCATCGGAAGACATTTATCGAATTATATACAAATCACAAAGTATTTGAGATGAAATCCTATGCATATTATTAATGAACATATATATATATATAATATGCATTTGCGGGTAATTTCCGACTATTAATTGTGATCATATCACGAATTTTTACGTTCACGCAGACGTGAAACAATTTTTGTTATGAAAAAGTATTTATGCATTTGAAGACTAAGTGTTGCATTTAAAAGGTTCTCGATTATTCCATTACAATTGAATAGTGTGAAGATAGGTGAAACAGAAAGTTGAGAAGACTTTCTTTTAATAGCAGTTTACATTATATTTTAGTTAGAATATTCGAAATTGATTGCCTCTTAATAAATTATTGGAAATATTTAATATTACTTTAATCGAAAAATGAAGGAAAAATGTCAGATCCTTTCTAGAATGAAATTTATTTTCTCATGAAGTTTCCCCGGTGTTATCAAGTAGAAAATATCTGCTTTTTCCTTTTAAATTATGTCAATAATTCCATAGTGTGAAAAGTTGGAAAAATATGACATAGTAAGAAATGTTCTTAAATCAGAGAAATTCCGTGATATTCAGTAGGAAAAGTTGTCCATTGTAAGACACAGAATAGCGCCTTTTACGTTAAATGAGAAAATTTTTAATGGCCTTGAAAATGCGATTCTTATTATGACTTCAGTAAGAAAGCGTCCATTAATTACGTAAGATTTTTTTTGAAAGGGGGAGGGGGGATACGGCCAATCTTACAAATAATTTAAGAACTCTGGAAATCCCTGGAAAAATTCTTTGAGATTCCGTGAAATCTTTTGAAATCCTCGAAATTCTTTGAAATCTTGAAAATGCCTTAAAAATTCTTTAAATTCCGAGGGAATCTTTCCGAATCTCTTAAAATCGTTAAAAATATTTAAAAGGCTTTCAAATTGCATTAAATTTCCTCGAAATCCCTTCAAATCCTGTATAATATTCAGGTATCTTTAAATCTCTAAAAATTCCTTAAATTCCTTCAAAATCCTTGCAAATTTTTTTAAATCTGTGAAACCTCTCGTAATTCTGTGGAGTCGTTTAACGAAATAATAGGGGAAAGATCAAGAATTGATTTTTACATGTAAAAAAGAAGAAACAATCTTTTTATAAGAAATATGGCTTTTCCAAATAATCAATAACGATTTCAGTATGACTTTTAACATCAAAGAATTTGTTTACAAATTAGATATAGTTGGAAATGAAAGGAAAATTCAACAATTGTGAAATTATCCATTATCCATTATCCATCAAATTTCAATTATCACTTTTCATTACTTTGCAACCGTTCAAAATTCAATTTTGTTCAATTTTTAATAATAAAATTTGTAACTGTTGAAAATTCAATGATCATTTTTCTTCAATTTTTAAAAGTTAATAACTCAGTTTTCAATTCTATTTGAATTTCAAATGTTGAATTTTCTACTGTTGATAATTCAATTATGAATTTTCTTCAATTTTTCATAGTTGAATGTTCAGTTATAAATTTTCTTCAATTTTCAACCATAGAATTTTGAATATTTAATTTTTTATTTTCTTTAATTTTCACCAATTGTATTTTTCAATAGCTAAATATTTAATTTTAACTTTTCTTCAATTTTTAACTATTGAATTTGCTTCTGTTGAAAATTTAGTTATCAAATTATCAATTTTCGAAAAGTGAAATTTTAAATGTTCAAGATTCAGGAAAAGAAAAGAGAATTGATTTACTAAACAAACGTCTCAGTTCATAAGAAGAAATGAAAAATAAATTTCTTGAAAGCGTTCCATGTTTTAAATTATTTTTGAAATTTTTTCAAAACTTCTCAATATCTTTGTAAAAAACCAGAATTTTTTCCAAATTTTCTTCCAAAATTTTGCGAAATGAAAAAATTGCCATAAAATTTTCCAGAAACTTTTCTGACAGTTTTGGAAATCTTTTGAAATGTTTAAAAATGTTTTTCAGTTTCACCTTAAAATAAATTTTTCAAAATGAGATTTATTTCAGTATTTCCAAGAATCTTTAAACGAACACTTTTTTATTCCCTTAAAACCTTTCGAAACTCTTAAAAAGCTTTTTTTTCAAAATCTTCAAAAATCCACTTTTTGTTTTTACATGTCTTGAAATCGTTTCTAGTTTTAAATTATTCTTGAAATTTTTTCAAAATTTTTAAGTATCTTTCAAACTGATTCGAGTTTTTCATTGAATTAAAAAAAAATTGCTTTAAGATCTTCCAAAAATGGATCAATTCTACATCTTATTAACTTTAAAAAAATCATTGACTGTTAACTGGTCGGCGCTGCCCCTCCTTATCCTACTACCGAATTCACAGCATCACTATCGAATTCACAGCATCACTGTCAAGCCGAAATAATTCATTATTGTTTCATTCAATATTCATTTGAATCAATAGTATCTGCCTTTGACCGAACGCGAAAGTTCGTACTTCTGATTCAACAGCATTTTTTTCTCAGTGTACAAGAAATAATAACAAAATATTTTTAGACACATATTTTTTTATAATTTTAAAAATGAGAAAACCATCAAATTCACAATGGATTTATACCTATTAAATTTATTGTTTTTTTATCACTATAATAACTAGAATTAATTCGAAATTCTAGTTCGAAATTCGAAAAAGTTGCAATTTAGAAAATTGAAACTTTGAATGTTCCCGAAATTTTCAGTTTGTCAAAATTTTAATATTTGGACATTCAGAACTTAATAGTTACATCAGAGTTTCTTTACAATTGTGTTAATTTAATTTTATTCTACACAGGTACTTTTCGCCAATATGATTATGGAAAAAGTGAAAATATTAAAATATATAACTCAACAATTCCTCCAGACTATCCCCTGGAAAAAGTGACTGTACCTATAGCCATTTTTCAAGGGCTTCAAGATTTCTTCGCTTCTCCAGAAGTATGAAACAAATCACAAAAAATAATTTTAAATCGAAGTAGTCAATATATTTTTATATAATATAGAGTGATTGCTAAAAAGTTGATCACTTTAAGTCCCAACCATTTTTCGTTCGAATAATAAATTATCTTTAATGTTATCTGAATAAAGTACTCATATCGAAACACAATTTAATGAAGTTTCAAAATTCTAGACGAATATGTTTAGAAATTATAAATAAAAAAGTGCGCAAAATGTCCTGTCCCGCATCAGTCAAAAACTGAAAATTTTAAGTAAAAAATTGTTAAATAATATTACCACCATTTTTCATATATTTGAAATTTAAACATTAAAAAATCGATTTGTCAACGTTGATTTCAAATAACAGATAAAAATGATCATTGTTTTTGTGTAATATTCAAAAAAAAAATACGATAATGGTCTATATTAATTTATCATACCATAAAATAACATTAAATAAAATGTAACCTTTACATCGATTTTAAAGTAATCTTCACCTGCAATAAAAATTACCTTTAGGTATTAAGATTTACCCAACACATTAGAAATGGATACCATGTTAACTATATTGAACCTTGTTTTGTTTCGATGCGAAAAAATTCGACTTTATCTATTTGAAAATTACCCGCAACAAAAATTCACTTCTGGTTTTTCTGCCAAGAAGATATCTTACAACGCTGAAGTTAAAATCAAATAAATCGTAAAAATAGCCATTTTTCCCTTTGAAATATTTGTATCTGTTCTGCATATATTTTAAAAATATTTTTGATTTTGTTTTGATTTATAATAGTCGCATGTATTTGCACGCGACTTTTTGCAACGTGTAAAGTTCATATCTATCATAAATTAAGTACTTCATATCTTAGTTTGATATTTTCATATTTTCTTGGGTTACCCTTAAGTAACAAAATTTATTTAGCCACTTTGGAAATTGTTTTGTTTTCAAAAATTACATTTTGTAAAATGGTCAACTGTTTGGCAATCACCCAATAGATATAATTTTTTGTAATTTTGTTGTTGTTGAATTAAAATCAAACTCTTATATTTTCTTTCAGGACGTTGAAATACTAGTCCAAAAACTTCCGAATGTTGTCTGTAGAAAAAAATTCAAGAAATTTAACCACCTTAGTTTTTCTTTGACCAGAGGAGTAAGGGAACTCGTCTACGAGAAAATTGCAGATCTATTTATCAATTACGGAAGAAATCAAACTTGTGCCTAGTAAAAATAAAATAAACTGTTTTGTGTTGCATCAAAAACTTTGCAAAACCATCCACATTATTCTTGTTTTCACCTACAAATTTTATTGATCATTTTGATTAATTTATTTATTGATTAAAAAAGCATTCAATTTGGTTGCTTTCCCTCGAATGAAGGTATTGCAGGCAAAATGAAAAAAATTTAATCAATGTTTCAAAACATCGGAAAAAGTCGTCCAAGAGTTTAATATCTTACGAGAACTGAAACCCTTTAATATTTCAAAATATCATTTAAATATGGTGAAAATCAGGAAAAAATTAGTGTTCTGATAATTGCTTCTTTGTAGTCTATCCCAAGTCCCAAGTACCTTTATAAGAATGAAAGTGCCCTTAGAAGTCTGTTTTAGTGAATAATTAAAAAAAATTTTAGGTTTTCTGAAATAACTTATGTCATATGCATCGCTGGTAAAAATTCACAGTTAATTAATTAAAAAATATTTAATTTTGAGTAGATCTAGAGAACATTAGTTCAACTCTAAAAATACCGAAGCATACATAATGCTTGTGAATTGGAAATTTGCACTATTATACATATCTTATACTTTGAAAACGAGAAAGTAAAAAAAAACATGTTCAACAACATTCCATAAAAAGGTTCATTTCAGTGTTATTATAGCTAGAACATTGTTCTTCTTTCATTTTGTTGAAAATTGAATTATTTTGTTAATAAGTTATCTGTTTTCGTCCAAAATTCTAATGTTTAAAAATTTATTTATTTTGTCCACGGCAGGAAAAAAACATGAAATGACCGGGAATGTGATCAGGAGACCAAGATTTTCATCTCGAATGTCACTTGGAATAGAGAATTTTCCAAAAGAATTGCAATTAAGACTTCGAAAAGTGAATTTGCCAAAATAATTATAATTGTAAGCTGAGGCAGGAAAACAGGTCATTTTGAACATTGAGCAGGAAAATTTTATTCATGATTTGAAAAAAGGAATTTACTAAAACTATCCGTGTTCCAAGTCAGAATTGGTCAGAATTGAAAATGTTATAAATTATTTAGAATAGGGGATTCTTGGAAACAAATGTAATTATGATTACTGACTTAGAACTGGATATTTTTGACATGAAACGGGAAATTTTGGAAAATAATTTTCATTTTGATTTATAAGAAGGGAGTCTACGGAAACAATCCCTGTCCCATGTCAGAATTCGTCAGAATGGTAAAATTTCCTGTTTCGAATCAGAATTGGTTTGAATTTAAAAAGTATTATTTATTTGCAAGTCAAAAGCCAGAATTTGAAAATTCTCTCTTTCAAGGTTTAGAAAAAAGAAGTAACTATATTTATGAATTAGAATAAAAAACGTTGTAAATTAATATAATTCAGAATTATAATTGTTTCTTCAAATTCTCAGTTCCAAATCAGAAGTTTTCGACCTCTTTTAAAATGTTTAGAAATATCTTGAAATATTTGAAAATTGTTTAAAATCATTCGAATCTTTTGAAGCTTCATGCAATATCAAAATTAAAAAATTTCATATTCAGGTATTAAGTTTCAATACCGATAATCAGTAAAATTCAAAATTGAATATCTAAATATTATACTTTAATGTCTAGATCCCGATATTAATCCAATGAAACAATTTTTTTAGTCAAATCTTATCTTAAATATTATCAGGTTCAGTGAAATAAGGCGGAAGGGCATCGTATACACAAAGATTGTTGGTAATAATGGTTTTTAAATCAACGAGTAATTTTTTTCGCTACCGATAGCGTTTATAAACATCGAAATATAAAACATATCACGCTTAAGATCTTCAACATAATTGACGTTGGTCTATTTTGTTTTGTATATAATACTCGTAAGTATGACACTTGCGAGTAATTTACTCTCAACATACCTCGTGAATTCATTATCAAGTTAATAGCCAATGAAGAATGTTTAAACAAAAGTAATTCCTTATTGTTTACATCACGTATTTCTTTACGTGTTTGACGCACATATGCCTAATTTATAACCTAATTTAACACTGCTATATACATATACAACCCAGTTCGCTAACGCAAAATGTGGCACTCTCAGTAATACATTATTTCATTCCTTCAATGTTTATTGCTTATGTTGCTTGTGAGTTACAATTTTTATATTAAAGGTACAAAATTGAGTTCAGTCGGACAACATTTAATTCAGTAGAATTTGCAAAATGCAAATCTTTATTGTACTGCAACTACTTACTCATGTAAGTATTATTCTGGTGTCGAGTGTTTCTCAAGATGTAAACAAGAAAATTGTAAGTAATGACAGAATAAATTAAAGTACATATACATGATACGATATGAATTAGTTTAGAATAAAATAAATATAACATATATGTCTCGATTTCATATATAAAACAGAGACAAATGATTACTGATGACGGTTACCCGTTTGAGGAATATGATTTGAAGACGCAGGATGGTTACTTTCTTAAAATTCATCGTATACCAGGTGGAAATGGAGAAAAAATTAATCAAATTCAACGAAATAAGCCTATTGTTTACCTTGTCCATGCCCTCTCGCAAAGTTCCATAAATTGGGTTTCCGTCGGACGAAATGTATCCTTAGGTAGGATTATTTGAATTATCATATCCAAGAAATTTAGCCGCGGTGCAAAATCCCTTCACTGTAAACACAAATTATATAAAAATGTCAATTAAGGATACAAGAAGGTATATTTTCACAAACTTATCATCACATTTGACTTTTTAATGAAGTAGTTGAGTTCCCCCCCCCTCCCCAAAAAAATAAATTCTCACCGAAAAATGTAGTAGTTGATATTTCAACCAATCAATATTTCTATTTTAAATAAAAAAAGATGAATTTTCGACCAAGAAAGATGACTTTGCTACTATAAAGAATGAATTTTTATTCCAAAGGAACGAATTTTGAACAAAATAGTTGAATTTTTAAATGAGTAGCTGAATTTTTAACCCATACAGATGAACTTTCAACCGAGAAGATAACTTTATTTTAAAAAAGACAAATTTTCAAACAAAGAGTCAAGTTTCCAAGGTAAAAAGTCGAATGTTTCAAAAAACAGTTGAATTTTGTACCCAAAAAGATGAACTTTCATTAAAAAATTTATTATTTCTCAAGAAAGATAAATTTGCAACCAAATAGTTGAATTTTCAACTACAAAATAAAAGTTATTAACCAAAAATGAAATAGTTACACTTTCAGTTAAAAAAATGAATTTTCAACAAACAAAAAAAAAAGAATTTTCTACCACTTAAATAGAACCAAAAAAGACGAAGCTTAATTTTCAATTCAAAAAGAATCATTTTCAATAAAATGCAGTATAAGATGCAGTTTTTCCGAAAAGAGATGAATTTCACACAAAGTTGAATTTTGAATTAGAAAAGATCAATTTTCAATGAAAAATATCAATTTTCAACCAAAAACGGAATAGTTATATTTCCAGTTCAAAAAATGAATTCTCAACCAATATAATCAAATTTTCAATAAACTGGTTAAATTTTCAAACAAAGAGATGAACTTTCAACTAAAATGATAAATTTTTAACAAGAAAAATGTATTTTTAATAGAGAAGTTCAACTTTGAACCAACTACTTAAATTTTGAAACGAAAGAAATTAATTCTTCACAAAAAATGTCATCGATGATATTTCAACCAGGAAAGATTTTAATTTAAGTGAATAACAGTCGAATTCAATTGAAAAAAAATCCGCCCGCCGAGTGGGTGGAATGGTCTCTAGTGTCGTTTTTCCACAAATTGAATTTTTTAATTTTTAATCTTATTTTTTACGATTAAAAAATATCTACTCGTTCTATCTTGAACTGATAGTACTACGAATAGCCGTACATAGAATTTTTAAATCATAAAAAAGTAGTATCGAAAATTTTGAAAATGCTCCAACTTTTTGAATTTTGATCCAAAATGGCTGGCTAACGAACTTGATCTTCAGTTCAGGGCGCTAAAAGAGTATGCCAAAAGCCAATCAAATCAATATTGATTTGAGACCATTTAGAGAGAAAAAACTAACATCAGTTATAATTTACTTATAAGGATCTAGTCAACACCATAACGTCAAAATGATAAATTCAATTAAACAGTTGAATTTTTTACGAAAGGGATGAATTTTTAACCAAAAAGATTAAGTTTCTACCAAAAACGATAAATTTTCCATTTAAAAAATTAAATTTTTTACTATAAAAGATAAATTGTTAGCCAGAAATATAATAGTTAAATGTGCAGTAAAAAAATTAATATTCAACAAAAAAAAGAGATGAATTTTCAACGAAATAGTTAAATTTTCAACCAAAGAGATGAATCTTCAACCAAAAAAATGAATTTTTTAAGAAAGTAATTTAACTCTGAACCAAGTAGTGGAATTTTAAGCCAAAAAGTGGGACTTTCAAACAAAAAAGTAGCATTTTTAAGGAAATAACTAAATTTTCAACTGAAAATAATGAACATTTAACCAAAAATAGTTGGATTTTCTTATTGGGTTCTATTAATTCAGTTCGCATTTAAGCGAAAAACGATAAAAAGGGTAAATTTCTTAAAAACAAGGGAAGAGGAGGAAACCTTTGAAAAGGATAAAAGAGGGAAATAGGGGAATAGGGGAAAGAGTATAAGGTCTGAAATATAAAAGTGATTTTCAAAAGCTCATTAAGTTATTATTAAACTGTATGGTTGCAGAGGCATATTTCATAAAAATCGCAAACTTTGTTGAAATGTATCATCAGGAAACGTGCTAAACGTTATCTAAGTTCGAAGCGTTATTTCCACTAGACACTATTTCCACCAGTCCCGAAAATTCGGGACGACTAGCCAAGCTTATTCAAAATATTTATAGTCATCCCGAATTTCGGGACGACGAGACACTTCGAACGTATACAGTTTATGGACGGCCCCTTATTTTTATTTGAACTTAAATGTTAATAAACAAGACAATTGTATGTTCACAAGTTAAGAAAGCATATAATTAATCATTTTACGAAGATTGATTAGCATATTTTATTGAAAGCTTATCTGCTCGCTGACAAAGGATTTGACGTGTGGTTGGGAAATAATCGAGGAACCATTTTCGCCCAAAAGCATCAAACTTACTCAAAAACAAGTTCCAGTTTCTGGAACTTCAGGTGAAACTAGAATTAGTGAAACGACCTAATATGAATTAAATTTTTTGATTATTTTCTTTAATGAATCAGGAAAAATGTAATTAATTTTTTTACAGTTGGCACGAAAGTGGTGTTATCGACATTCCAGAAACAATAGACTTAATTTTGAATCAGACTGGAAAAAGTGAACTTTTTTTTGTAGGTTATTCCCAGTCATGTACCCAATTAGTTGTTATGGGATCCCTAAAACCTGAATACAATAAAAAAATAACTTTAGCTCTGAACATGGCACCACCTGTTTTTTTTGGGAATACTAAAGGACTTTCGCGTCTATTTTTCAAGATTTTCGACCCTTCATTCCCTGTGAGAACAATCTTAGAAATACTTACTCAAAATTTACTATTGAAATTCTAACTCTGATATTATACAAATAACAGTATATTATTTTATTATTTTTTTATACGTACGATAAGCACTAATTTACATTTATCATAATAGCGGATCTTCGCTAATGTAAGTAACTTCGGCTTAACAGTGACACCCTTCATGGTATATATTGATACCTTGTTATTGAAAGATAGAAAAACAGCATTTCGTATTTTGGACAAAATGAATACGTTTTTTGGAATCGACACCAACGGTATAGATTTGGTAAAAATAACTTCAACTTTTTTAACTTTTAATATTTCGTAAAATTCCTATTAAGGTTACTTGAAAAAAATGTGATTTTTAGGAAGTTGTGGACAAAGAAATTTTATACGTTCCTGGGGGAATATCTGCAAAACAAATGATTCATTACATGTTCGGTGGCTTTAACCCAGGTAATCGTACAATTGATAACAAATATTAACAAACTTTTTAATCATTTAAAAGCAGGATCACAAGAAATAATTAAAAAATATGTTGAGACACATATTTTTACCTAATGAGAAGGTATTGGCTTTATGTAAAATTTTACTTGGTCGGTTTGAATCAAATCTCCACGCTTTGAGACACCCTGAGCCAGAAAAAACGATTTTTACGCAGGTGTCTGTCCGTCTGCCTGTAGTCTGTCTATAGACTGTCGGTAGTCTGTAGGCACGATAACTTTCGAAAAAATGATCAGATTGGATTGAGCTTTGGCTCACTTTTTTAAGCCCTGAAAGAAAAGGACAGGTTCGGTAGCCAGCTATTTGTGATGAAAATTCAAAAAGTTAGAGCATTTTCAAAATTTTTGAAACCTTTTCTTTCAAAATTCAAAGATGCTATTTGCGGCTATTCGTAGTACTAGAAAATTCAAACAATTTATCGCTACGACTGTTTCCGATTATAAAAATTTTTTCACAGTGATAGGATTTTCAAATTTCCAAAAAACAAACGAAAATGAACATTTTAAGCCAAAGAATGCACGATATGAAAAAAGACACGTGAAGAAAAACGTTGCGCTTCAAAAGCCCTACAAGACAATCATAACAACTTTTTGAGTTTTTTTGAAAAATCGAATATTCAAATTTTGATCGTACAAAAAATAATGAAAAATACAAAATTCTATTTTCCAGTCAAACTATGCAAGATACAAAAGTAGATGAATAGGCAAAAATTGTTCATCCAAGAAAGATCTACAAATTCGTTATGATTCACTTTTTGATTTAAAGCGCAGTTTTTGTTTTATTCGTAAAAAACAACATTGAAAAAAACAAAAAAATTTGTGGACAAGTGACACAAGATATGAACAAAAGTAGGCAAAAGTTGTTTAGCCGAAAAAGAGCAACAAATTTTTTATTAATCATTGTTTGATGAAACGCGTAGTTTTTGTTTTAATCTTGAGAAATTACATTACAAATAAACAGACTTAATTGTTGGACAGAAAGACACAAGGTACAATAAACGGTTATCAATAACATTGTTTTTGAATGAGATATAAAACTTTGATTCTAACCTTTTTTCCTAACGAGACACGTGATGAGAATGTGCTCCTTAAAGCCGAGGAGCTTTAACAAAAGAGAATTCACAATCACTAAATTTCACTTGTCGATCTTTTGATCTTTCATTTTAAAAGTCTTATTCAGAAATTTGGAGGGTTTACAATGGCGGAGTGCAGAGCGGGAGGTAAACACATTATCGAGCGCGAAGCGCGGGGTCCAACAGGTACGCGCCCCAGGCGCGCTGAAACTCGCGTGCTGCGCGCGCAGCGCGCGATGAGCATGTACCCGGGCAGTGGGCAGATTTTTTTATAATGTTAAAAATAATAAAAAACCATAAAACTCGCAATGGATTTATATGTAGTAATTTTATTGTTATTTTTAATATTATAATAACTTGAATCAATTCGCAGTTCAAGTTGTACGCTTGCAATTTAAAATAATTGAAAATTCGAATGTTCCCGAAATTTTTAGTTCGACAACATTTTAATATTTGGACATAAATGTAATCTATGCAGAACAGAAAGGCAGGAAACTTAAATCCAGAACTTAATAGTTTCATAGGAGTTTCTTTAAAATTATGTTAATTTAATTTTTTTTAATACAGGTACTTTTCGTCAATATGATCATGGAAAAAGTGAAAATATGAAAATATATAACTCAGCAATTCCTCCAGACTATCCCCTGGAAAAAGTGACTGTACCTATAGCCATATTTCAAGGACTTCAAGATTTCTTAGCTAATCCAGAAGTACGAATGAAACCACAAAAAATAATTCCAAATCGGAGTAGTCTTTATGTTTTCATATGATAGGTTGATTACCAAAAAGTGGACAACTTTTCCTTTGAATAATAAATTCTTTTTAAAGTTATCTAAATAGAGTCGTTATATCAGAGAACAATTTAATAAAGTTTTAGAATTTTAGACGAATTCGTTTAGGAATTATCAAGAAAAAATTACGCAAAATGTCTTGTCCCGCATCTGTTCCAAACTTTAAATTTAAAATAAAAAATTGCTAATTAATATTACCACAATTTTTTATGTATATTTAAGAATTCAAGAACCGTTTTGTTAACGTTGATTCTAAATAACAGTTAATAATTCTCACTGTTTTTGTGTAATATTTTTTATAAAATATCCGATAACGGTCCACAGAAAAAACTGAGGGTTCAGTGAAGTTGCGGCTTAATTAAAAATTGATATTATTTAGAACTGAGACTCAAATAGAACTCCTTTTGAAGGTTTCTTTTTAGTTCATTGACATCCGATAGATGGCTATTCATATTTTAAACTGCGCATGTGCCGAAAATTAAATTAAAAAAGTAAATTGAAAGACAAAAGTACCTACCTTCCTGAAAAAATGATATATTAACGTAATATTGCAAATGTATATTATATAATTTTAAATAGTACCGCGCTTTTTTAATGCATGCGCAGTTGAAAACGTTGCAGCTCCTTTGATACCAAAAATTGGTTGTAATAGAAACCCTAGTTTTTTCTGTGTCCATATTAGTCTATCATACTATAAGATGAGAGGATGTTTTGAAACGCTGAAGTTAAAGTAAAATAAATCGTGAAAATATCATTTGTCCCAAAGTTTTAAATGTTTTTACACGTTTTGCAAATATTTTAAAAAGATTAAAATTTTTTTGTTATATCATAGTGGCATGTCCTGTCACGCGACCTTTAGCAACGTGCAAAATTTATATCCATTACAAATATAGTTTTTGATATCTTAGTTAGATATTTTCATAGGCCCTCATGTAAAAAAATTTATTTAGGCGCGTTGAAAATTGTTTTATTTTCGAAAATCACAGTGTCTGAAATGGTCAACTTTTTGAAAATCACTTAATAGATATTAATTTGTAAGTTTCTTTTTTGCTGAATTAAAATTGATCTTCTATATTTTCTTTCAGGACGTTGAAATGCTTGTCAAAAAACTGCCAAATGTTGTCTGTAGAAAAAAATTTAGAAAATTTAACCACCTTAGTTTCACTTTAACCAGAGGAGTAAGAAAACTCGTCTACGAGAAAATTGCAGACATGTTTATCAATTACGGAAGAAACAAAACTTGTAACTAGTAAAAATATATCACATTTTGTGTTGAATTCAAAACTTTACAAAACCATCCGCATTATTCTTGTTTTAACCTACAATTTCTATTGATATTTTAATGATTGACTTTATTTGTTCACAGAGAGTTTCTAAATACATCAGTCGATGCATAATGTCAAAATAAAAAAATTCTATACTTATTATGATGCTTTATTACTATATTCGTTTTCTTCAACTTATAAACAAAAAATTTAGAACATAAAAGATTCCTAAATATGAACATTTGTTTATGGAGATAGCTACAAACATTCTATTGCATTATTTTATTAACTAAATACCACGATGCCGTGTCTGAAAAAACTTGATTTACAGAGCCTGGTATTGCTGCCAAGGTTTTTTGATTCACACAATATTTAATGAATTAACCTCAGCCTTATTTGTTTAAAGGGATGTATTGAATGAAAATATACTTATAAATTCTTTTTCCTTGAATATAATGAAAATTGCAAAAAAAATCACACGCAAAACGGTTTTTGAGAAAAATACATTATCGAAAAAAAAATTTTTCTTACCTAATCCGCCTCTAAACCTGATCAATAATGGGCTCTATTCAGGTCTACAATCCTTCCGCATTTCAACTTATTATTTTAACTTATTTTCTATTTATTATAAAAAAGTATTCTGAAGTATACTAATGTGCCCAAAAAACGTGTGATTTTAAATTTTGCAAACGCTACCTCTCAATTGTTTTCCTTTTGGTTAAAAAACACTGCTATACATTTACAATAAGTTTTAAAAAATTCAGATGTAGCGCTAGGGGCTAGACCATTTTAGGTCTGAAAATGAATTTGATTGGTTTTCCATTTTTAAGAAATACAAATTTTTGGCCAAAAAATCCTTTCACCTTAAAAAATAATTTCCTATTTATTGAAGAATAAGCCCTGGATTTTATGAAACAAAAACAACATTTTTAGAGATATTATCGGGCTTAGAATAAAAAGATTTGTAATTTCATCACTGTTCTTTAACAGTGTTACGTATTTATTACAGAAACACCATGTTACCATGTAACCTACCATGTTTCCCTAAAATTCATTCCTATTGAGTTCTGAGTATGAAATACTTTTTAAACCCTTCTCCTGGAAATTCAATACGTAGAATATTATTTAGCGATGTGATTTTTTATAACAAATGCGAATCAGGTTCAGGGAAGTAAGGTGTGGAGGGCATCTTATTCACAAAGATTATCGGTAATATTAGTTTTCAAATAAAGGAGTAATTTTCCTCAGTAACGGTAGCGTCTCAATATAAAAAAGAAGGTTAATTTTGTAAAACTGTTTAATAAGAAAAATATATCAATTCTTTATATAACGTGTAATCTCATTTTCATAATTGAAGTTAGGCTATTTTGTTTTGCATAGAATACTCGTAAGTGTGGCCATCGCGAGTGATTTATTATCAACATACCGCTAGAATTTATTATCAAGTTAATACTACACACTAATCCATATAACACAGTTCGCAAACGCAGAATGTCGCACGCCCGGTAATACATTATTGCATTCCTTCAATTTATGTTACTTGAGCTACTTATGAGTTACACTTTTTATATTATAATTACAACATTAAGTATAATCGGTCAAAATTTAATTAATTTTGAATTCGCAAAATGAAGATCTTAGTTGTACTGCAACTACTTACTCATGTAAGTATTATTCTAGTGTCAAGTGTTCCTCAAGATATAAACAAGAAAATTGTAAGTAATGATAGAATTAATTATAGTACATATACGTGATACGACATGAATTAGTTTAAAATGAAATCAACACCTATTTTTCAATTTTAAATATCAAACAGAGAAAAATCATTACTGATGTCGGTTACCCGTTTGAGGAATATAATTTGAAAACGCAAGATGGTTACTTTCTTCAAATTCATCGTATACCAGGCGGAAATGGAGAAAAAATTAATCAAACCCAACGAAATCAGCCTATTGCTTATCTCGTCCATGCCCTCATTCAAAGTTCCATGGATTGGGTTATTACTGAACGAGATGTATCCTTAGGTAAGATTATTTGAATTATAAAATCTAAGAAATTTAACCACGGCGTAAAATTTCTCCATTAAACAAAAATGATTAAAAAATGGCAATTAAGGTTCAAAGAAAGTATTTTTCATTACAAACGAATAATCACATTTGACTTTTTAACTAAGTATTTGAACTCTCAAATAAAAAATGTGAATTCAAATCGAAAAATTTAATAGTTGATATTTCAACCAATCAATGATTTTATTTAAAATTAAAAAATATATATTTTCAACCAAGATGATTTTAAAAAAAATATTACTCAAGAAAAGTAAATACGCAACCAAATAGATGAATTTACAACTACATAGTATAAATTTTCAACAAAAAATGGAATAGTTATATTTTCAGTTAAAAACATTAATTTAAACAAATGATTTTTTTATCACCTAAATTCAATTAGAAAAGACGAAGCCTAATCTTCTACTCAAAAAGAATAATTTTTAACAAAATACATCAATTTTCTATAAAGCAGTTAAATTTTCTACCAATTAGTTAAAATTTCAAATAATTAGTATAAGTTGTGACCAAACAGTTGAATTTTCAACCAAAAACATGAATTTGCAACCGAGAAGATTAAATTTCTACCAAGAAAGACGAAATTTCAACAAAATACAAGAATTTTCAAACAAGCACGTGCATTTTTTACCAAAGAAGATGAAGGTTTTACGAAAAGCGATGAATTTCATACAAAATACACGTATTTTCTATAAAATAATTGAAGTTTTAACAAAAGAGTTCATTTTCTACCAAATTGTTGAATTTTCAATTCAAAAAGACGAATTTTCTACAAAACAGTCGAATTTGCAACCCGAAAAGATTGATTCTTAACGAACCACGTAATAAATAAATACACCACGTGTATTTTTATTTAAAAAACATTAATCGTCTAACACACAGTTACATTTTTAACCATAAGGGATAAATTTTTAACCAAGAAAATTAATGATCAGCCAAATAAGACAAATTATCAACAAAATACATGCATTTTTAACGTCATAATTAATTTTTAAACTGTAAAAGTTCAATTTTCAATCAAAAAGATCAATTATCAACCAATTAAATCGAATCGTCAATAAACTGGTTGAATTTTCAACCAAAGGAATGAATTTCCAACTCAAATGATGAATCAATAACAACAAAAATGGATTTTAACCAACTACACTGGAATCTGGATTTCCGTAAACTGGATTTGTGCGTTCCTGGAACTGATGGCCTCCGTATTTTGGTGATGAGCAGCGGGGCCGAAAAAGAATACGCTCAGTCAAGCGTGACAAACAGCTCGAGGGCCGCACTCTTAGCGCGTTAGTTGCACCAGGTTGCGTCATGCCTCTAAATCCAACAGAAATCGTTCATGCGGCCCAGCCTGTTTACGTTCGGAGTCCTTGGACTTGTGTCGCGGGCTAAGCCCGAAACTCTGTACAAATCCAGGTTCCAGTGTAGTTAGATTTCAAAACAAAAGATATGAATTCTTTTTTGACTATAATTAAAAGATAAATTTTTAACCAGAAATAAAATGGTTGAATTTTTAGTCAAAAAGTTAATACTTAACCAAGGAAAAAAACGATTTTTCAATGAAATAGTTAATTGTCAACCAAAGAGATGAACCTTGATCCAAACCAACGAATTGTTAGAAAAAGTAGTTCAACTTTCAATCAAGTAGTTGAATATTAGACCCAAAAATAGGACTTTTTAACAAAACTGCAGCATTTTGAAGAAAGTAACTTAATTTTTAATCAAAAGTAATAAACATTTAACTTTAAAAAGTAGTTGAATTTTTTGATTGGGTTCTATGAATTCAGTTCGCAGCCAAGCGAAAAAATGATATGAAGCAGAAATTTCTTGAAAACAGAACAAAAAGATGAATTCCTTATAAAGGGTAAAAGAAGACAATAGGGGAATAGTTTTGACAATAACTTGATATAACTTAATAATAACTTATTAAGTTATTATTGAACTGTACGGTTGCAATACGACATTTTTTATTTTCACTGTTAGAAAAATCCGTACTAGATTTAGTATACATGTAATGGAAGCAAGAATGCACAACATGAAATTAAATTCAGAAGGTGTTTCTTATAATGAAGAATAATAAAAACTCAATAATAAATTATGATTCAATTAGATTAAACTGAGATCAACTTAAAAATCTGCAACTGTAGATAAACTAAAAATCACTTTTCTAAATTGACCAAACTTATTTAAATAACGAAAACTTGAATTATTCTGCGATCAGAGATAAATTCCCAGTTTTTTAATTAAATTCCCAGTCATTTCCTGGTCGATTATTATCAAACTTAAGTAAGCGAAACAAATCTCATGAGCCAAAAATTGCAAAAGGTGTTTCTTATAATGAAGAATAATAAAAACTCAATAATAAATTATGATTCAATTAGATTAAACTGAGATCAACTGAAAAATCTGCAACTGTAGATAAACTAAAAATCACTTTTATAAATTGACCAAAATTATTTAAATAACGAAAACTTGAATTATTCTGCGTTCAGAGATAAATTCCCAGTTTTTAAATTAAATTCCCAGTCATTTCCTGGTTTCCCGGTCAACTTGCCACCCTGATATTGTACAAATAAGAAAATAAAATGACTTACTTGTCTATTTCCTGAGATTTCTTCCTGAGTAAGTCTCATTTGACCAAGATTCGGATAATAACTCCTCGCGAAGTAAAGGCACACGCTGATGAGTACTTCCAGGTACATACTGCTTCGATAGGCAGCTAAAAACTCAGTACTAGCAACATCGCCATAAAAACTTCGGCCAAAAATGCTTTTTCTGTGTCGTGCTAGGAGATTGAGTAAGGCTGTACTTTTGGCATTATTGGCAATTCCTGTGGTCGCGGCCGCACAAAGAAACATCCTTGCGTTCGTCAGAAGCTCGTTTCGAAGAGTTCGAAGGGCGTAAAGTGTTCGTTCCGAATCGTAAACGCCGCAGTAAAGTAACATGTGAGAATGAAGATTGTGAACTCCCACACCTGCATTGCGTTTCATGTCACCATCCAACTGCATCGAATCGTCCGACTGCAAAAAAAAATTTAATTTACACACAATTTCACGGTGTCTACTAAAATTCGGAGAAAAAAAATTCACTGAAAAATCCAGGATTTTAAACATCGTTAAGCATCAGCAAACTTCTTTGCAAGCAACTTACTGACTTTGAATCATATAAACATAAACCAATTTTTAAATATTATGTTTTAAATCAGGATGTTTAGCCTTTTTGCAAAAAAAAATTCCAGGAATTTTCCAGGTTTTCCAGGACAAAAAAAAACAATTTCAAGGTACCTTTTTTACAGTAAAAAGATAATTTACACGAAACATGCTTTAAAAATCTGATTTTAGGGTCAAAAACCCATTTCTTGGTGATTTTTCTTTTATGACGGCGAAAAATCACGACGCTACAATCGAAAATATTTTGAACTTTCTCATTTTTTAAGCTTTAACAAAATTTAAAAAAAAATTGGTTGAAATTTGAGTGAGTTATCTATTTTTAAGCTAATATAATTTAATTTCCAGTAAAATAATTAAATTTTTTACCATATAGTTGAATTTTTCACCAAATTGTTGAATTGTCAACTTACAAACATGAAATTTCAATAAAATGATCGAATTTGAAGCAAAAACGAAAAATTTCAACCACAAACAGTTGCATTTTCAATGAAATAATTGAGTTTTTAGAAGTCAGCTTAATTCTTAGCAAAAAAGGTGAATTTTAAATCTGAACGGACGAATTTTTTGTCCAAATAGACAAATGTTCAAAAGATAGTTGAATTTCCAACCAAAAAAGACAAATTTTCAAGCAGAGAGATGAATTTTCAATTAAAATGATAAAACTTAAAAAAAAAAGAATTTTTAACAAATTACTTCAACTTTCAACCGAAAATTCAAATTTTTTAATCAAAAAGACTTGTCAATAAATAAAGCTTTTTCAGACAAGGCAGAAAAAAAATGTCATCCAAATTGTTAAATTTTCAAGCCAAAGACGAATTTTTTTATAAAAAAGTTGCATTTTCAACCCGAAAATATGAATTTCAACCAAAAAGATTAGTTTTCTATCAATAAAGACGAATTTTTTAACTAAAAAGATCTATTTTCAACAAAAATGGAAGTTAAATTTTCAGGTAAAAAATTAATTCTAAATAAAAAAATAACGAATTTTCAATAAAATAATTCAATTTCCAACCTAAGAGATCAATCTTCAAACAAAAAATTAATTTTTAAGAAATTGGTTCAACTTGTAAGCAAGTAATTGAATTTTCAATTTAAAAAATGAATTTTAGGCCAAAAAGTAGTTCAATTGGAATAGGTCAATTTTTAATTTATAAAATTAATTTTCAACAAAAAACGAATTTTCAATAAAATAGTTCTACTTTAAACCCAAGAGATGAATTTTCAAACAAAAAAATTAATTTTTAACAAAGTCATTCAACTTTTACCAGAGTACATAGTTGAATTTTCAATTTAGAAAAAAAATGAATTTTCAGCCAAAAATGGAATAGTTACATTTTTAACTTGAAAAATTATTTTTTTAATTAATTAATCAATCTTCAACTGGAATAGTTCAACTTTCAATTTCAAACATAGTTTTTCAGCCAAAAATATAAATTTTTAACTAAAATGATGAATTTTCAACTACAAAAAAATGATTTTTTAATGAATTGGTTCAAGCTTCACCCAAATAATAGAATCTTCTATCAAAACATGAGAATTCAAGAACATTTTATCAGGGTAGCCCCGAACACCATTTTCAAAATTCTCTATCATTATTCTGACCAATTTTTTATTTTCTCTGACCATCAATATTCAAATACTACAATCTTAATCTTGTTACATTTTCAAAAATAAACCTTTTATAAATAAAATAAGACAATTTCAAATACAAATTAAAAAGTTTCAAATTTATTATCCTTGACATTTAAAATACCTCTTATTGAAATTCACTGACTTTCTCCTAATTTTTTCTCTGACTCGCGGCCACACTGTACGAATAGTATGGAATAACTCAGTCAAGCCCATTTTTCCTTTAAGAAAATGAAAATTCCAGGACCATGAGCAAAATTCAAGGAATTTTCCAGGTTTTCCCAGGTAAAAAAAAATGCAAGGACTTTTCCAGTTTTTCAAGGATTTCCAGGACGCCAGAAACTCCGGTTAATTATTTTCCTTGAAATCTATTTAAGTTTATGATTTAATTTATATATATATATGTTTCTAAAATACAAAAGTAACTAAAAAAGTAACGGTCGTTACTTTCCTTGGAAAAGTTACTGAGAAAAAGTTTCATTTTAAAACGGTAACGATAACAGCACTGAAACCTGGATTTAAGGAACCCGGGTTACTACGTTCCTAGTACTTCAGTCCTCGAAATTTCATTGATGCGGGGTCCGCGGGACCGAAAAGAGGCGGAGCTCAGTCATGCATAACCAGCAGCAGCGTAGCAACAGAGGGAGCAGTACCCTCAGCGCGTTAGTTGCGTTAGATTGCGTCAGCTGTTAGCATGCATCCAAATCCAACAGAAACGGTTCACACGGTCCCGAATGTTTACGTTTAGATTCTCTGGATTTATGATCAAGGCCACTGCAAGCCATGCTTAAGAGTGTACTTAAATCCAAGTTCCAATGAAGTTGCTTCAAACAAATAAATTACTCGTCACTGTAAACCACATTAACAAAAGTAGTACCCAAAGTGTAAACTCCCTTATTCTTATATGCATTTTCTTGGACAGGAAAACGCACTGTCTAACATGCAATTTAATTTTCGCGTTTCTTGCTAAGTTATAGTTACAGAAGTACTGGCAACTCTTGAAAAATATATCATTTTCACTTGCCCGCCATGCCCCCCGAAAACAAAAGATCCTCGCCTCCATTCTCTCATTGTCTTTTCTCGGCACAGAAACACGCATACGTCCGGAAAGAATCAAGTACAACTGCAGGCGTAACATCCGGCGATGCGCGGAATGTTTTGTATTTGAAAAATACCAGAGTCTCGCAAAGTGTCTGCCCAAGTTGGAGGTAACGATAATGGCTTTGGAGTGTTGCGGCTCCGGCTCTGGCTCTCCGAAAAGAGCACAGAGAATGAAAGAAAAAGGTGCTTTCTTGAAGAAATAGAGGTTAGCCGGAAGTACACTCCTTCTTTCTATCAACCTGGTAGTAATTCTAGAATAGTAGAATATTACCGACTTTACAGCCCGAAATGATCTCAAAATAAGGAAAACGGGTGATTTTTCACCAAAATAGGTGAATAATAGGAGAATAAATTCTTTTAGATAAAATTAATGCGAATACCATTTTAAATTCAATATGCAAAGCTGAAGCGTTGAGCTTCAAAGGTCCATTAGGCTGGCACCTCCACAATCAAGTGTCGGCATTCCTAATAGCTCAGGGGCACAAATTAAAACTTTTGGGCTCCTTTACTTTTATCCAAAAATCAATTTTCTTGCGGAGATGCTGGCTTGCATTAGCCTAGCAACTCCACTGTCTTAAATAATAAAATAATAAAAATTCAATTTCACCAGAAATTTGGGCTTAATTTGGGCTCTTGAATTCTGCAAAAACTAATTGCACCAAAGCAATCCTTAAGTTCCAGAATCAACCCCCTTTTGAAAATTTGAGTTTTTCACGAAATCAATAGGGCGGTATTTTCGAGCTTCTTTGGGCTTCTGAATCGCCAAAAAGTCTATTACCAAAAAACTACCCTTACATTTTAAAATCATCCCTCATAACACAAATTCAACATTTCACAAAGTGAAGCACGCAAAGTTTGTGGAAATCATTTGGCCTCATCAAAAATACCAACTCTGATTCAAGGGCTTCAATCCTTAACGATAAAAACCAACCCCACTATACCGTGTAGATATCACTTTGCCAAAAAATATACTTTTTCCAAAATTTTAAACGTCAACAGAGTCTCCGATTTTTGGACTCCTCAAAAATACCAATTCCTCTTTTTGAGCTCCAACACTTAAAGATAAAAATCAACCTCTCTATACCATGATAATACGAGTTAGCCTAAAAATAATATTTTTCAGAATTCTGTAATGTCAACAAAGTCACTGATTTTTGAGCTCTTTAAAAATACCGATTCCGATTTTTGTGCCCCAATCCTTGACGTTAAGCAATAACCCCTCTTTACTATGTTAATATGACAGAGGGATTGTTTTTTAACGTCAAGGGCACTGAAAAATTCTGAAAAAGATTATTATTTTTAGCAAAGTCATATTGACATAGTAAAGTAGGTTTGCTTTTGAGTAATGAAATATTTCATTGGTTTGATAAGGGTTGATTTTGAAACTAAAGGGTTGTTCCGGCTCATTTGGTTTTTGTAGAATTCGAGAGCCCAAGAAAAGTCCAAAATTTTGGTGGAATTCCATTTTTATCATTTCGTGATTTTAGAAAGTGGATGCGCTAGGTTAATGTGAGCTAGCACCTCTAGAAGAAAACTGATTTTTTTCTAAAAGTAAGAACCCAATCATTTTAATTGGTATCCAGATAAAACCCCAAAGAGCCCAACATTTTGAGCTATGAAGAATGCCGGAATTCGATTGTAGAGATGCTAGCTTAATGGACTTATTTTAGGTCTGAACCAAAAAATATTTTCTATTAGGAGATGAAGTCTGAACCAAAAAAGACAAATTTCCAACAAAATAGTTAAGTTTTTAGGCGAAAATGGAATATTTTATAAACAGTTGACTTTCAAACCCGAAAAGTAAATTTATCCAAAGACGAATTTCTAAAATAATTAATTGGATCCTCAACCCAAAAAATGAAATTTCAACAAAGAATTCTGATTTTCTACACTAAAAGTCCAATTTTCAATAAAATACATGCATTGTCAACAAAACAGATGCATTGTCAACCAAATAGTGAAATTTTCAACTAATAAATGATAAATTTTCAACAAAAATATGAAGAGTTAAATTTTTAGGCAAAAAAATTAATTAAAGAAAGAAAAGAATTTTCAAGAAAATAGCAAAAATTTCAACAAATTAGCAACATTTTCAACCAAAGAAGTGAATCCTAAGAAAAATTAACAAATGCGCTAGCGCTATAATTGACCAGTTAGTTTTACGGAAAATTCTTTAATATTCGTCAGCACCTTCAACCAAGAAGGCTAATTTTCTACAAAAAAAAAACTATTTTTAACAAAATGCATGCATTTTCAACCAAACAGTGAAATTTTCAACTAGAAAAGATCAATCTTCAATTGAACGAATCTCCGCAAGAACAACTTAATTTGGAAAAGTGTAAATAGAGAATACGCCAAAAGAAAAATAAATGTAATACTCTAAGGTGTTATGAGTAAATGTGATAGGTTTTTTAATTTCTTTGACAAATAATATCATCTCTTGCTAAAATGGAGCAAAAAAATTCAAGCTTGAACATACCCATAAGTTTTAATAAGCAATTACGCGAAGTGAGTTATAAGTTTTATTTGCGAAGAGTACTTACTAGAGACTATTATTATTAGATTTATCTAACAAAATAAAAAATATTGCACGTAGGTGACACAAAAAAGTAATAAATAGTCAAGTTATTGATTTATTTTTAGTAACCAGGGTCATTAGAAAGTTTATTGGGGCCCTAGGATCCAGTAAAGTCCCCCATAAAATCAGAGGTACCTGCACTGTGAGTTTGATCAGAATCATTAAAGATAAATCTAAAAAGCATAATAATGATATTTAACATTTGACTTTATTGTTCATAAGAATTAATTTAAACAAATACTCCAGTGAATCAGTCTGCCTGCCCATTTGCCACAATATTTAAAAAATGGTTTAAAACTTTATCAATTGTTCATAACCATTTTAAATATAATTTGCATACTCTTTAAATACATCTTTATTCACTCTGATAAACAGCGAGTTCATGTAAGTAATTTGTACAGAGATAAAAAAAATCGTATTCTTGAAATGGACAATATTGCCAAAAAAATTTGTAAAGAAAGTACAACATTTCTACAACTGTAATTTTTTGTTGAAACATGTACTTTTTTGTAATAATATGTACAAAATGTAACAAAAAACTACAATTAAATACAAATAGCTAACTGTTTCTTGTATCTTCTTGTAGAAAAGAAAAAAATTTACAATGAAGTATAAATTTCTACAATTCAAAAATTTGTATAACTTTTTATTGATAATTTTTTTTAGTTTACTGTAAAAACCTACAAGGTATTAGTAAAAATTCAGGATTTTACATCTTCTTAATTTGGGCGTTTGACGTCATAAAAAGACTTTTAATTTTACGTAAATTATTGTAGAAAATTACAACTTTGTACAAAAAATTCAAGATTTCACAAAAGTTGAGATATTGGAAAACTGTACTGAAAATGATGTTGTGAATACTGGCAGTTTATTGAAGAAATGTACAAACCTGGTGGAAAATTTTTTTTTCAAGTGCAAAAAAACTAAAATCATTTTTACAGGAATATCCAAATTAATAAAATAATTGACAACCAAAATTACAGAAAAATACATCTCTTTTCTTTTATTCTGACGAATTTTGTACTTTTTGTTTGTATTTTATTACATATTTTTGTATGTTATCAGAGTTTTAATTTTCTACTAGAATTGAAAAAAAATTATAAATACAAGAACGAAAAACTTTACGCTTGAAGTTTTTTATTCAAATATACAGCAATCTATTGGACACCATATATGATATTTAAAATTATTTCTTTGCAATATTCTCAATATCTGTCATTCTAGGTAAAAAAAGAACAACTTTTTGACTGTAAATAAAAATTGAACAATCGAGTAAAAACTAATCACGGCCATTGAAATTAAAAGATTTGAACTCTTGAAGATACAATTTTTTTTATTTAAAGTTATAAGAACTGAACTGCAAATAAAACATGCAAAGTAGAATACTTTTGAATTTCAAAATTTTGAAACTGAAGCTCAAAAATTTTCTAATTCAAACGCCCGATAACTTACTGGTATAAAATTGAAGCTTTTAGCACTTTTCAGTTGAAAAATTGTTCATTAAAAGCCGTTAAACTGCAAAATTAAAAATTTTCAAATTTTATTTGTTCAAGTTTTTCTCAATTTTTATTTGCAGATAAAAAATTTTTCTTTTTCGACCTAGGAAGACAAATATTCAAAACATTGTAAAGACATAATTTTAAATGACATATATAGTGTCGAATCAGTTGCTATATATTTGGAGAAAAAAAAACTTAAAAAATAAGGTTCTTTGTTGTTTAATTATGATTATTCATTATTGTCTTTTAATATTCTGCCATTACATAAAGGTTTAAACATAGAAGCTGTTTTCAATAGCGACCATGTATAAATCTTAATTTAAAATTATCTCACGGCAATATTATAAATGATTGTTATACTAGGCCAAAAAACTACAACTTTTTTGCTGCAAAACCTGTAAATTCCTGTAGATTCTAGTTGTTGAAAATTCTTGTAATTCTACTTTTTATGCAAATTTTGGTAGGAAATTAAAACTGTAATAAAATACAAAGATTATCTCATTTGAAGGGATTAAGAACACAATTATTTTGGTACAAAATTTGTCCCTATAATAAAAAAAGGTTGTACTTTCCTATAATTTTGGTTGTAATTTATTGTATCTATTTGTAGATTTCTGTAAGAAAGAAATTTTTAACAAAATATTTTACTCCTGAACCAAAACAGATACATTTTTAACCAAAACTGTTGTATTTTTTAACTGAAAAAGATAACATTTTTAACAAAAAAATATGACACTTTTAAAAAATAGTTAACTTCTCGACTTAAAAATAAGAATTTTCCACAAAACGGGATGAATTCTGAAAACACTATAATAGTAGATTTCTTTAAAAATTCTTTAAAAGAAGGGAAAAGATGGGAACAGGGGATAGTGTGAAATCTGATATTATGATTGCGCACTATGCGAGCGAAAAGCTTTTTATTTTCTGAATATAAATATATCAAGGTGGATCTAACAACCCAGTTAACAAACAATTTTCCAGGTCACTAAAATCTAAAAAATTTAAATTTCGAACCAGAAAATGTTTTCAATTTTCGTTTTTAATACTTAAGTACATAATGAAATCGTCTGCGCACTTCTGAATTTGAAGTAGGGGAGAGTGGAGTATGGTGTCCGTATGAGGCATGGTATCAATTACAAAAAACGCCCACGTTTGCGGATTTCCATATTAGTTTCTTGGATAAAATGACTTTCTGTTTTTGGCAAAATTGTGATGTGATGAAATGTTTGTTTTGAAATACGTGTCAGAAGAGTTATTATAAAAAAAAAACAGTTTTGATGGAAATAGATGGAAAAGTCCTTGGCAGAAATTAAGCACTTACAGCATATTTTCAAATATTTGAAGCATGAAAATATTATATACTAATAGTCAAAGTATTTCTTTTAACTTCTGGTATCATACATTGTTTTTATAAACGTTCTGAACTTATTAAAATTAATGAAATCTTGAAACATGACATACGGGGCATGCTGCCTGCAAAATTTTGTGAAGATATCGGTAACAGTGCTTGATAACGAGTCGGTAATTAGATCGATAATGTAGACAAACTCAGAAATTTATTTATGTCCTGTCTAATGAAATTCGAGGTTGTTGATAATGAAGTTATACAGATAATGAAAATCGAAACGTGATTTAAAGTTATATTTAATAATAATACGGTAAGTACCAAGTTCGCCTTTGATTACTTTTAAATAGATTGTCCTTCAAGATTCGTGATTAGAACCTGCCAATATAAAACTTGTCGTTATAAAGGTTATAAATGTATTTACATTCCTAATTATAATATTCTATTAAAATATACTCGAAAGGATTCTCTTTACTTAACCGCTCAAATTAGGATAGACCTAATCACACAGGTTGAACAATAACTCAATAAATAGGATTTCGAATATTATTGATCAATGCCTGTTTTGAGTTTTTGCATCTCTTGTTCATTTCGGTAAACAAGATATCTGTTAAAGGCAAATGCAGATCTTTACACGCTGAATTGAATTTTCGAGGAGTAAGAGGTTCAACCTAGGTTTTGCGGCATACTTTGCTCTGATTAATAACAAAGCATTTATTTTGTGTTGATCATGTCTGGAGTAATTTGTTTTCTTTACATTATACTTTCAAGAATTATTATATTGTACGCTTTTTATTCTACAACGTTCATATTCATGAAATAAACCGGCAGTAATGTGACGGACACCATGCCCCATGGTATGGGGTATGCTGATCGAAATGCAAGACAAACGAATTAATCAAATATCAAATAATGACGTTGTTAAATACCGGATTTAAGTAATGACATATGTAACCTGATAATGTGAGCTTCTCACTAAAAAATACAAACATAAAAATCACATTTCAATTATATTTTAAAGGACATTTCATTCAAAGCCTGACACTATAACCCACTCTCCCCTAGATAGGATAATCAGGGTGAAATCATCTCTGAATTTAATAAAAATTTCTAATTACAATTTGTACTGATGAATTCGTTCTTTCATTACGAATCCAAAGATACAAAAAACTGATTTTTCATCAAAAATGTAGATGGAGCCTTTCTTGAAAAGTACGGCAGTTTATACTCTGGCTATCTGGGCAAAGTAAACGGAAGGGTTAGAAACCCCTGAACCTAAACTGCCTAAAGATCCCTCTTACATGAGCCGAACGCCCGGGGAGTTTTAAGCCTCGTTTGTCGGGCGAGCCGCTCCCCCTCAGCTCGCCTCGATGACGTGGATCCCAGCACTTTGCACTCCTGTCATACTCTGTTTGTGTCACTTTGTCGCAAAGCCAATTCCCATTAACGCGTCAACTTTCTTCACAAAACTCCCGTTTCTAAAGTGGAACAACGCTGCGTAAAGTCGTAAACCGTCAAGTATCCACTCTCAGAATGCTTGAATTTTCAATAGCTTAGACTTCACAACCCAAAATGCTAGCTCTCAAAAGTGGAGCAATAGCTGAAATTAAAAAAAAAAGCATTTCCAACCAAACAGTTGCATTTACAACTAAATACTCAAACTTTTAAGCAAAATAGAGACGAATTTTCAACAAAAGAATTGATTTTTTAACCAAATAGTTGAATTTTCAACCAAATGATGGAGTTTTCACACCAAAAGATTAAACTTCAATCGAAAAACCGGTGCATTTTTAACAAAATAGTTGAATCTTCAAGTCAAAAAGACGAATATTTTAGAAGACAGTTGAATTTTCAACTGCAAATATTTCTACCTGAAATGATAACTTTTCTATGAAAAAGATGAATTTTCAACAAAACAGTTACATTTTTGCCAAAACAGATGAATTTTTAACAAAAAGTTAAATTTTCAACCAAATAATTGAATTTACAATAGTAGAATTTTCCAACAAAAAAGATTAACTTTAACGAAAACCAATTGCATTTTTAACCAAATAGTTGAATTCTCAATCCAAAAAGTAGATTTTCAAACAAAAAAGATACATTTTCAACCAAAAATGGAATAGTTAAATTTACAGATACAAAATTAATTTTTATACAGAAAAAAAAATTAGTTAAATTTTCAGCCCGAGACGAATTTTTAACTAAAATTATGAATTTAGAAAAAAACTGAATTTTTTAAAAATAAACCACAAGTTTCAACCAAGTAGTTTAATTTACAATAACAAAATATGAATTCTAGATGAAAAATGTAATAGTATATATTTAAACCAAAAAATATTTCAATTTTAAATAAAAAGCAAAATTTTCAAGGCAAAAAGGCGAATTCTCTACAAAAAATTTGAATTGTAAACCGAAAAATATAAATTTTTGATCCAAAAATATAAATTTTCGACCAAAAAGTATATTTTCAACCAAATAGTAGACTATTCTACCACAATAATAAAATTGTTAATAAAAAAAAACGAATTAAAAAAAAAGTTGAATTTTGAATAAAAAAATGTGAATTTTCACTAAAAAAGTTCTTTTTCAACCAAGTAGTTCAGTTTTTAAGTAAAAATGATCATTCTTCGATCAAAATAGAAGTTAAATTTTTTGGTAAAAAAATTAATTTCCAACAAAAAATAAGTTTCAATGAAATAGTTAATTTTTAAATCACAGAAATGGATCTTCATCTAATAAATTGAATTTTTAACAAAATAGTTAAATTTTCATCCAAGAAGATTAATTTTCTACCAAAAAAAGACGAATTTTCAACAAAATACATGAAAATTCACCCTAATAGTTTAATTTTCATAGAAAAACGAATAATTTTTAACAACAAATGTAGTAGTTATATTTAAGTTTAAAAAATTAATTTGCAACCAAAAAAAAAAAGAAATTTTCAAAAATATAGTTAAATCTTTAAAAAATGACATGAATATTGAAGAAAGTAGTTCAACTTACAACCAAGTACTTAAATTTTCAACCAAATAGTTGAGTTTTCAAATAAAAAAGAATAATTTTTAACCAAAATGTAGTAGTTATATTTATTTAAGTTTAAAAAATTAATTCGCAACCCAAAAAAAAAAACGAATTCTCCAGAAAATAGTTCAATCTTTAACCAATAAAATTAATTTTAAAGAAAGTAGTTCAACTGACAACCAAGTAGTCAAATTTTCAACCAAATAGTTCAATTTTCAAATAAAAACTAATCATTTTTAACAAAAAATGTAGTAGTTACATTTCAGTTAAAAAATTAATTTTCAACAACAAAAAACACGAATTTTCAACAAAATAGTTGAATCTTCAACCAATAAAATGAATTTTTCAGAAAATAGTTCAATGTTCAACCAAGTAGTTGAATTTTCAACCAAAGAAAATGAATTCTCTTAAGAAAAAAGGTACTAGTTGAATTTTCAACTATAAACAATCAATTTTCAAATTCAGAAAAATGTTCGATTCAAACAAACATTTGCTTGACCCTATATTAAAGATAGAATTTGTTTTATTAAAATAAAATTGTTTGAGTTAAAGAATGGCGTGTTTGAATAAAAAAAAAATTGTTTGAATGAATCAAATTTTTTTGTTGCCTTATATCAAAGAAGGAATTTGATTCAAATAAACATTTTTCGGAGTGCATCCAAAAATGAAATAGTTAAACTTTCAGTTAAGAAAATTAATTTTAATCAAAAATAAAAACGAATTGTCGACAAAATAGTTTAATGTTCAACCAATGAAATGAATTTTTAACTAATCAGTTCAACTTTCAACCAAGTAGATGAAGATTCGACCAAAAAAGAAGACTTATTAACAAAATAGTTGAATTTTCAATAAAATAATGCAAGTTTCAACCAAAAAGTAGAATTTTTGACAAGAGATGAATTCTGAAAAAAAATTATAATAGTAGACTTTTTATTTAAAAAGAATTAACATTCAACAAAAAATAGTTAAGATTTTCTTATTAGGTTCTATTAATTCAGTTAAAAAAAAGAGAAAACAGGGGGGGGGAAGATGTTAGTTCGAAAAAAATTACTCGAAGGGGTTGAAATTCAATATAATAACATTACATTTTTTTGTGTTTTTTAACATTTATATTAATTATACTAAGTTTCAACCCCTATCTGTGGTTTAAATGCATTACATTATTAACTGCACAATTGACCAAACTTACAAACAAAAATAATATTTTTTGGAAACATAAAAAATCTCATTTTTAGTTTATTTAGAAAAATGTATTTTAAAAAATTAATCGCAGAACAAAAAAAATGTTATCGACCCTAATGCCAATTAAAAACTCTTCTTTACAATTACTAAAAAATGCTTTCACCTTAACAGTAAAAACGAGTACTTAAAGTTATATTCGACTTAATTTCAAATTTGACTTGAAATAAGGAAGCAGCTAAATGTAAGTGAAGGTGAGCAGATTCATAATTTCAGTAGAAATATGCGACTTACTTTCATCAAGGAGAGTCCTTAAGTCAGTGTCATCTCAAACTTTTATACCATCAACCATGCCTTTTCAGTATAAATATGGTTTTAATTTCAGGTAGTTACCACCTCAATTTCAGGTCTTTACTACCTTAATTTTAGGTCTTTACTGCCTGAATTTCAGCCTTTTTGTTAGCTTACTTCAATGATTAAAACAAATTCTTAATTTCAGGTTTCATATGCTTCTTTTTGTTACACCTTAATATAATTCCAATTCTCGACTTAAATCAAGTGTTTTTTTTTTCGTGTCTATGAACTTGAAATCGAATGCAAACGAAATATGTACAATAAATTGAAGCCATTCTCTTCTCAGCTTAAATTCGTTGCGGATGTCTGCAGGCAAAAAAAAATCTCAACCAGCCTGCAATGGTTGCTTTTTTCGATTAATCTCAACATACGGGCAGCTTTAGACAGCACGTGCAGCAGTGCAATCACCGTCATGTGGGAACACAACTCCGCACGCGAGTAACACGTGTGCGAACTAGACTTAAGTTGCCCCGGAGATTAAATTCACAAACTTTGTCGGCATCAACTCAACCTACATAAATACTGCAAATCCTCAAAATATTGCTCAGTCTGCATTCCATTAAACGTGTAATCACAGTTTGCACTTCACAATTACCTCATTCTTTTTTGGCCAAATTTCTACAACTAGAGCTACGGTAAACCGGGGCTAAGCGGCAAGCCCTTGATTCTGCATTTCTGAATACGTGATTTGCTTCTTTCAAGAAAAAAATATAGAGACTTGCAACTGACAATGGTAAAACTTCAATTGAAAAAGCTAGAAGAGGCAATATCGCCCTTTAAATATAGAAATAAGGGTGCACCGCTTTCCCCCGCATATGCCCCGCTTAGCCACCATTGACGGTAATCAATACAAAGAAAAATAATATTTTCTGTTTTAATTTTTGTTTGAAAAATAACATTCTCAAGAATTAAGTTACAATAAGATAGTCCACGTGCACTATTTTCATAAATTACGTAGTCTTTTTTTTTAAGGGGGGGGGGGGGGGGGTACACACTCAAAACCATTTCTCACGCAAGATATTTTAAAGTCTGCGAATTACTAAAAACCAAAAGTTAAAAAGACACAGCTCTTTGTCAACGGAATCTAGTGCTTACTGTAATCAAATTGAAAAAAATGTATGTTACGCTATTAATAATTGTAACCGTACAACTTGTAATTTACCTAATAATATAAGTAGAGCCTGTTAATATTAGTATTAATATTAACTTTAATTGTCATACATTCAAGAAATAATCCCCAAATTACGTAAGGTGTTTTATCCCCCCCCCCCCTCCCATACGAGATACCATACAATTCATTATCTCACTTTGTGAAAAAATTAACAAAAAATAAATAACTTAAGAAAAAACCACGACTTTATGCCATTATTTGTAGAGAATAAAATTAAACATAATAATAAATTGTTTAAAAAATTTTGTTAGTTAACCTTAATTAATTGTTTTCTTACTCTAATTAAAAACTGTACCAAAAGTGGGAAATTTGAGTGAGAACTGAAACTTTCTAGCAATATTCTATTAATATTTTACATAATTTTATTTACATATTTATTTAATTATATTTTAGTAATTAATTCTAATTATAATTATCATCAATTGTTTAAAATATTATTTCGCTTAAATATAATTAATTATTGCCTCAATCTAACTAAAAAGTTGAGAATAAGTTTAAAAATTCTGAAAAAATTCCGATTTTCTAACTCGATTCCAAAAGGAAATTTCTTAAAACAATAATAATTTGTTTAAACAATTATTTATGTTAAATATCAATAGTTATGACGACACTCTAAGTGAAAAGTCGACAAAAACTGAAAAATTCAGAAAAAACTTCGAGTTTCTACCATCATTCAAAGTAAATATTATTATTAAAAATAAGAACAGATAGTTTAAATATTAATTTTTGTTGACATTAATTAATTATTATCTCACCCTAATTGAAAACTGGATAAAAATTGAATTTTTTTAGAAAAAACTGCAAGTTTCTAGCATTAATCTAGGAGAAAATTATTATTAATGATAATAAATTGTTTAAACTATTATTTCTGTTAAATTAATTTAATTTTCACCTCAAAATTAGTAAAAAGTTGACAAAAATTTCACAATTTCAGAAAAAACCGTAACTTTCTCAACTTATTTAAAGAGAATATTATTAAAAATAAAAATAAATTGTTTAAACAATTATGTTCGTTCACTTCAATTAATTATAACCTAACTCTAATTGGAAAGTAGTTAGAAAGTGGAAAATTGTAGAAAAAACTGCAACTTTTCATCATTATTTTAAGGGAATATTATTATAAATAATAATAAATTGTTTGAACAATTATTTATTTTAACTTGCGTTGATTATTATTCCGCTAAGTTTGTTTGTTTCTTAATGTTGATTAATATTAATAATAATTATCAATAATTATTATAAATAAATAAAAAAAAGTAAATTTTAATATTAATTAAAAAAACTGTTTTTCTGGAATGACTGTTAAAATTGTGAAATGTTGATATAATTTGAAACAACTTTTTCCTTGGGATACTGCCATATAGAACGGAAATCACCGAATTGGAATTAAAATTGTTTACTATTTAAATCTTAACCTTAGATGTTTTTATTTGATTTATTTAACACTTGTATCTGGAATTTGTCAATATTTAACAAATTTAGTATCTTTTATAATTTCAAAATTATAGGTAAAATTTTAATTTTTTTTCAATACTATTCAGATTTTTAATTGTTTAATTTTGGGCAATACAATGACAAAATGTTACATTCTTTATTACTCTTTTCCTTAAATTTTCATTTTTTAGTTTCAAACGATTTTTTATTCAAAATGTTAGAATTTTAACAATTTTAATTTTTAATGATTTTTCAAAAATTCTAGAATTTTCATAAATTAGATTTTTAGATTTTAGATTTCCTTACTAAAATTTTTTCCATTTTTTTTAAAGTTCATCTTTTTCGGTACAAAATTAATCTTCTTGGTTTAAAAATCATCTTTTTGGTCAAAAATTTAACTGTTTGATTGAATGTTAAGCTTTTCAGATAAAAATTTATTTTTTTGTTGAAAGTTTATCATTTAAAAATTTTAATATTTTTTAAAAATTCGTTTTCTTTTTGGTCAAGAATTAATTGTTAACTAAAAATATAACTATTCTATTTTTGGTTGAAAGTTGATCTATTTAATTGAAAATTTATCTTTTGAGTTGAAAATTCAAGCATTTTGTTAAAAATTCTTATTTTTCCGCAGAAAATTAATCTTCCTGTTTAAAAATTTATACTTTTTAGTATTTTCTTGGAAATTCGTATTTTTTCTTGTTGAATTCAAAAAACCTCAAATCGATTCAAATTCAAATTAAAATTTTTTCTGGTGAAAGATTTATTATTTTACTTTAAAATTCAAATATTTGGTTACAAATTAACTTTTTTTCTTGTTAATTTATATTTTCGAGTTAAGAATTCAACTATTTTGTACAAAATTCGTTTTTCTGACTTAAAAATTTAATAATTTGCCATAAAATTTAACTATTTGGTTGAAATTTAACTTTTTTGTTAAAAATTAATATTTTTGGTTGAAAATTCAATTTTTTATCAAAAACTTGTACTTTTTAGTTAAAACCTCATCCTTCTTGATTGAAAATAAATTTAAATTAAAAAAAAATCAACTAATTGAAAATTTGTTTTGTTTACAAATTTAACGATTTAGTTAAAAATTCTACTATTTTGTTGAAAATTTAATTATTTTGTTGAAAATTCAACATTTCGGGTTAAAAATGTAACTTTATTAAAAAAAAATTGTGTTTTTGGTTTGAAAATTCAACTATTTTGTTAAAAATTTCGGATTTTTTTTTATATTCAACTATATATGTTTTTTAAATTAATAATGAAAAATTCTTACCTTCTTATGATTATGAAAATCGAAAGTAAAATTTAAAAATTAAAAATCTTCAATTTTAAATGTGAAAAATTCGAATTTCTGCAATTTTGAATAGTCACAATGAAAAATGATTGAATTTTGAAAATATAGAATTACAAATAATTCTACATATTTTTGAGATTTATATTTTCAATTTATGTAATTTAGAACCTTTTCTTGAAATAGTTCAATTTTGAAGATTTTTCATTGAAAATTGTTTAATTTTTAAGATGTATAAATAAAAATTCTTAAATCTGGATGATTTTCATCATTTTGGAAAGAAAAAGTCAAGTTTTGAATTCTAAATCTTCCAAATTTAGGAAATTTCGAATTTAAATCATCAAAATTACAATTTTTCGAATTACAAAACGTAAAACTTGCATAATTTTGAATTTTGAATTTTCAAAAATAAAAACTATTTAATTTTGAAGATTAAAAAATCAACATTCTTCAATTCGGATGATTTTTATTAGCAAAAGTTTATTTTTCAATTCCAAATTAAAGAAATTTATAATGTAAATTATCAAAATTACAAAATTTTGAATTTTAAACTTCAAACTGGCAAAATTATTTCAAATTAAAAAAATCTGACAAAATTCTAAATTCTAAGAATTTCGAAATTCTGAAAAAATTCAAAATCATAATTCTTTTTATTGTAAACAGCAATTTTATAATTTTGAAGATTTACTATTGGAAAATTTTTGATTTTAAAAATAAATAAATAAAAATCCTTATATTTTCATTATTTTAAGAACCGAAAATCAAGTTTTTAATTCTAAGTCATTCAAATTGGAGAAATTTGGAATTTTAAAGATTTACAATTCAAAGTTCTACAATTTTCAAAATTTACAATTGAAAATTCTTTCATTTTAAAGATTTTTAGTTAAAAATTCTATAATTTTAAAAATGTATAAATCAAATTGATTTGAATGATTTTAAAAGTCAAAAGTCAAGAGTTTTCAATTTTTAATTTTCCAAATAATTGAAATTTTAAACGACCATCATCAAAATTGAAGAATTTTTAATTGTAAACTTAAATTTTGCATAATTTTTTATTGTAAATCTCCGGAATTGAAAACTCTTCAATTTTGAAGATTTGCAATTCAAAGTTCTACAATTCTGAAGAGTTGAAATAAAAAAATTTTGTATTTAGAAAAGTTGGATTTGCAAATTATTTAATATTTAAAATTTACATTTTAAATTTATGCAATTTTGGGGACGACTGAAAAATTTCGAAAAATAAAATTCCCGACACTGTAAAATTCCCGAATAATAAAATTTCCGAATTGGGAAATTCCCGAAAAAGAAAATTACCTAATAATAAAATTTTCGAATTATTAAATTCCCGAATAATGAAATTCCGAATTGGAAAATTCCCGAAAAATAAAATTACCGAATAAAAAAATTTTCGAATTAAAAAAATGTCCGAATTGGAAAATTCCCAAATAATAAAATTCACGAATAATAAAATTCCCGAATTTTAAAATTCCTCAATTGGACAAATCAGAGTTAAACATTTCAGAAAAAACCGCAAAATTCTAGCACTTATCCAAAAGAAGATAGTCATAAATAATAATAAATTATTTAAACAACTGTTTTTGTTAATTTGCATTATTTATTACCTCACTAAGAGAAAAGTAGACAAAAAGTTAAAAATTTCAGAAAAAAACGCAATTATCTGACAATAATATAGATTCAAATAGTTATTAACAATAATAATTTGTTTAAATAATCATTTTTGCCTAACTTAATTAATGATTAAGGTACCCCAAGTAAAAAATAGACAAATAGTTAAAAATTTCAGAAAAACCGCAACTTTCTAACGTTAAGCGAAAAGAATATTATCAACAATAATGAAACATTATTTAAACAATTATTTTTGTTAATTTCAATTAATTATCACTACATTTTCATTGAAAAGTGGAAAAAAGTTAAAAATAAAAAAAACCTGCAACTATCTAGTATTAATATAGAAGAAGAAAGATATAAGCAATATTAATTTGTTTAAACAATTATTTTTGCTAAATTAAAATAAATATTAACTCATTCTAAGTGAAAAGTGGACGAAAAATCGAATAATTTATATAAAATCGCAACTTTCTAACATTATTCAGAGAGAATATTTTTAAAAACAATAATAAATTGTTTAAACAATTATTTATGTTCAATTCAATTTATTAGTGCATCACTCTGATTGAAAAGTTGAAAATATTTTGAAAAATTCGGAAAAATCGCGACTTTCTAATATTATTCCAAAAGAAAATTGTAAAACAATAATAAATTGTTTAAATAATGATGTTAGTTAACTGGCAGTCATTATCTCACTTTGTGAAAAAATTAACAAAAAATAAATAACTTAAGAAAAAACCACGACTTTATGCCATTATTTGAAGAGAATAAAATTAAACATAATAATAAATTGTTTAAAAATTGTTGTTAGTTAACCTTAATCAATTGTTTTCTTACTCCAATTAAAAACTGTACCAAAAGTGGGAAATTTGAGTAAGAACTGCAACTTTCTAGCATTATTCTATTAATATTTTAAATAATTTTACTTACACATTTATTTAATTATATTTTATTACATAATTCTAATTATAATTATTATCAATTGTTTAAACAATCATTTCGCTTGAATATAATTAATTATTGCCTCAATCTAACTAAAAAGTTAAAAATAAGTTTGAAAAATCTGAAAAAATTAAGATTTTCTAACTAGATTCCAAAAGGAAATTTCTTAAAACAATAATAATTTGTTCAAACAATTATTTATGTTAAATATCAATAGTTATTACGACACTCTAAGTGAAAAGTCGACAAAAACTGAAAAATTCAGAAAAAACTGCGAGTTTCTACCATTATTCAGAATGAATATTATTACAAATAAGAATAGATAGTTTAAATAATAATTTTTGTTCACTTAAATTAATAATTACCTTTCTCTAATTGAAAACTAGACCAAAATCAAAATTAAAAAAAAACTGCAACTTTCTAGCATTAATCTAGGGGAAAATTCTTATGAATAATAAATTGTTTAAACTATTATTTCTGTTAAATTTTATTAATTTTCAGCCCGAAATAAGTAAAAAGTTGATAAAAAGTAAAATTTTCAGAAAAAAACAGCAACTTTCTCGCATTATTCAAAGAGAATATTATTAAAAGTAAAACTATATTGTTTAAACAATTATGTTTGTTCACTTTAATTAATTATAACCTAACTCTAATTGGAAAGTAGTTAGAAAGTCGAAAATTGTAGAAAAAACTGCAACTTTTCATCATTATTTTAAGGGAATATTATTAAAAATAATAATAAATTGTTTAAACAATTATTTCTTTCGAATGTAATTTATTATTGCCTCGCTCTCACTAAAAAGTTAAAAATAAGTTGAAAAATTAGGAAAAAATGCGACTTTCTAACTCTATTCTATGAGAAAATTGCTAAATACAATAATAATTTGTTTAAACAATTATTTTTGTTGAATATCAATAGTTGTTATCACACTCTAAGTGAATAGTCACAAAAACTGAAAAATTCACAAAAAAATTCGAGTTTCTGACATTATTCAAAGTAAATATTATTATTAAAAATAAGAATAGATAGTTTAAATATTAATTTTTGTTGACATTAATTAATTATTACCTCACCCTAATTGAAAACTGGACAAAAATGGAAATTTTTTAGAAAAAACTGCAAGTTTCTAGCATTCATCTAGGAGAAAATTAATAATAATAATAATAAATTGTTTAAACTATTATTTCTGTTGAATTTAATTAATTTTTATATCAAAATAAGTAAAAAGTTGACAAAAAGTTAACAATTTCAGAAAAAACCGCAACTTTCTCGCCTTATTCAAAGGGAATGTTATTAAAAATAAAAATAAATTGTTTAAACAATTATGTTTGTTTACTTCAATTAATTATTACCTAACTCTAATTGGAAAGTAGATAGAAACTGGGAAATTGTAGAAACAATTGCAACTTTTCAGCATTATTCTAATAGAATATTATTATAAATAATAATAAATTGTTTAAACAATTATTTCTTTTAGATGTAATTAATTATTGCTTCGCTCTCACTAAAAAGTTAAAAATAAGTTGAAAAATCAGGAAAAAACGCGACTTTCTAACTCGATTTTATGAAAAAATTGTTAAAAACAATAATAAATTGTTTAAACAATTTTTGGAAACATATTATTTTTTAACTGTGCGGAAATAGTAAGGAGGCCATATTGAGAAATTGTTAACATGACCTAGTTCGTTTCAGTTTCGAAAAATATTTTCGTCAGATTGTTTAAACAAAGTTAAGAAAAATAAAATTGGTTTACAATCTTAAAATATTAAGGGATCAATGGCCTAAAAATTAATTATACACATTTAGGGTCCACATGCACTAAATTTCAACAGAGTTCATTTTTCGATTTTCAAAATTTTTTTGGTTTTATATTTTTCTAATTTTCAATTCAAATTGGAAAAATAAATTTTTTTTTTTTACAAATGAGTAATAAATTTTTACAGTTTATAGTTGAAAGTTAGTATTTCGATAACTTCTATTTTTTATACCGAATAGTTAAATTTAAAACGAATAAAGATAAATTTGAAACCAATAATGAAATAGTTTAATTTTCAAACAAAAAAAATGAATTTTCAAAAAAAAAAATATTTTCTTCTAGAAAAATAAATTTTCAACAAAATATATAAATTTTCAAACTTACAGTTGAAGTTTAAACTAAAAAAGGTGAATTAAAAAAAAAAACAATTTTCAACAAAATTGATGAATTTTCATATACAAAAATTAAATTTTCAAAGAGATAGTTCAATTTTCTACGAAAAAAAAATTAATTTTCAACAAAAAATAAAATAGTTTAATTTTCAGTCAATAAAATTCTTTAATAAAAAACACATGAATTTTCAACCACTTAGTTAAATTTTCTGATGAAAAGATACATTTTCAACCAAAAATAGAATAGTTAAATTTTCAGTAAAAAAATAATTTTCAACCAAAAAAATAAAGTTTCAACCAATTATTTTAGTTTTAAACAAAAAATATGAATTTTTAAACAAATAATTTTCGACGAATAAGACGAATTTTCAAAAAAAAAAAAAAAAATAATTTACCAAAAAAAAAAAAAGAAGAATTTTCAACAAAATTGTTACATTTGCAGTTAAAAATGTAATTTTCAAGAAGAAAAAAAACAACATTTTTCAGCATAATATTTCAATTTTCAACAACAGAAATAAATTTTCAACCAAAAAGATAAATTTTTGAGAAATAATAGAATAGTAAAATATGTAGGTAAAAACCTAATTTTTATCAACAAAAAAACGAACCTTCAACAAAATACATGAATTTTCAACCACATAATTATAAATTTTCAACTAAAAAAGATACACTTTTAACAAACAAAAAAAAAGAATTTTTAACAAACAAGTTAAATTTTCAACTAAAAATTGTATAGTGACATCTTCAGTTCGAAAAATTAATTTTCAACGAAAATTTTTTTTAACATAATAGTTCAATTTTCAACCAAAGAAATGAATTTTCAACTAAAAAAGATAAATTTTATAAAAAATGGAATAGTTAAATATTTAGTTGAAAAAAAAAAATTAAAAAAAAAAAATGATTTTCCAACAAAATAGTTAAATTTTCAAAAAAGACATGAATTTAAAAGAAAATATTCTATATTATCTTATTTTATAATTCCTGGTAATATTTATACTATTCTATATTATAATATTAAATAATAAAAAAATAAAATATATATAAAATAAATCAAATAATTTCTTTTTTCGGGTTGAAAATTCAACTGTTTTTTATAAAAAATTCGTCTTTTTGTCCTAGAAATTGAAAAATGTGGTGAAAAATTCCATTGGTTTGTAGAAGATTAATTTTTTTCTTTAAAATTAATTTTGTTGTTGTTGAAAATTTAATTATTTCATTTTTGGTTAAAAAATGATTTTTTTAGTTTAGAAATTCAACTTTTTGGTGAATTTAAAAGAATCGAATAGTTAAATTTTTAGTTAAAAAATAATTTTCAACTAAAAAAAGAATTAATTTTCCACAAAAAACAAAAACGAATTTTTAACAAAATAGTTAAATTTTCAACCAAAAAGTGTATTGTTACATTTTCAGTTAGAAAAATTAATTATTATCAACAACAAAAACAGTTTTTTAAAATAATGGTTTAATATTCAAACAGAGAAATGAATTTTCAACTAAAAAAGATAAATTTAAAAAAATGGAATAGTTTAATATTTAGTTAACAAATTAATTTCAATAAGTGAATTTTCAACAAAAATAATACCAAAGATTTTGCAGTTCAGCTTGTAGTTAAAAAATTAATTTTTAACAAAAAAAAAACACATTTTTTAAATCTAATAGTTGAATTTTCAATAAAGGAAATAAATTTTTTATTGGAAAGGTATATTAAAAAAATGGAATTAAATATTTCGTTAAAAAATTAATTTTTTACAAAAAAAATGAATTTTTAACAAAATCGATAAATTTTCGACCAAAAATCTATTTTAATAAAAATTAAAAATGATATTAAAAATCATGTTTTTTTTTGTTTAAAATGTAACAATTTTCTTGTATTTTTTTTTTTTTTTCTCTTTGGATGAGAATAAATTTTTCTACGTAACAATGTAACTATTTCACTTTAAGTTGAAAATTGCTATTTTTTTTAAATTGATCTTTTCTAGTTGAAAATTCATGTATTTTATTGAAAAAAAAATTTTGGTCGAAAATTAATCTTCTTCGTCGAAATTTTATCCTTTTTGGTTAAAAATGCAACTATTCGGTTCTAAATTAATCTGGTTTGGTTGACAATTCAACAATTTGGTGAAAAATTAAATTATTCGGTTAAAAATTAAATTATTCGGTTGAAAATGAACTTTTTTGTTAAAATTAGTTAACTTTCAACCAAGTAGTAGTTCAATATTATTTTTGGACAAGAAAGTAAATTTTTGATTAAATAGTTACATTTTTGAATAAACAAATAAAGTTTTAACTTGATAGTGGATTTTCTTATCAAAATTTTGAACTGCAAATATAAATTTTTATCAAAAAAGTTATTTTTTAACCAAACAATTAAATTTTTGACCACAAAAGACGACTTTGACAGGTGGACGAGTCGTGGATCGCCCTCTTTTTAAAACCCAAATTCCTAGGCGGGAGCTACGCCCCCAAAATATGATTTTCCAACAAAAAAGTAAATTTGCTATCGAATGTTTATATTTTCAAAAAAATATATTTATTATTTTTATAATTTCTATTATATTCATTATTTTTCTCGTCCTGAAGGAGGTGCGAGGACGAGTCGTGGACTGCCCAAAAAAGCTCTACTTTTAATGGGGCCAATTATAATTCTAATTGCTTGTAATTTAAAATTAATAAATTTCACAGATTCACAATTTAATTTTTTTTTGCTTTAATTTTTAAGATTAATAAATAAAAATTCTTACAGCCTCATGATTATGCAAACCAAAGTCAAGTTTTCAATTCTAAATTTTGGAATTTCAAGAAATTTTGAAGGTAAATCATCACAATTACAGAATTTTTAGTTGTAAAATTTCGAAATTGAAAACTTTTAAATTCTATAAGTTTGAAAATTGAAAGCTCTGCAATTTTGAAGAGTTACAATTAAAAAATCTTGAATTTTGAAGATGTGTAAATGAAAATTCCTAATTTTGGATGATTTTTGGAAATCAATGGTCAAGTTTTCGATTCTAAGTCTTCCAAATTGAATAAATTTCGAATATAAGTTATCAAAATTACAGAATTGTTCGTTGTAAAATATAAAAATTAAACAATTGTCCTGAAGCCGATGTGAGGACGAGTCGTGGACTGCCCCAAAAAGCTCTACTTTGATTGGGGCTAATTTTGAATTTAATTTCTATAATTTACAATCGGAGACATTTTAGTTTTTAAGTAAGTTTGAATTTAAATCATCAAAATTACAGAATTTTTAATTTCTAAATTAAAAACTCTTGAATTTTAAAAGATTTAAAATTAAAAGTTCTGCAATTTTGAAGAAATAAAATTGAAAACCCTTACTTCTTAGGGATGTTTAAATAAAAATTCTTAATTTTAGATAATTTTGGAAATCAATAGTCACGTTTTTAATTCTAAGTCTTCTAAATTAAAGAAATTTCGAATTTAAATCATCAAAATTCCAGAATTGTTAACTGTAAAATTTAAAAATTAAAAACTCTCAAATTTTAAATATTGATAAAAAAATTCTTAAATTTGAATGATTTTGAATATCAAAAGTCAAGTTTTCAAATCTACATTTTTTAACTCTAAGAAATTTCTGATTTAACGTCAAACTTGAATCTGCCTAAATTTGATATTGTAAACTGGCAAAATACGATTTCAAATCTTACAATTTTAAAGACTTACAATAGAAAATTCTTTAATTTCAAAGATATATAAATAAAAATTCTTATATTTTTATGATTTTGAAGACAAAAAGTAAAATTTTCAATTTTAACGCTTTCAATTTGGAGAAATTTGAAAACTTACCATTTCAAGTTCTACAATTTTGAAAATTTACAATAAAAAAGTCTTTCATTTCAATGTTTTTTAGTTGAAATTTTTTAATTTTAAAAATGTTCGGACCGTGCGTACGATCTCGTCGTGGCGCAGGTGTGAGGACGAGTCGTGGACTGCCTGAAAAGCTCTACTTCTAATGACACAAATTTTAGTTTCAAATGATTGAAATTTGAATTTATTCGATTTTAAAGATTTACAATTGAAAACTTTTTACTTTCAAGGATTAATAAATAAAAATTCTTATATTGTTATGATTATGCAAATCAAAAGTCAAGTTCTAAATTGAAGAGATTTCGAAAGTAAATCATCAAAATTACAGAATTTTTATTATGAAATTTCAAAATCAAAAACTCCTTAATTTTAAAGATCTATAATTAAAAAATTCTTCAATTTGGAGGATTTTGAATATTAAAAGTCAAGTTTTCAATTCCAAGTCTTTCAATGTGAAGAAATTCAGAATTTCGAAAACCATCCATTTAGGGTTCTGCAATTTTGAAAATTGAAAAAAAATCTTCCACTTTAACGTTTTTTAGTTGGAAATTCCTTAATTTACAAATGTGGGAGTAAAAATAATTTGATCAATGTTAAAATTGTTCAATACGGTTCACAAGGGATCGGACCGTGCGTAGGATCACGTCCTGGCGCAGGTGTGAGGACGAGTCGTGGACTGCCCGAAAAGCTTTAAGGACTAATAAATAATAATTCTTACATTCCTATGATTATGCAAATCAAAAGTCATGTTCCAAATTGAAGATATTTCGAAAGTAAATCATCAAAATGACAGAATTTTTAATTGTAAAATTTCGAAATAAAAAATTCTTCAATTTCAAAAATTTACGAATGAAAAATTCTTCAATTTGGATGATTTCGAATATCAAAAGACAAATTTTCAATTGTGACTCTTTCAATTTGAGAAAATTCAGCATTTCAAAAACTTACCAGGTGAATCACGCCAAATTTAGTTTTAAATTACTGAAATTTTGAATTATATGATTTTAAAAATTTACAATTGAAAACTTTTTCCTCTCAAGGATTGTTAAATAAAAATTATTACATTTTTATGATAATGCAAATCAAAATTCAAGTTCCAAATTGAAGATATTTCGAAAGTGAATCATCAAAATTCGAGAATTTTTAATTGTAAAACTTAAAAATAAAAAATTCTCCAATTTCAAATATTTATGAATAAAAAATTTTTCAAAATGGATGATTTCGAATATCAAAAGTCAAGTTTTCAATTTAAAGAAATTCGGAATTTCGAAAACTTACCAATCAAGGTTCTACAATTTTGAAAATTTACAATAAAAAATTCTTCCATTTTGACTTTTTTAGTTGAAAATTCTTTAATTTAAATATGTATGAGTAAAAATGATTTGATCAATGTTAAAATTGTTCAATACGGGGGGTTCATAAGGGGTCGGACCGTGCGTACGATCTCGTCCGGGCGCAGGTGTGAGGACGAGTCGTGGACTGCCCGAAAAGCTCTACTTCTAATCACGCAAATTTTAGTATTTAATTATTGATATTTGAAATTATTCAATTTTAAAGATTTACAATTAAAAACTTTTTACTTTCAAGGATTAAAAAATGAAGAATTCTTCAATTTGGATGATTTTTAATATTAAAAGTCAAGTTTTTAATTCTAAGTCTTTCAATTATAAGAAATTCGGAAGTTCGAAAACTTATCATTCAAAGTTCTACAATTTTGAAAATTTACAATGAAAAATTATTCCATTTCAAGCTTTATTAGTGTGAGGACGAGTCGTGGACTGTTTAAACAGCTCTACTTTTAATCTCGCTAATTTTAGTTTAAAATGATTGAAATTTGAAATTATTTGATCTAAAAGATTTTTACAATTGAAAAATTGTAATTTTAAACGATTGTTAAATAAAAATTTTTACACTTTTATGAATATGCGAATCACAAGTTAAGTTCCAGATTGAAGAAATTTCGAAAGTAAATCATCAAAATTACAGAATATTTATTGTAAAATTTCAAAAATAAAAACTCCTCAATTTTAAAGATCTACGATTAAAAAATTGTTTAATTTGGATGATTTTGAATATTCTAAATTAGGTTTTAATTCTGAGCCTTTCATTTTGAAGAAATTCGGAATTTCAAAAACTTACCATTCAAATTTCTACAATTTTGAAAATTTATAATAAAAGATTCTTCCATTTTAACGTTTTTTAATTGAAAATTCTTCAATTTAAAAACGTATGAGTAAAAATGTTTTGATTAATGTTAAAATCATTCAATACGGTTCACAAGGGATCGGACCATGCGCACGATATCGTCCTGGCGCAGGTGTGAGGACGAGTCGTGGACTGCCCGAAAAGCTCTACTTTCAATCACGCAAATTTTAGTTTTAAATTATTTAATTTTAAAGGTTTACAATTGATAATTCTTTACATTTAAGGACTGATGATTAAAATTTCTTACAATCTTATGATTATGCAGATCAAAAGTCAAGTTCCAAATTGAAGAAAATTCGAGAGTAAATCATCAAAATTCGAGAATTTTTCATTGTAAGATTTCAAAATAAAAAATTCTTCAATTTCAAAGATTTATAAATTAAATTTCTTCAATTTGGATGATTTTGATGACTAAAAGTCAAATTTCCAATTTCAAGTCTTTCAATTTGGAGAAAATCGAAATTTAGAAAACTGACGATTTAAAGTGCTACAATTCTGAGAATTGACAATAAAAAATTCTTCCCTTTTAAATTTTTTTATTTTAAAATTCCTCAATTTGAAAATGTCTGAATAAAAATGACGTGATTAATGTTAAAATTGTTCAATACGGTTCTCAAGGGATCGGACCGTGCACACGATCTCGTCCTGGCGCAGGTGTAAGGACGAGTCGTGGACTGCTTGAAAATTTACAATAAAAAATTCGTTTATTTTAACGTTTTTTAGTTAAAAATTCTTTCATTTGAAAATGTATGAGTAATAATGATTTGATTGATGTTAAAATTTTCCAAATGCGGAGGTTCACAAGGGATCGGACCGCGCGTAGGATCACGTCCTGGCGCAGGTGTGAGGACGAGTCGTGGACTGTCCGAAAAGCTCTGCTTCTAATCACCTCAATTTTTAATTTGAAGGATGACAGTTGAATTATTAATTAATAAAATATGAAAATTTCAACACCAATATTCGGAATTAATATTAATATTATATTGGGTACACTTACCGCCAAAATTATGGAAGGCAAAGATTGTCAAGAGTAGGGTACTAATCAGGTTCTTCATTTTTTTTCCGGTTGAGGTCGTAAAAAGCAACTGTGAAATTAGGAAAATATTCACTGACATATATGCTAGTCGTCATCTGATTACTAAGCTATTCAAGGTGAACAGATAATTAAGTGATTACAGGTTAAGGTTATTTTCTAAAATCTGGCATGGGAAGAGACAACGTCAATTCTTCCAATTACAATTTTTTTTAGTAAAAATATTAATTTACAAATTAATTTTTTTTTGAAAAAAAATTAATTTACCAATTCAAATTCAATGTTTCTGACAAAATTCCAACTGCCAACCTGTCAGCCGATAGACCAGCCTTGAAAATTGGATCTTATTGTTAGCTTTTTAAATAATTGTTAAATAACAAAAGAGCTACCAGAAAAATACAATTTTTCAAGAAAAGACATGAATTTTCTTCTACAAAAGGTAAATTTTCAACAAAAAATAGAATCGTCAAATTTTCAGTAAAAAAAAATAATTTAAAAAAAAAATCAAGTTTCGAAAATTTTTTTAAAATCTGAAACCCAAAATATGAACTTTCAACCGAAAAGATGAATTTTCTACAAAAAAAGACGAAATTTCAACCAAAAAAATTGATTTACCACAAAAAAAAGAATGGTCAACAAAAAAAACAACATTTTTTCAACATAACAGTTTAATTTACAAAAAAAATGAATAAACTTATAACTAAAAATATAAATTTCAAACAAAATTAATTAGAATTTTCCATGAAAAAAAATTAATTTCTAACCAAATAGTTACATTTTCAACCAAAAAGATGAATTTTTTCACAGAAAAGAGAAATTTTTTACCAAAACTATGAAATTCCCAAAAAAATCAAATTTTCTGCAAAATAGTTCAATTTTATTCCAAATAGTTAATTTTTTATAAAAATAGTTTCATTTTTAACCAAATATTTGAATTTTCAACCAAAAGTATGAATTTTCCACCAAAAAGTTAATTTTCAATCAAATTGTTGAATTTTCAAACTTAAAAGATGAAATTTTTTACAAAACAGTTCAATTTTCAACACGAAAGTATGAATTTTCAACTTAAATGATGAATCTTCAGAAAAAAAAAAATTTACTTTTAACAAAGTAGTTCAAATTTCAAGGAGGTGGTCGAATTTTTAGACAATAAAGGTGAATTCTCAACAAAAAATGTAATAGTTAATACTTCTAAAAAAAATATTTACATTTTCACTTTAAAAAAATTAGATTTTTTTACAAAAAAAAAAAGAATTATCAACATCATAGTTAAATTTTCAACAAAAGAGATCAATTTTAAATTAAAATTATGAACCTTCAACTGGAATAGGTAATTTTTTAGTTAAAAATTAATTTTCGATCAAAAAAGAAAGATTTTTTAAAATATTTGAATTTTCAACGAAAGAGATGAATCGCCAACTAAAATAATATATCTCCAACCAAAAAATGAATTTTTAACAAAATACATGAACCAAATAGTTAAATTTTTACATAAAAATATAAATTTACAATAAGAAATTGAACAGTAAAATTTTCATTAAAAAAAATTAATTTTAAACTAAATAGTTGAATTTTCAATAAAATAGTTGAGTTTTCAAGAAAAAAAAATTAATTTTCAGCCAGAAAAATGAATTTTTAACAAAGTAGCTCAACTTTCGACCAAGTAATTGGATTTTTGACCAAAAAAGATTACTTATTGACAAAAAAGTTGTATTTTTAATAAATATAATTAATTTTTAAACTAGTAGTAGAATTTTTAACCAAACGAGATGAATTACGAATCAAAAATATATTGGCAGACAGACTGTAATTTGGGGATTGTGAATTCTCTTTTGTTAAAGCTCCTTGGGCTTTAACGAATACATTCTCATCGCGTGTCTCGTGCTTGGCACTCAATTTTGTCCCAAAGGGGGATTTTTTTGAAAACACGAGAAAAAAAAGAATTCTTCAAAAAAAGGGGAAAAGAGTTTATGGACGGCCCCTAAGAAATTGTTGAGAAATCAGCCGGCGATCACCTTTTGAAATTAAACCTCAAAGCATAGACAACTGTAATTTTGTGATTGTGAATTCTCTTTTGTTAAAGCTCCTTGGGCTTTAACAAACACATTCTCATCGCGCGTTTCCTACTTAGCACTCGATTTTGTCCAAAGGGGAATTTTTTCGAAAACAGGAAAAAAAAAAAAAATTCTTCAAAAAAGGGGAAAAGAGTTTATGGACGGCCCTTAAGAAATTGTTTATAAAATTAGTCTGCGATCAGTAAAATTTTTTCAAATGGAATTTAATTTACAGAATTTAAAAAAAAGTAGACCCGGAATTTTGAAAAAAAAAAATAGACTTGGAAATCGAAGTCACCGAATTTTGAAAATCAAATTTCTATAGCAACCCTGAAAACCCAGTGGCTATATGCCAAAGAACCCCAAAGATGAAGAGGGGAACTATTTTTTTATTTTTTTTGTATTTTTTGATGAACGAAAATTTAAAAATATTCTCGTCACTATGTTGTTTCACATTTGAATATTTGACTTTTATGTCTTTTTTCCGTAAATACTTCGATATTTGTTTACCACGTGTTCTTCTTTTTACAAACAGAAGCTCGGAATCCAATATTGACAAGTTTCTTGAGAAGCTTATCTTCTTTTGAAACACAATTCTTTTGTCCCTGAAACATTTCAGTTTTTAGTTTTTTTTTTGAACCACTTATCATTTTTTTAAATTATACTCAAAAAATTTTTACTTTCAGACAATTGGAGAAGGAATTTTTATTTCCAGCAATACAAAATTAATTTTTTAAATTAAATAACAATTATAGTTGAAATATATTTTCAAAAATAATTAGAGGGAATAGTGTAAATAATAAATAAAGCTGTGCTCCTAAAATGTTTATTTAAACTATTATTATTTCATCTGTACATAAAAAAAATTTGTTTATTTATCGCAGGCTTCACAATCCTTAGAAAATTCAACTATTCGGTTGAAAATTAATTTTTTTGTTGAAAATTCGTCTTTTTTAGTTGAATTCAAATGTGGATTTTTTTAAAATTAAAATCTTGTTTGATTGAAGTATGAACTATTATATTTTACGATGAGAAATCATCTTTTTTGGTAAAAAATGTAACTACTTGGTGGAAAATATTTTTTTGAAAATTAACTTTTTTTTAAAACTAGATTCTATTTTTTTTAGAAAATGCATCACCTTTGCTCGAAAATTCAAGAATTTATTTGACATTTTGTTCTTTCTTGACTAAAAAATCTCCCTTCGTTAAAAATTCAATTTTTGGTTAAAAAAACGTCTTTTTGGTTTGAAAATTCATAATTTTTGGTAAAAATCTTATCTTTTTTTAAAATTGCAACTGTTTGGTTGAAAATTAATCTGTTTTGAGGGCTAATTCAATTATTTTTTTGAAAATTCGCCTTTTTGGTTATATTCAACTGTTGTTTTATTTAAAATTAAAATGTTTTTCGGTTAAAATATGAACTATAACAGTTTTTGGTGGGAATTAATCTTTTTTGGTAAAAAAATCAACTACTTGGCGAAAACTTACAATACTTTGTTAAAAATTCATTTTTTTGGTTGAAGATTCATCTATATGGTTAAAAATTTGACTATTTTTTTGGAAATTAATTTTTTTTTAAACTCAACTTTTTTTTAGAAAATTCGTCACATTTGCTTAAAAATTGAACAATTTTTTTGATATTTATTCATTTCTTAACTGAAAAATCCTTCTTCGTTAAAAATTCAACTTTTTTTTGGAAAAAACGTCTTTTTGGTTTGAAAAATCATAATTTTTTGTAAAAATGTTATCTTTTTTTTCAAATTGCAGCTGTTTGGTTAAATATTAATCGGTTTTAGGTGCTAATTCAACTTTTTTCTTAAAAATTGGTCTTTTCTCTTAAAAAGTAATTTTTTAACTGGCAGAAAATTTATATTTTTTTTAGTTGAAAATTCACGTATTTTGCTGAAAATTCATAGTTTTCTTTAAAAAATTAATCTTTTTATAATTAATGGAAAGTTTAGTTACTTTGTTGAAAATTCGCCATTTTGGTTGAATTCAACTGTTTTTTATTTTTCAAATTAAAATTTGGTAGAAATTTTGGCAGAAAATTCAACTAATTGGTTGAAAAATTTGACTGTTTTGTTGAAGATTAATTTTTTAAACTAAAAATTCAACTATTCCTTTTTTTTCGAACATGGTTTTTAAAATTTTAAATTGATCTTTTCTAGCCGAACACCAACAATTTGACTGAAAATTCTTTTTTTTTGTCAGTTTAATCTTGAATCCTTTTTGGTTAAAAATTGAAAAGTTTGATTGAAAATCAACCTATTTTGATTGCATGATCAACTTTTTGGTTAAAAATTCGTCTTTTTTGGCAAAATTTAACGCGTTGAATTTTTTTTAATCAATTTTTTTAAATGAGAATTTTGACTTATCCATTTTTGGTGAAAAAAATCTTTTCAGTTGAAAATACAACTATTTAGTGTAAAATCCATCTTTTTTGATTGAAAATCGATCTATGTTTTAGGATTCAACTATTTTGTTAAAAACTTTCAGTTGTTAGAAAATTTATAATTTATGATAGAAAATTCATCTTTCGGGGTTGAAAATGAATTTTTTTGTTCAAGATTTAAGTTTTCAGGTTGAAAATTTAACGGTCTCAAAAAAAATTCAATTTTTTGGCTTGAAAATTCAACTGCTTTTAGTAAAATTTTAATCTTTTTTGTTTGAAAATTTTGGCTATTTGTATTTTCAACCTGAAATGTTGAAAATTCAACTATTTTGATAAAGACATTTTTTTGTATGAAAATTCAACTGCTTTGTTCAAATTTCGTCCAGATTGAAAATTAGTTCTGTTTTAAAATTAATTTTTTAAACTGAAACTTCTGAAAATTCCATTTTTTGTTTCAAAAAAGTTTTTTTTATTTGCAAGTTCAACTATTTGGTTTCGAATTCATATTTTGGTAGAAAATTCATCTTTCAAACAATCTTTATTATTGAAGATTCAAATTTTTGGATTGAAAATTCAACTGTCTTCTAAAAATTCGTTTTTCAGTTTGAAAATTCGACTCTTTTTGATTGAATTGTAATATTTTTAGTTTAAAATTTTGGACCATTTGGTTGAAAATGCACCTTTGTAGGTAGAAAATTTAACTATTTTGATAAAATAATTTTTTTTTGTAGAAAATTTAACTATCGTTTTGATTGAAAGTTGAAATATTTGATTGTTAATGCAACTGTTTTGTTAAAAATTAATTATATTGTTGAAAATTCATCTTTTTGGGTTTAAAAAGTAATCTATTTTGTTAAAAAATCTTTTTCGGTTGAAAATTTGACTTTTTTGCTCGAAATTAATTATTTTTTAACATGAATTGTCAGTAATTTGAAGCGTTTCAAGTTTCAACTTTAATTTAATTGTATTCTTGTAATAGAAACTACTGCTTCGATAGCAAAACTATTATCATCCTCTTCAAAAGACATGTGATGCCTGTTATCGATACAAAAGCGTTTTATCAACACAATGAAATAATATGACCCACTTCTTCCATAATGTATTAAGTAAAACATGACTCGATATTTTTTAATAAAAAAATAATTTTGTAATTTTTCTTCTTCCTTAAAATTCCTATTAATTGAGTTGGTTCGGATACTAAACTGGACCATCAATTTCGGAATTCCGAATTTCCGAATTGTTGTATCAAAATAAAAGCAATCTTGAAATATTTTTTGGTTGAAATATCAACTATTACATTTTTCGTTCAGAAATATTTTTTTTTCTTTTTTTTTTTTGAAAATTCGTACTTTTGGATTGAAAATTCATCTTTTGGTAGAAATTTGATTCTTTTGAATCTAAAAGTCAACTGTTATATTTTTGGTTCTGAATTCATCTCTTGTGGTAAAATTTCGACTATTTGGTTTACTTTTTTTTCCTTTATTAACTAAAAAATCATTCTTGGTTGAAAATTGAACTTTTTTGTTGAATTATCGTCTTTTTAGTTTGAAAATTCACGATTTTCGGCAGAAATTTTTTAGTTAAAAATTTATTTTTTAACTGAAAATGGAACTATTCGATTTTTTGTTGGAAATTCCTCTTATTCAGTCGAAAATGCAACTATTTGGTTGAAATTTTTTTCATTTTTGACTGCAAATTTTTTTTTGGTTGAAAATTCAACTGTTTTTGAATTTTTACATTTTTCGTTGGGAATTCATATTTTTCTTTGAAAAGTCAACTATTTTGTTAAAAATTCGTCTATGTTGCATCAAACTTCAACTATTTGTTTGTAATTTCAACTTTTTAATTGAATTTTTTTTTGAAAATTCAACTTTTTGGTTGAAAACTTAAATATTTTCTTGAAAATGTCATTATTTTCTTGAAAATTAAACTCTGATTAAAAATGTACATATTTTATTCAAAGTTCATTTTTTGTTGTGAAATAATATCGAGAATTCATCTTTTCCATTTTTTGTGGGTAAATCATTAATTTTTTAAACAACTCGTTGATCTCGCCGATATTTTTTTAAAATAAAAATTTCAATTTATTTTATTTTATTGCTTATTTATCATTTTATTTAAAAAATCATACCTTTGGTTGAAAATTAACTTTCTTCTTAAAAATTGATATTTCCAGCTTGAAGATTCAACTGCTTTGCAGAAAATTCGTCTTTTTTACTTAAAAATTCAAAAATATAGATGAATTTTTTTTCTATCTTAACTAAAAAATTTTTTTTTATTGAAAAATTCACTATTTGAATAAAAATTCGTATTTATTGGATGAATTTAACTATTATTGATTCCAAATTAAAATATATTTTAGTTAAAATATCAACTATTATATTTTTCGCTCAGAATTCATATTTTCTGGTTTAAAATTTTATTAATTGCTTGAAAATTAATTTTTTTTTTAAACTAACAATTTTGTTAAAAATTCATCCTTTTTGGTTGAAATTCAACTGTTCGGTGAAAATTATTTTTTTTTCTGAAAATTAATTTTTTTAACTGAAAATGTAACTATTTCATCTTTGGTTGAAAATTAATTTTTTTAACTGAAAATTTAACTATTCAATTTTCGATTGAAAATTGTTCTTTCTAGTCAAAAATTCGACAATTTTGTTTAAAAAATTTTATTTCTTGTTTGAAAAATCTTTCTTGGCTGAAAATTCAACTTTTTTGTTACAAAATGTTCCTTTTAGATAATCAATTTATAATTTGTTGTAAGAATTTGATCTTTTTTGGTTGAAAATTAATCCTTTATGTGTGAGGGTTCAACCGTTTTTTTGGAAATTCGTCCTTTTTTTAATTATGTATACATTTTTTATTTTTTATTGAAAATTCATATTTTTTGTTTGGGAATTCAATTCTTTGATTGAGAATGTACCAAATTTGCTAAAAATTCATTTTGTTTAGTGAAATATCAGCTACTACATTTTTCTTTGAGAATTCATCTTTTCCATTTTTTTGTGATTAAAGATTCATCATTTTATTTAAAAATCATCTCTTTGTTTGAAAATTATCTTTTTTGTTGAAAATTCAACTGTTTTGTAAAAAATTCATTTTTTTGGCTAGAAAATTTAACAGTTTGGTTGAAAAGTTAACTTTTTTGTAAAAAGTCGTTTTTTAAAAGAATTCAACTGTTTTTGATTTAAAATAAAAATATTTTTTGGTTAGAATATTAATCTATTACATTTTTCGTTGAGTAAATGAATTACTTGGTTAAACATTGAACTATTTTGTTAAAGATTTCTTTTTTTGTGGTTGATCATTCAATTAAAAAAATTATCTCTTTTGTTGAAAATAAACTATTTCGTTGAAAATTTGTCTTTTTTGCTTGAAATATAAAAATTTTGGCAAAATTTTTGTTTACTTTAAAAAATTTTTTGGTTGAAAAATCAACTATTTTGATAAAAAATCGTATTCATTGGATGAATTCAACTATTTTAGGCTTAAAAATAATTTTTTTTTCATACTTAAAAATTTTACTAATTACTTGAAAATTTTATTGTTCTGTTAAAAAATCAACAGTTTTATTAAAAATTCATCTCTTTTGTTGAAAACTTAACTATTTTGTTGAAAATTCGTCCTTTTGGCTTGAAAATTCAACAATTTTATTGAAAAATGAATTATTTTGTTGAAAAGTATTTATGGGTGATTGCAGCATTTTTTTATTTAAAATCAACATCTTATTTGATTAGAGTATTAAGTATTACATATTTTTTGTCAAGAATTCATCTTTTTATTGAAAATTCAACTAATTTGTTAAAAATTCATTTTTTTAGTTGAAGATTCGTCTCTCTGGTAGAAAATTGAACTATTTTGTTAAAAATTCTTTTCTTTTTTTGGTTGGAAATAAACTTCTTTAACTGAAAATGTAACTATTCAATTTTTGGTTAAAAATTGCTCTTTTTTAGTTGATAATTTGACAATTTGGTTCAAATTTTTTTCTTTCTTGACTGATAAATCTTTCTTGGTTAAAAATGCAACTTTTTTGTTGAAAAATCGTCTTCTTGGCTTAAAAATTCAAGAATTTCGTTAAAATTTTGTACTTTCTTGTTAAAAAAATTTTTCTTCGCTAAAAATTCAACTTCTTTCTTGAAAAATTTTCCTTACAGATTAAAAATTTATAATTTATGGAAATAATTGGATCTTTTTTGGTTAAAAATGTAACTTTCTGTTTGAAAATTAAACCTTTATGTGGGAGGATTCAATTTTTTTTTTGAAATACGTCCTTTTTCTAATTATATTAATTATGTATGACCATAAAAATTTTGTGTGGAAAATTCATATTTTTTGGTTAAGAAATCAACTCTTTGATTGACAATGTACCTATTTTGCTAAAAATTCCTTTTTTTTTGTGAAATATCAACTGTTACATTTTTCTTTGTGAATTCATCTTTTTCATTTTTTGTGATTGGAGATTCATCATTTTATTTAAAAAATCACCTCTTTGGTTAAAAATTAAATTTTTTATTGAAAATTAATATTTTCGGGTTGAATATCAACTGTTTTGTACAAAATTCATTTTTTTTACTAGAAAATTCAACAACTTGGTTGACAAATCAAAATTTTTTGTTAAAAAGGCATTTTTTAAGAATTCAACTATTTTTTATTTAAAATCAAAATCTTTTTTGGTTAGAATATTAAATATTACACATTTTTTTAGAATTCATCTTTATATTAAAAATTCAACTATTTTCTTGAAAATTTGTATTTTTAGCTTGATAAATAAAAGATTTTGTTACATTTTATTTACTTAGGAAATTTTTTTGGTTTTTTTAATTAAATTTTGTTTAGTTTATATATCAACTATTGCATTTGTTGTTTGAGAATTCATCTTTCATAGTTGAAAATGTTATTAATTGTTAGAAAATTTAACAATTTTGTTGAAAAATCAACAGTTTTATTGAAAATTCATCTCTTTGATTGAAATTTTAACTATTTTGTTGAACATTCGTTTTTTTGGGTTGGAAATTCAACAATTTGATTGAAAAATCAATTATTTTGTTGAAAAGTCGTATGTATGGATGATTTTTATTTAAAATAATAATCTTCTTTTGTTAGAATATTGAATATAACATATATTTTGTTAAGAATTCATCTTTTTATTGAAAATTCAACTATTTTCTTAAAAATTTGTGTTTTTGGCTTAATAAATAAAAAATTTGGTTACATTTTGTTTACTTAAAAAAATTGGTTAATTTTTAATTAAATTTTTTTTAGTTTATATGTGAACTATTACATTTTTTGTTTAAGAATTTATCTTTAATAGTTGAAAACCTAATTAATTGCCTGAAAAATTAATAATTTAGTTGAAAAATCAACAATTTTGTTGAATCCCCGTCTATTTGGTTGAAAATTTTACTATTTTATTGAATATTCGTCTTTTTGGCTTGAAAATCCAACAATTTGATTGAAAAATCAAATTTTTTGTTAAAAAGGCGTTTTTCAAAAATTCAACTGTTTTTAGTTGAAAATTAAAATATTTTTTGGGTCATAATATTAACTACCACATTTTTCGTTGAAAAAATTTACTAATTGCTCAAATGTTAAACTATTTTGTTACAAATTTATTTTTTTGTCGTTGAAGGTTGATCATTTTATTTTAAAAATCATCCCTTTAGTTAAAAATCAACTATTTTGTTGAAAATTTATATTTTCGGGTTGAAAATTCAACTATTCTGAAAAAAATTTGTCTTTTTGATTTGAAAATTCCACAATTTCGTTGATATTTTGTATCTTTCTTGACTTGACAATCTTCTTGATTGAAAAATCAACTATTTTCTTGAAAATTTGTCTTTTAGACTCGATAAATAAAAAATTTGGTTACATTTTGTTTACTTAAAAATTTTTTTTGGTTCATTAATTAAATTACTTTTTAGTTTATATATTAACTTTTACATTTGTTGCTTAAAAATTCATCTTTCATAGTTGAAAATCTTATAAATTGCTTGAAAATTTAATAATTTTGTTGAAAAATCAACAATTTTGTTGAACATTCGTCTCTTTGGTTGAAAATTTAACTATTTTGTTGGACATTCATCTTTTTGGCTTCAAAATTCAACAATTTGATTGAAAAATCACATTTTTTTAAAAAAGGGCGTTTTTTTTTAAATTCAACTGTTTTTACTTCAAAATTAAAATCTTTTTTGGGTTATAATATTAACTACTACATTTTTCGTTGAAAAAATCTACTAATTGCTCAAATGTTAAACTTTTTTGTTACAAATTTATTTTTTTGCTGTCGAAGGTTGATCATTTTATTTTAAAAATCATCTCTTTAATTAAAAATCAACTATTTTGTTGAAAATTTTGTTTTTTTTGACTTGATAAATAAAAAATCTGGTTGTATTTTGTTTACTTAAAAAATTGTTTAGTTTTTTAATTAAATTTTTTGTTAGTTTATATATCAACTATTGCATTTGTTGTTTAAAAATTCATCTTTCATAATTGAAAATCTTATTAATTGCCTGAAAATTTAATAATTTAGTTGAAAAATCAACAATTTTGTTGAAAATTCGTCTATTTGGTTGAAAATTAAACTATTTTGTTAAAAATTAATATTTTCGGGTTGAGATTTAACGGTTTTGTAAAAAAATTCATCTTTTTGACTAGAAAATTCCACAATTTGGTTGGAAAATTAAATTTTTTGTTAAAAAGGCTTTTTTTAAGAATTTAACTGTTTTTTGTTTAAAATTAAAATCTGTTTTTTTTTTGTTAGAATATTGACTATTACATTTTTCCTTTAAAAAATCTACTAATTGTTCAAAAGTTGAACTATTTTAAGATTCGTTTTTTTTAGTCAAAAATTAATTTTTAAACTGAAAATGTAACTATTCCATTTTTTGTTAAAAATTCCTCTTATTCATTTGAAAATTCAACTATTTTATTGAAAATTCATTTTTTTCGTGAAATATCAACTATTACAGTTTTCGTTGAGAATTCACCTTTTCCATTTTTTGTGGGTAAAGATTCATCATTTTATTCAAAAAATCATCTCTTTGGTCGAAAATATGGATGAATTTTTTTTTGTTCACTCAAAAATCACTATTTGATTAAAAATTCGTATTTATTGGACGAATTTAACAATTATTGATTTAAAATAAAAATATTTTTCAGTTAAAATATAAACTTTTATAGTTTTTGTTGAGAATTAATATTTTCTGGTTAAAAATTTTATTAATTGCTTGAAAATTATTTTTTTTTTAATCAACAATTTTGTTAAAAATTCATCCTTTTTGGTTAAAATTCAACTATTTGGTTGAAAGTTGAACTATTTTGTTAAACATTTTTTTTTTGCTGAAAATTAATTTTTTAAACTGAAAATGTAACTATTCCATCTTTGATTGAAAATTAATTTTGTCAAGTGAAAATGTAACTATTCAATTTTTGGTTAAAAATTGCTCTTTTTTAGTTGAAAATTCGACTCTAATTTTTTCCTTTCTTGACTGATAAATCTTTCTTGGGTTAAAATTCAACTTTTTTGGTGAAAAATCACCTTTTTGACTTAAAAATTCAAGAATTTCGTTAAAAAAATTTTCTTTCTTGTTTGAAAAATCTTTCTTGGCTGAAAATTCAATTCAAAATTCATAATTTTTGGAAAGAATTTTATCTTTTTGGGTTAAAAATGCAACTTTTTGGTTTAAAATGAATTCTTTATGTGTGAGGATTAAACTATTTTTTTGGAAATTCGTTATTTTTTTAATTATGTCTACTATTACATTTTTCTTTGTGAATTCATCTTTTTTATTTTTTGTGGTTAGATTCGTCATTTTATTTTTAAAGACATCTCTTTAGTTGAAATTTAATTTTTTCATGGAAAATTAATATTTTCGGGTTGAATATCAACTGTTTTGTAGAAAATTCATCTTCTTTATGGTTATAATATTAACTATTACATTTTTCGTTGACAAAATCTACTAATTGGTCAAAAGTTGAACTATTTTGTTAAAAATTTATTTTTTTGTGTTTGAAGGTTGATAATTTTATTTGAAAAATCGTCACTTTAATTAAAAATCAACTATTTGGTTGACATTTTTTATCTTTCTTGACTAAAAAATCTTTATGATTGAAAAATCAACTATTTTCTTGAAAATTTGTCTTTTTGGCTTGATAAATAACAAATTTGGTTATATTTTGTTTATTTAAATTTTTTTTTAGTTTTTCAATTAAATTTTGTTTAGTTTATATATCACATTTGTTGTTTATGAATTCATCTTTCATAGTTGAAAATTTAATTTATTGCTTGAAAATTTATAATTTTGTTGAAAAATCAAAAAGTTTGTTGGGAATTCGTCTCTTTGGTTGAAAATTTAACTATTTTGTTGAACATTCGTCTTTTTGGGTTGAAAAATCAGCAATTTAATTGAAAATTCAGCATATTGATTGAAAAATCAATTATTTTGTGGAAAAGTCGTATTTGTGGGTGATTGCAACTATTATTTTATTTAAAATCAAAATTCTTTTGTTAAGAATTCATCTTTTTATTGAAATTTAAACTATTTTCTTCAAAAATTTGTCTTTTTGGCTTGATAAATAAAAAATTTAGTTATATTTTGTTTACTTCAAAAAATTGTCTGGTTTTAAAAATTAAATTGTTCAAAAGTTGAACTATCTTGTTAAAAATTTATTTTTTTGTGGTTGAATCATTTTATCATTTTATTTGAAAAATCATCCCTTCAATTAAAAACTAACTATTTTGTTGAAATTTTATATTTTCGGGTTGAAAATCCAACTATTCTGCAAAAAAATTGTCTTTTTAATTTGAAAACTCCACAATTTGGTTGAAATTTTGTATTTTTTTTTTACTGAACAATCTTTTTGATTGAAAAATCAACTATTTTCTTCAAATTTTTTTTTTGGGTTGATAAATAAAAAATTTAGTTATATTTTGTTTACTTAAACAAATTTTTTGGTTTCTTAATTAATTTTTTTTTTAGTTTATATATTAACTATTACATTTGGTGTTTGAGAATTCATCTTTCATAGTTGAAAATTTAATAATTTTGTTGAAAAATCAACAATTTTGTTCAAAATTAAAATCTTTTTTGGTTTATAACATTAAATATTACATTTTTCGTTGAAAAAATCTACCAATTGCTCAAATGTTGAACTATTTTGTTACAAATTTATTTTTTTGTGGTTGAAGGTTGATCATTTTATTCTAAAAATCATCCCTTTAATTTAAAAACAACTATTTTGTTGAGAATGCCACTATTCTGCAAAAAATTTGTCTTTTTGACTTGAAAATTCTACAATTTGGTTGACATTTTTTATCTTTTTGACTTGAAAATTTTTTTGATTAAAAAATCAACTATTTTCTTGGAAATTTGTCTTTTTGGCTTAATAAATACAAAATTTAGTTACATTTTGTTTACTTACATTTTTTTTTTTGGTTTTTTGATTAAATTTTTTTAGTTTATATATCAAATATCACATTTGTTGTTTGAGAATTCATCTTTCATAGTTAAAAATTTAATCATTTTGTTGGAAAATCAACAATTTTGTTGAAAATTCGTCTCTTTGTTAAAAAATTTAACTATTTTTTTGAAAATTAATATTTTCGGGTAAAATATCAACTTTTTTTATAGAAAATTCACCTTTTTTGACTAGAAAATTCAACAATTTTGTTACAAAATCAAATTTTTTGTTAAAAAGGCTTTTTTTAAGAATTCAACTGTTTTTAGTTTAAAATTAAAATCTTTTTTCTTTGTTAGAATATTAACTATTACATTTTTCGTTGAAAAAATCTACTAATTGGTCAAAAGTTGAAATATTTTGATAAAAATTCATTGTTTTTAGGCAAAAATTAATTTTTCATCTGAACATGTAACTAATCCATTTTTTGTTGATGAAAAGTCCTCTTATTCAGTCGAAAATTCAACTATTTGGTTGAAATCATTTTCATTCTTGACTGCAAATTTTTTCTTGGTTAAAAATTTAACTGTTTTGGGTAAGGATTCAACTATTCTTTTAAAAAATTCGTCTTTTTTTTAAATATCAACTGTTACGTTTTTCATTGGAGTTCATATTTTTCTTTAAAAATTCAACTTTTTGGTTGAAAACTTAAATATTTTCTTAAAAATGTAATTATTTTCTTGAAAATTCAACTCTTTGATTAAAAATGTACCTATTTTATTGAAAATTCATTTTTTTTTGTGAAATATCAACTATTTTAGTTTTCGTTGAGAATTCATCTTTTCCATTTTTTGTGGTTAAAGATTCATCATTTTATTTAAAAAATCATCTCTTTGGTCGAAAATATTGATGAATTTTTTTTTTCTTCACTAAAAAATCTTTTTTGATTGAAAAATCCACTATTTGTTTAAAAATTCGTATTTATTGGGTGAATTTAACAATTATTGATTTAAAATTAAAATCTCGGGTAAAATATCAACTATTACATTTTTTGTTGAGAATTCATATTTTCTGGTTAAAAATTTTATTAATTGCTTGAAAATTATTTTTTGTTTGAATCAACCATTTTTATTTAATTCATCCTTTTTGGTTGAAATTCAACTGTTTTGTTGTAAATTCTTTTTTTTTTTTGCTAGAAAATTTAAGAATTTGCTTAAATTTTTTTCATTCTTGACTGAAAAATCTTTCTTGGTTGAATATTCAGCTTTTTTGGTGGAAATTTGATCTTTTCTGGTTAAAAATGCAACTCCTGGGTCGAAAATTCAACTGTTTTATAGAAAATTCATCTTTTTGACAAAAAATTTAACAATTTGGTTGAAAAGTCAACTTTTTTGTTAAACAGGCATTTTTTAAAGAATTCAACTGTTTTTGATTTAAAATAAAAATATTTTTTTGTTTGAATATTAACCTATTACAGTTTTCGTTGAGTACATTAACTACTTGGTTAAACGTTGAACTATTTTGTTAAAAATTTATTTTCTTGTGGTTGATCATTCAATTAAAAAACTTATTTTTTATTTGTTGAAAATCAACTATTTCGTTGAAAAATTTGTCTTTTTGGCTTGAAACATTAAAATTTTGGTAAAATTTTTGTTTACTTTAGAAACTTTTTTGGTTGAAAAATCAACTATTTTGATAAAAAATCGTATTCATTGGATGAATTCAACTATTTTAGAGTTGAAATTAATTTTTTTTCATGGTTGAAATTTTCATTGTTTTGTTAAAAAATTAACAGTTTTACTAAAAATTCATCTTGGTTGAAAATTTAACTATTTTGTTGAAAAGTCGTATTTATGGGTGATTGCAACTCTTTTTAATTAAAAATTGATACTTGGTTAAAAGTTGAACTACTTTGTTAAAAATTCATTTTTCTGGTTTAAAATTCATCTTATGGCTATCCTCTGAAGGCTGTTATCGATACAAAAGCGTTTTATAACACACAACAAAATGAAGTCTTGTTATACAAAAAATATTGGGCCATCTGACGATAACTAATGCAGTGACGATTACCAGTGCATTTACCTTATGCATCCGTCCGTAAACTCGATAACTCTCGAAAAAATGAACGGATCAATCGAGCTTTGTCACAATTTTTTTGCGTCCTAAAAGCAAGAACGAATTCGTTAACCAGCATTCCTTAACCAACGGTTATTGTTTTATGCATCGAAAATGCTATCCAGAAATCGAATATTCCATTTTTACGCCAAACGATGACAAATGCGTGAAAAAAGTTTGAAAGAAGAATTTAAGCTTTTCAAAATATCTACAATTTTTATTCTAACCATTTTTTGATAGGACTCGTCTTTTTGGTTTTATGCGTCAAAAATAAGTCAATCGAAAATTCTAATTTGAAGCCAAACCACGACAGATAAATAAAAAAGTTTAAGAGAAGAATTGTAGCTTTTTAAAAGACCTATAATTGCTCCTTCAACCATTTTTTGATAATACTTGATATTTTGGTTTTATTTATCGAAAATACTATGAAAAAAACCTAAAATTTAAATTTTTAGCCAAACGACGCATAATATGGGGAAAAGTCTCAATGAGGAATTATAACTTTTGAAAAGTTCTAGAAAATTTCTCATAACCATTTTTTGATAGGACTTGTCATGTCGGTGAGATACGGTAAAAAGTTCCAAGGATGAATTGTAGCTCTTAAAATGTCCTACAAAATTGGTAAATTATTTTTTGATAGTACTTGTCATTTTGATTCTATTTATCGAAAATACTATGGAAAAATAAAAAATTCTAATTTTGAACCAAACGACGCAAAATACGGGAACAAGTCTTAAGGAGCAATTATAGTTTTTAAAAAGTCCTACAAAATTTCTCTTAACCATTCTTTGGTAGGACTCATCATTTTGGTTTTATTTATCGAAAATACTATACAAGAAATGGAAAATTCAAATTTCGAACCAAATGACGTGAGATACGGAAAAAGTTATCAACGAAGAATTGCAGCTTTAAATAGTTCTACAAAATTTAATTCAATCATTATTTGATAAGGCTTGTCATTTTGGGTTTACTTATCGAAAATACTATTAAAAAAATCGAAAATTCAAATTTTTAACCAAATGACTTGAGATATGGTGAAAAGTTTGTAGAGGAATTTCAGCGTTTAAAAATTCTTACAAAATTTTTTTGAACCCTTTTTGTTACAGAATTTGTCGTTTCTAATTTATTTGTCGAAATTGATATGCATAAATCGATATTTCTAACATTACGCCAAAAGACGCTAGATACGTAAAAAGTCGAAAAGAAGACTTGTAGGCGTTTTTGTTTTGACCATAAAAAATGCTATGAAAACAAAAATCCTATTTTTAGCGTAACAACTCGAGATAAAGAAGAATGTCTGATAAAAGGATCGTTGCCTCTTTTTGTAAGGCGTATCTCAGAAAATAAATATACATTTAAAAACATTTGGTCGGATTTGACCCCCATCCGCTTCATGGATTTTTGATTTTTTTGTTTTTATTTACTTGAGGCAGTATATTTAATAATATCCGGTTTTAAATTGGTACAAATATTAAATTCCATCTTCAAATTGTCCGCATCAGTGCATTGAGAGGATTTCCGGGGCACGTCTGGTCGGATTTGACCCCCGTCCGCTCCATGGAGTTTTTATCTTTTTTTTTGTTTTTATTCACTTTATGTGATATCTTTAATAATATTCAGTTAAAAATTAGCACAAAATTTTAATTCTATGTTCAAATTGTCCGTATACGAGGATTTCCGAGGCACGTTTGGTCGGATTTGACCCCCGTCCGCTCCATGCATTTTGGATATTTTTTTTGTTTTTATTTACTTGAGGTAATATCTTCAATAATATCCAGTTTAAAATTGGCACAAATATTTAATTCCATCTTCAAATTGTCTGTATAAGTGCATTGAGAGGATTTCCGGGGCACGTTTGGTCGAATTTGACACTGTTTTGGTGATGGAACATTAATTTTTAACTTTTTTTTACATCTCGTGAATACCAGAAAAATTATTCCTTTTTGGGAAAAAATTTGTTTTTTGCTCCCATTTTTTTTTTAAGGTGAAATTCGAAAAAAAAAAACGAAAGTGACAATGTCTTTTATACACATTATCCAACATTTTCATGCAAAAAAATAAACAATTCGTGGAAATTCGTATGAAAAAGGGAAACTCAGACGTCTCGAACTTCAACCCTATCATGACGCGCGCGCAGCGCGCGATGAGAATGTGCCCACGCTCCGGCAAATTTTTGGTTGTAGATTCATATCCTTGGTAAAAAATTTAACTATTTGATTTTTAGAAAATTAATCTTCTGGGTTAAGAAATAATCTTTGGGGTTGAATTCTTTTGTTGCAAATTCAGTTTTCTTTTAAAATTCAACATTTTATTTGAAAATTCATTTCTCTGGTTGAAAATGTAAGTATTATGTTAAAAATTCATTTTCTTATTGGGTCGAAAATTAATTTTTTAACTAACAATGTAACTTGGTTGAAAATGATTTTGTTGTTGTTGAAAATTCATATTTCGGACTAAATACTAAACTGTATGGTCAAAATTTGATCTGTTTTGTTGCATATGAAACTTTTTCGTTGATAATTAATCTTTTTTGGTAGAAAATTCAGCTATTGGGTTGAAAATTCAACTATTCGGTTTAAAATTAACTTTTTGGTTAACAATTCATATTTCTGGGTTAAAAATTAAACTGCCTTGTAGAAGATTTTTGGTTTTTCAAAAATAACTTAAAATTTGAAAAGATTTCTAAAAATTAAAAAAGAAATATGGATTGTTATATTTTTTGAAACAAAATTTAGAAGCGTTTTAAAAATTTCGAAAGATTCCAATAGAATAAAAAAAATTTCTTAAGATTGGTGGGAAAACTTCAAAGTTTCTTATATTTTGAAAAATGAATTCTAAGAGAAAATTGAAAATTATTTGAAAACATTTCAAATGATTTCCTAAAATTTTTAAAATGAATATCAAAGTTTACAAAATTTTAGAAAAAATTCGAGTAAGTTTAAGAGGTATTTGGAAGTTTTAAAATAATTCAAAAATAATTTGAAACTTGTAATTACAGGTTTCAAATTTTTTTTAACAAAATATAGATTTTTGAAGATTTCAAACAAATCTGCGCAGATTATTAAGACATTGAAATTGTATCATATTTTCCATATTATGTGTAAACAATTTTTCAGAATAATTAACTGAAGAGGCCCACCATCGTTTACCGAAATGTCTGAAGCAATTTTAATCTAATTGTATTTATTTTTACTCGACATCATAAATTATAAAAATATTATTTTTTTTCAACATAATAAGCAGGGCCGAATTTAGTTAGAAGCCTTTCACGTTATCAGTTATCTTTTACGTGTCACGCACTAGATAGCTGCATAACCTTGTAAACATGTCGTCCTATACGTGAAGGCGATGAGAAATAAATAATTCGTGTTTGCCGAAAAAGAGCCTTCTTATTTACTCATTTATATTCGAGTCTGATGATCATTCTACATTTTTATTTCTCTATATTCCATATTCTTCGTTTAATTTATAACTGAAAAAGGCAAGATTCTTATCTCGTTGATTTCCCAGGCGGAAATATTATATTTAGTTTATATATAGTGTGAAATATTATATATAATATTCATTTGTTTTGTATAAAAAATGTATTAAAAAATGAATATTATATGTAATACTTCACACTATATATAAACTATATACTCGTATAAAGTATATATAATATTTCCGCCTGGGTTAAAGGGTCATTCTACTATCTCACTTTTGAAAAATCGATTTTTCTTCTTTGCATTTTTCGACAGCTTATATATTCAGAAATATCATTTCAAAATTTTATACAGAAATTCGGAGTCTTTCTATACTTTTAAGAGCTTGGAGCAAAAGCGCGTAGAGAGCTGAGCGCTTGAATAGAGCATCCGAACGCGGCTGCTTATGTTTAAGTTTTGGTAATTGTTTTCGATGCATATTCGGAATTATTGCTGTTTGTTTTTAAATGTGTATATGTGAAGAAAATATTGCACTTCTAAGAATGTATACGGAGCAGGGATCGCTGAGTAAGTGTAAGTAACTTTTTCTTACAATTTTTATGTTCCGAAAACTTCAAACGCGTTTATCTAGAAACAACGTTTTTGCCCACTGTGTGCACGATTTCTCAAAAGGTTTTTAAACGATTACTTTCAAATTTGCTACCTTTATTCTAAACATAAATATCTACAATGCGACGAAGCGGTTATTCAATTTTTTAATTTTATCATAGTTAAATTAACACTTCGTCACGCTAGAGCTATGCTCATACTGATCAAGAAAATTTCTACTTTATTTGTTTAAGATTATGTTGATTGGAGATATCGTGCACGCAGTGGACATGCCTTTTTTTAGACCCTTTTTTATTATTAAATAATACGTAAACTAAATAATAATGTTATGTAAAAAATTGTTTTTGTAAACTTTGAGACAGCATAAATCAACGCTGAAAATTTTATTTAATCATATAAAGTAGTTGTTAAGAAAAAAATTCTTGAAAATCACTTTTTTTTACCGAGATAGTAGAATGACCCCTTAAGAGAATGGTTTTGTTGGCTGAACAAAACTTCGTTTATAGGGCAACCAAGTAAGACTCAGCAAAATAATTTTGTGTTAAGAACGAGATAATTACATTGACGACAAAAACTGCACATCAAGACGGTTCTATTACGATTGGTTATTTTTCTCTCAGTTCGGCCAATTTTAATTGAAAATTTACTTGAAAACTCAGTAGAGACGATATCTCGCACGATATACATATAGAAGTTTATTAATAGAAAGTGGATTAGCGTAAATGTGAAGTTAGCTGACGAGCGCAGCTCGGCTCTCACATGCGGAGAATCGTCGGCTCGGCATAGAGGGGGCGCGAAGCAACTTGCGCGCCCGGCATGCGTGCGACCCTCGCAGAAATTTAGTCATGGCCCCGATCGGGGCCCGATCTAGGCAAATGGGGCCCAGATCGGGAGGCCTGGTCGGATCAGACCCGTAATACTGTATTATTTATTAATTAAAAATTATGATAATATACTTCAAGTTTTTCGTTGTTTGCGATTGCCGTCCCAATATTATATAATGTAATTTTCATTTTGAGGTAAAGTTGCACTGATTTACTTACTTTCACTCGACACGTCACGTGTATATGGCAATCCGGCTATCGTACGGTGCTTCCGAATCCATAATGTGCTCTTTTTACACTTTGGAATAATTTTATCAAACTTAATTAATATTTATTAAACATTAAAAGTTTACACTGAAATTCACGTGTCAATAAAGTAAAAAACAGTACCACTCTGATGCAAAATTCAGCGTTTCCCTTAACATGTACTAGGTGGCGTTGTAAAACGGGCAACCCGCTATGGCACGACTCTGGGTCATGAAATTAGCCCTACGCGGGCCAGATCATACCAGCCCGATCGGGGCCAGATGGGTAATAGGGAAAATATATGGCGATTTCTGTGAGGGTATGATAGGTATTTATTATAAATTACCCATGTATCTTTAAAAAATTAATATAATTGCCATCGACTATGAAATCACCACCTCTCAAGTTTCAAATCGCATTCTCGAAAGACGTGGATTTTACGGTCGGACGTGATAAAGCATAGTTGCATGTTGTAAATTTACGAATCACGTCGAGCCACGTTTGTAACATTACACGTGTAATCATGCATTCTTATGGCCTACCGTAAATCTACAACGCTCGAAAATGCAACTTCACTCTTAAACCAGTGCCACATAAGTCTACTGTGCAGCCGGAAGTGCGACATGATTCTAGCGTGCAACCACAAATTCCATATAAGTCTATTGCGCGGCCAGAAGTGCGACATAACTCTAATGCCCCACCACCAATGCCCCACAATTCTACTGCGCAGCCAAAAGTGCGATAGAACTTTTTCGCGCGAATAAGTACGCCCCATAACTCTACTGCACAGCCAGAAGTGCGATACAACTCTAGTGCGCAACCATCAACGCCACATGAGTCTATTGCGCAGCTGGAAGTGCGATATAACTCTAGGGCGTAACCAATAATGAACCGCAAGTATACTGTGCAGCCGGAAATGCGATATAATTTGACTGCGCAACTAAGTATGCCACACAACTCTACTGCGCAGCCGCAAGTGCGATATAGCTCTGGTGCGCAACCACTAATGTCCCATAAGTCTACTGCGCAGCCGAAAGTGCGATATAACTCTAGTTCGGGAAGTGTTATCAATAGTGATTGCAGGTCCGCCCCGATCCGGGATTTTTCGGTTCGGGTCTGCTAGAGATCCGAACCGAAAGATGCCGGATCGGTTATATCACGCACAGATACGAACAAATTATTTTCGGGCGGGTCAACTAAAGAACCGATCCGAAAAATAATGGATCGGGTATCTGAGAGATCCGGACAGAAATGTTTCGATCGGGTCTGCTGTGCAAACTGCTGGATCCGAATCTGAAAATATCGGGTATTTAGGTTTTTAGGACAGATAGTAGGCGTGCTCAAACTTGCGAGCGAAGAGAATGTGCCCGTGCAGCGGACAGATTTTTTATCGTTTTAATTTTAATTTTTCCTGTCGTGCACTGAGAAATAGCTTGATGATTGACAATACACTGGAAACTGGAATTGTGCACGGTTTCGGTTGTGGCATTCGACGTAAATCCAGGAACTCCGAACGTAAACAGGCAGGACCGCATGAATAATTTCTGTTGGATTTGAACGTATGACGCAACCTAATGCAACTAACGCGCTGAGAGTCCAGCCCTCAGGCTGTTTGTCACGCTTGACGGAACACATCCTCCCCTCTCGGCTCCGCGGCTCCTGTCATCACGAAACCGCCGAGAGGCTTCAATTCTCGGAACGCAAAATTTCAGTTAACGGCAATCCTGGTTCCAGTGTATTTGGCTGACTGGCATTTATAATTTGTTATGTTATGGAAGGCTGGCCAGTACCAGACCGTTGCCGGACTAGACTGTTAAGAAGATAAGAAGAAAAAAATTATTTTGATAGTGTTAATTTCTTATTTTGTATAATTTTAGACACCCTAACAATTTTTCGAAAATGGTGAAAATATGTGGATGGTTGACATTTAAAATTTTTTATGTTATGGAAGGCTGATCAGTGACAGGCCTCGACCGGGCTAGACTGTCAAGGCGATACAAAAAAAATTATTTTAAGTGTTAATTTCTTATTTTGTATCAAAATTCTTATGCCATGGAAGGCTGGCCAGTGCCATATCTGGCCCAGGCTTGACTGTCAAGATTAGACGGTCTAGATGATGCCAGATCTGGGCCAGATCCGACATCAGACTGCCAGAAGATTTTTCCTCTGGGGGTAATGTAGCGTACATATCGTATATTAATCGATAGCAGGACAAATATAATCGATGATGGGATGATAAAATATCTAATGCGCAGGTTTTTGTAAAAGAGACTGCGCACCATTACCCACTGTACCGCATTACCCCCTGCTCCCCTATAACGTCCTACACTCCGAAAACGATTTTGTTGAATCAATAAAATATTTGTTGGTTCAACTATACAGCCAGTGGAGCTCACGGACACGTCACGTACAGTTGTGTGGAAAGTGGTGGGGCTGGCTTTTGTAGGCCTCTCGTTCGGTCTCCGCGTACGCTTATCGTGCCTATGTTTGTAGCTTAATAACAAGAAAAGTAATTAACTTCAAAAAATGCTGATTATTGGAAATGAAAGAGTAACTCAGAAACTATCGGTTGGCGTAAGAAAATAAAAATCGATTTTTTCCGCGTTAGGTCCCTTTCTTCGCGGACGGTAACATATGGACATCAAAATATTTGGTTGACGCAAGCAAATTTTTTGTTTGTTTTAACCAAATCTCTTGGTAGATGGATTATTTGGTTGATTCAACCAAAAAGTTCGGGTTGAGTCAATTACATATTTTATTAAATCAACCACAGTTCGTTTGATTCAACCAAATTTTCATGTATATCCAAGAAAACCGTTTGTTTGGTCAAGAACATTTTTTTCTGAATGTAGAAATTAGGATTAATTATGAATTTTAATTGCTCTTAAGTAATTTAAAATAGGCTTAGAACAGGCTTTAAAAATATTATGTGGGCCCGTAAAGAATAAAAGAAAGACAAAGAGGTGAATAAAAAGAATCAGTTCGTTGAGCGGCCGGCAAGTGACCTTACTTAAGGGTTTCGTAGGAACGGGTGCAGTTAAGATTTTTCCGCTCTTTTTAAATTTCCAATCCCATCTGTTGATTCCAGTTTCAGTGAAATTCTAAGCATTTTGAATAACTTTTTGGACTCTTCTTTATACTTTTAATCACTTTTTAAATAATAAACTTGAAATCAGGTTATGTTTAATTCAATCACTAGCGGCCATATTAGCTACACTGTTAAAATTTTTTGGGATTCTATAAAACTTCTACAATACAAGCGTAAAGTACAATTGCAAACACGGTATTGGAATGGCGAAACTGCAAAACATGTATTGTAAGTGTTGTAATTCGTGGAGTCACCGTTGAGCATTCCAATAGCGCGAACTCTATGAGCCTCCTTACACCGTACGCTAGTTGCAGGCTTAAACTGCTTAAGTGGCGATAAGCGTAGGTGAGGCTTAACTTTGGAGTATGGGAGGGAGTACACACAAAAAACAAACACTTAATTTAAGTCGAAAATTGGAATTATTCTAAGGTGTAACAAAAAGAAGCATATGAAACCTGAAATTAAGAATTTGTTTGAATAATTAAAGTAAGCAAACAAAAAGGCTGAAATTTAGGCAGTAAAGACCTAAAATTGAGGTAGTAAAGACCTAAAATTCAGGTAGTGACGACCTGAAATTAAGACGATATTTATACTGAAAAGGTACTGTAAGGTTGAGATGACATTGAATTAAGGAATCTCCTTGCTGAAAGCAAGTCGTGTATCTATACTGAAATTATGCCCCCCCCCCTCCAGTAACCCGTAAGCCCTAACCTGAAATTACATAAATTATAAACATAAACTTGATAAAATCCTTTTGGATTTTCTATAAATTCACAAGTAGAACACTTTGTCTGCACCAAGAATCTCGAAGACTCACTTTTTTATTTATGTGAACACCACTATATAAGCATACTTTTCGATAGCAATCTGGACAAAGAACCATGTGCGTTCCTTGAACAGCTAACTTTATAATAAACACATGAGCAGAAAATGCAATCTTGACTTCGAAAAACAGTAAGTAGACAGTTCACGAGTGACCTTTTAACTGAATACAATTTGAGATACACATACAATTCCGGTTGAGCTCGAGAATTTTAGAGACTAACGACAAAGCGTCACTTGAAACGCGGACTAGATTATAGAAACGGAGCAGAATACCTAGACCGCGTCGTGCGCATGTCCCAGCTCGATTAAGGCGGAGTCAAACTGCAATTCAGTAAGGCGCACTTCTTAATTTTAGATAACGAAAGCCTCACATGTTATTTCAGGTTGCCTTCAACTTACTTTCAGAATTTTATATTGAAAGTTAGGTGCATAGTTTATTTTATTTCATTCAAGAAATGCTTATTTCTTATTTAAGATTAGTAAGTGCTTTATTCAAGATCGTGTGTATACTTAAACTTAGTTGCTTCCTTATTTCAAGTAAAATTAGAAATTAAGTGGAATATAACTTCAAGTACTCGTTTTTACTGTGTAGATCTATTTTGGAGGGGCCTTTGTAAAGTGAACGGATAGTAGGGTAATTCATTTTGCAAAAAGTTCCGAAATGTAAATGCTCAAATTACACAGTAAAAACTCTGGGACAAATTTTGTTGCACCTAATTTCAAGATGGGGTTCCATCTCGCTCAGAGTTGGGGTACGAAACTATCATTTATTGTTTTTGCCGCAAAACTGTATACAAAAATTGACAGCAAGTGACGTTTCGTACCCCAGGTCCGACGGAAACGATACCTTGTGTAATGGTACCATTCACAATATCAAGACTAATTTTTGTTGCAGGGAAATGGTACCCTGAAATTAGCGTTAGATTCACACATTGTTTTTTCTGGGTAGAATCCAAAACTCATCCAAGCATGGTGCCGAACGTAATTGTTATTTTTTTTGCAAGTACATTTAAAAATCACGGAGTAATACTAAGGAGACCGATCTCCATATATGCGTTTTGACGGTGCAAACAACAAATTCATTGCCTTCCCTCAGGCGTCGAAAACATCGGCGCATGCGCAACTACTTCAATTATTTATCGTAAAGATACCGCAGTCAAAACTCGAGGCGCTTTGCACAGCATGATCAGTCTCCTTATTATTACTCCGTGTAAAAAATATATGAACTAAAAAAAGTCAAATTGTGTAACAAAGTTGCACAAGAAGGCTTAAAAAGTAGTACGATTAAAAAAAGTCAGTTTCCTTCCTCTTCTTTCGGGCTGTCCAATTTTTGCAGCTCTTTACTTTCTGAACCATATACAAATAGTTTCAATACGTACAAAAGAAGCCACGTAACACTTGCATTTAGGTATAAGAAAGTTTCGGAAAGTTTGAACTCTGGAAACTCGGCGGTTTATATTCGACGGGAGATTGACTTGGCGTGCATGGGATATCTCTGTAGGTTCGCAAGCATAGCAAGTAATTGTAATCTGAACCTTCTTGTTTCCTGAGACTCATGTTGTCAAAAGTTGGCAACGTCTCGCACTAACATATTTCTCAGTAAAACTCAACAAAATAATAACTATCAGCTAACGCATGCGAAATTAGAATAATTACACCACCATTTCAATTTTTCCCCTTAATAGATTCTGAATATAGGATCGTGAACTTTATAATAATTCTCACTATCATAAACTAAAATTTATATTCATTTAGATATTCAGAACTTCGAATAAATATTTGCTGTCGCGTTGCAAAGCTTAGGTATTTTTATAAAATACCCGTTACGCGAAGCAGATAGCTTTGAACTCTTGAAGGCAGTCCAGATATCGGCAAAAGTTATGCCTTCCCATCAATGATTCCACTTTTTCTTCATGAAAACCAAAATTGAAATGAAATAGGCCATTAAATTACGACCACGCTACTTTCCACATTTTTGTTGAAATCATAACATCCACGGAGTCCTTTTGTTATTCACCCTGTGCATTCTTGTCATTTTGTGTCGGGCAATACACCCTTGAGCCAAAAAATTGTATACGCCCTTAATCGACCTGGAACCTCAAATATTTTTTAGTACCTTTTTATATAGCGACTAATGAAGCTAATGGAAAAAAGTTAGCAAATCGAATCTCAAAACTAGACGCATGAGTATCTATAATTCTTATCCCTCTAATAAGTTTAATCCATGTGCATTCCTTAGATTTAAAATTTGTTATTTTAATTCTACTCATTAAAATATTCCTGCTACAGTGATTATACCAGGCCTGAGATTGCATGGAGGTCATGGAGGCCCGGCCTCTCCACTTATTTTTCAGAAGTAGAACGCAATACATATTTTTTTGTGTTGTAAATTTGTTGAATTTAACAGTTTTTCCAGAATTTGATAACTGTTCAATGGGGTTTTAACTCACTGTTACGGTCGTTACACCGTTATCAAAAAATATTATAGGAGATTCAGTATAGGCCTATAATGATTTTCCTGTAATGAATAAATCTTGTAATTTTTCGCGATTACAGAAAAATCATTATATAAAATCATTATGAGAAACTCAGTATAGAAATAAATAATGTTAAAATATTGAAAGAAGTGATGCAAAAAATAGAGATTCTACAAACGAATGACTGATTTATTTAGGGTAAGATTTCAAATTATTTCTTGGTCAAATAAAATTGTTCTCCTTCAAAGAAAATCTACTTGATAGAAGAAAATTAATTTTTTTTTCATTCAAGTACATTTCCTTAAAACAAGAAAAATTTTCTTGTATCAAGGAAATTTTGTATCGCCCGTATTCAGACTAATATTTTCTTGATTCAATGCTAATTTATTTTCCGTGTATATGTATAAGATATGTCACTGTTTAATATTTCTTGTGGCATGTTTATTCTTAATTGCGGATATTAAATAGTTAAAATAAATAACAAATTTAGAATTAAATTTTAAAATGGGTAGTTTTTTTAGGAATTGTTATACACTTGAAATAGAAAATTTTTCCTTAAATTAAACTAATATTTTCTGACGCTAAACTCACAGGGCGCTATTTACGATTTTGCCAACTTGACAGGACAGGCTTTTCAAAATTGGTTTGTTTATACAGGAAGATGTTTACTGATAATAAGAAGCAAATTTTTGTATCGGTTTCTGGCAAGAATAATTAGAACACTGATACAAGAGTTAACTTTAGGAATGCAACAACTTCGGTGTGATAAAATATTGAATTTTAAGATAGAACTTTGTGCCATTAACTAATTTTTTTCAAAAAAAGTTAGTTAGCACACTATGGTTCTAGAATCTAGGGTCGCACATTTTTCTTACCCCAATCTCTATTTTAAATATAACACTTTTATGAGTTAAGAATATCGTATATTTGTATCACTAAAATAATTTGTTCAATTCAAGCAAACGTTGTTTTCTGTGTAGCAGTTGGGTCGGCCCTGGAATAGCACTTGCCGTTTTCCAAAAAAATGTTATAAAAAATCACAGTTGTTTTTTCACCAAGTAGAAACTTTTTCTCCTATTTAAGGGATATCCCATCAAATCGAAGGAACTTGTTTTTACGTCACCCAATAGTACTAATAATTTCAGTGTTTTCATTTTATAATTTTAATTCTAAAAATTATTGATTTGAAGTAAAACAGTTAAAAGTCAAAGAATTTTAATTTTTGGAAAGTCATAATATTGCACAATTTAAAATTAAAAACGCTCCAAATCGTATAATTTAAAATTCAAACACTGATATTTATATCAATTTCAAGGACTCTTAAAACGTATTCAATATTTACATTCTCTTCATGATAAGAAGGTTTTTATGTGAAAACTGACTATCGCAGATTTGTTTGAATCTCCACTTTCGAGACCCCCTGAATTCGAAAAAACAGGTTTTACTATGGTGTCTGTCTGTCGTCGTTGTCGTCGTCGTCTGTGTACCGAATAACTTTTGAGACTAATTGGATTAAGTTGCGATTTGGCACACTTTATTAGGGACCAAAAAGAAAGATTTATTTCGTTGAAAAACATTCTTTGATCGATGATACTGGTTTTAACCACACAAAAAAAGTAACAAAAATTCATAACTTCCATTTTGCGGTCAAACTATGCAAGATACGAAAAAATTGAGAGATAAAAATTGTTCATCCAAAAAATATTTACCAATTTGTTATGATTAATTTTTGTATAGAAAGCGTAACTTTTGTTTTAATCGTAAAAAATAATATTAAAAATTAAAAAATTAAATTCATGGAAAAACGACACATGGTACAAAAAAAATTAAAAAACAAAAGTTGTTCACCCAAAAAGATCTACAAACTCCTTATTAATTATGTTTTGATAGAACGCGTTGTTTTTGTTTTAGTCGCAAAAAAAAGATTGACCATAAAAAAATTAAATTTTTGGAAAAACGACACAAACAACGAAAAAAAAATGAATAGACAAAAGTCGTTGAACCAAAAAAGATCTACAAATTGATTAAACAAATTTTTGTTATGAAAATACAATAAAAAAATTTAATTTGTGGAAAACCGACACAGGCTACAATAAAATTTGAATTAAACAAATTTTTCGCCTAAATTATAACTACAAATATGTTTAGAACGACTTTACGCTAGGACGCGTATTTTTTGTTTAAATCGTAAAAAATAACATTAGAAATAATAAAATTAAATTTATAAAAAAAAGATACAAGGTGCAATATATTGTTTAGTGACGAAATTGTTCGCCTGAATTAGATCCGAAAATTTGCTTTCGACATTTTTATGATAAGATGTCTGTCTGTCGTTGTCGTCATCGTTATCGTCGCCTGTATATGCGATAACTTTTGAAAGACTACTAGGATTGGATTGCTCTTTAGCACAATTTTTGAGTGTGTAAAAAGAAAAAACGAGTTCGTTAGCCAGCTATTTTGCATGGAAATTTAAAAAGTTAGAGCATTTTGAAAATATTTGACACTTTTTTTCAAGATTTAAAAATTCGATGTACGGCTGTTCATAGTACTTCGAAACTCGAACAATTTATCCTTATGATTTTTTTCGATGAAAAGAAAATTATTAGAGTTATAGCATTTTCAAAATACAGAAAAAAACGAAAATTAACATTTTAAGCCAAACCACGCGCAATATGAAAGAAAGTCAAAAAAAGAAAAACGTTGCTTTTGGAAAGTCCTAAAAAATTATTATAACAACTTTAAAAATTTTTTTTTTTTTTATCGAAAACACAAATTTTGATCGCATAAAAATAGTGAAAAAATAAAAAATTCCATTTTGCGGTCAAACTATGCAAGATAGGAAAAAATATGAATTCCTAAGACTTGTGCACCCCAAAAAAGATCTACACATTTGCCATTAATCAATTTTTGATAGGACACATAGTCTTTTTTTTTTATTTGTAGAAAACAAAATTAAAAATAAAAAATGAAATTTTTGGACAAACGCAACAAGCCATGAAAAAAATGAGTAGATTAAAGTTGTTCATCCAAAAAAGAGCTACAAATTTGTGATGAATAATTTTTTGATAGGACGCTTAGTTTTTGTTTTAATCGTAAAAAATAACATTGATAGTTAAAAAATTATATTTATTGAAAAACGACACGAGGTACGAAAAAAAATTAATAGACAAAAAATGTTCACCCAAAAAGGACCTACCAATCTTTTATACATAATTTTTAGATAGGACAAGCAGACTTTCTTTTAATCGTAAAAAATGACATTGAAAGAAACCAAATTAAATTTATGGAAAACCACACAAGTTGCAATAAATGTTTATTAACAACATTCTTTTTTTAGGATGCGTACTTTTTTAAATTACAAAAACAAGACAATGAAAATACTTATGTTTCAATACCAATGCATATTATTATTATTATATCATTAAGCCGTTTCCCTTTCGGGGTACCTATATATATATATATAATAAAAACTAAAGGTTAACAACCACCGCAGGGTCCCACTGGGAGTAACTGTCATCTAAAAACCTCCCCCCCCCCCGATCACCCAAGTAGTCAACCGTGGCATTCTCGTTGACCCCCCTCCCCCTAAGGGTTTCTCTGCAAAAACATGAAAATGTAGCCCTTTTTACTCAAAATGACCCTGTTAGCACACCTAGCACAAAAGCTATTAGGGCTGATGACTTCATTTTTTGCATGGAGATGTATTTCAAGTGTCTAATTCGAGGAAAAATGCTGAGAACCCTGAGTAAAATGCTTTTCATGATGTTGCCATGTAAAACCATGACAATTTAGGCCTTTTTATTCAAAAATTCTCAAAATGTGTGCGCTTGCCGCCCGCTTCATGAAATAATTTTTATAAGATAATAACGAGATGGTGAGGTAGATCTCACCAATAAAAGAGCTGGCCTTCAAGAACATTTGCGACAAACGGTAAACACTGGAACATCAACTGTGTATGCTGAGGATGATTTAGCTAGCGTTAGTGATTTTCAGTTAAACACCTCAACAGAAGTTCTGTGGGAGAGCATCAACTGAAATACAACAATGAAAGAAGAACTGATGCGTATATATATTCGGCACGGAAAAACATCGATAATAAATATCAATTAGAGGAAGCTTTACCACAAGAATGCTCTCGTCGGAAGAGATTTCAAGCATCGTATTAAATTCATAACACCTTTAACTCATCAAGCACTTGACTTACTCAGTTGCTAAGAACGAAAAAAACAAACTGTATAAATGCAAAATAGTTCATTTAATCAGAGGAGAATTGGGGACCGCGGAACAAGAGGACGAGAACGAGGATCACATCGAGGCAATGGCTGACGGTGAGTCATATGTGGTGTGCCACGGGAAACGAGGCCTAACACACCGAAAATCGATTTTTTTAATTCCATATTTCGATAGATGAAGAGAAACCCTATTTAATGCAAAAATCAGAAAAATGATAGGTCACTCGAGGCCTGACATAGCTCTCCTTGACTTCGAGAAACGAACCATGTTCATTATTGAATTTTCGGCACCAACCGACAGGAATGAAAATAAAAAAACGTATAAAGACCTTATAAGCGAGTTGCGAGGGTTATACCCGGAATATTCTGTTAAGCTAGTCATCCTGATCATTTGTGCTCGTTGAGGTGCCAAGTTTTCACTGGTTAATAGCCTGAAAAGCATCCCTGCGTATCAACGAAATGCTAAGACACGTGCAGGGAAAATGCAGAAGGCGGTCGTCCTTGGGTCGCTTAGTGTCCTCAGGGTACACGCATATCACACGGTCGTGAGACATGGCTACAGCTGAAATGTTATCTTGATTTCGCCGGGAGCGGGTGCAATTCTGTAGAATGGCATCCGCTCCCGGTGAGATCCCACGGTTGCCCTTATGACAAACTTTTAACGATATAGCTATAGCTAGAGTGCTACAATATCAGTATGATCCCTGAGAGAAAAGGTTACATGGCGCAGCTGCATGCTCTGTGGAGCGAGAAATACTCAGAGCTCTCGCACTTTTTACAAAAACTGCTGCTGAACCGTACCATGGACCACTTCAAAAGGAGTTACATACGCGGAGCACCAACTCTACCACAGCCAGAACAAGCTGAAAGCAGAGAAAGAGAGGCGACACTGAGATCAACCGTGGGCAAGTATACAGCAGAGGAAGAGCGATGCTTAAGGACATCAACATCCAGGTTTCTCTCAAGCCTGAAGGTCTGGCTCAACTGGATGACGCTTTTCGTAGAGATTTTTCCGAAGAGTCCGACCTCTTGACCATTAATTGTGGTATATAACACAGCGAGATTTTGGTGGAGGTACACCGTAAAACAAAACCAACGGCTGATCATAAGACCGAAAGGCGCATGCATAAACTCAACACAAATATAGGCTGGGAAGACAGTACCGTACAGCATTCAGTGTGTGATTGACTACATAAAATTTGGCAGGAAGTTCACTGCCCAGTTCGACAGTTCGTGCGCGAACTACTGCTCCGTCATCACACTCTCAACAAGTCAAAGCTGTTGACCATCAGTAAGCACATTGTTGACAGAATACGGGTACTACCTGACGCTAGAAGAGGCCTAGAGCGGAGGGAGAGGGGTTTCAGAGAAAATAAACAGTTTTTCTCTTACCTATCGCGACTCTTCCGGGACCCTACAAGTACTGTGGACCACCGGCACAAGCCAGATGAGGTCGAGGAATTTTGGAGACAGGTCTACGAAGTTCAGAATCCACTGAATGAAGACACAGTGAAAATAAATAGCTTCAAGGAGCTGTCCAGTGCTCTCACAAAACCATTTATCACTACAGAAGAAGTGGTAAAAGTCTTAAGAGACATAATGAACAATTCCGCTGCGGGACCAGATGGCATCAAGATCTTCTGGAGGTATCACCAGCATGTGACCCGCATTTTCACCTCATATCTAAAGTCGGAAGAGCCTATTCCAGAGTGGCTGGTGGTAGGGCGCACAGTGCTCCTCCCGAAGACGGGCAACTTGTCTGTCTCTAAGAACTACAGGCCAATAACTTGTCTAAACACGCTGTATAAGATCTTCACAGCTATGCTAAATGATAGGATTGTTCAGCCTCACCCTTTAGAGAGCCCTATTGAAGAATACGACATCGTAAACTGCATCGTATACAATGTGGTATACGATGTGGTGTACGATGCCGTTTATGATTTCTAGAAAATGGTTAATTAACAAAATTTGAATAATGTAAATATGAATATTTAATTGACGGTCTGATGTGTATCAGAGAAGTACGTTTAATGAGAAACTCCATGTATGTACATTTAATGTTTACAAACGGATTGTTTTAAAGCGAAACAAAGACTGAGGAAATCGTGATATATATATATATATATCCCTCAAATTTGCGCAGCCAATTAAATATTTATATTCACATTATTTAAATTTTGTTAATTAACAATTTTCTAAAAATCATGAACGGCATCGTATACGATGTCGTAATGCACAGTCAATTAAATATTTATATTTAAATTATTTAAATTTTGTTAATTGAAAATTTTCTAAAAATCACAAACGGCATCGTATACGACATCGTATACTATCACAAATTACGATATCGTATACGATGCCATTTACGATGTCGTATACGATGTCGTATAGCATGTCATATATGACGTCGTACTTTTCAATAGGGAGGCGTCTTTCAGGGAGACACCATGAGCCCTCTCCTCTTCTGCCTCACACTATCGCTACTATCTCTCGCACTTTGCCTTTCCCAAGTGTACTTCTGCGGCAAACCTGGACAAAAGCTTGCACCATAAGACGTCCGTTCTGCGACTTTACTTCGCATGCCGTCAAGGTGCTCGCGGTACACTGAATCTCGAATGTCTTCAAAACAGGATCATTCTGGATACAGTACATATAGTCGCAAATGGACGAGACCCTCTTTTTGAAATGGCCAGGAAACATGAAGAAGTGGGCAACGGAGCGTTTCTGTACACAGCAGCGAAGAAGGCTGCTGAAACACTTGGCCATGACCAATGCTTCGAGCGCGGAGGGTTCCAATCTGGTGTGCCAAGATGATGTCATTTCCACTTGAGCATACCGTCGCCATATTTTGAGCCAAGAAATTTCCGTCTAAAAGATTATAGCAATTTCAAGACAAAGGACGAAAATTAAAATCCAGGTTCCTCCTGAGCCCCAAGGTCCTGCCGAATGGTTGCCTCCCTTCGTGAGGACCATCTGAAACATCAGTTGCTCAGTTTGTTTTGCGGCGAGAGCTTTGGCTGATTCGAATCAAAGGCTAAGACCGACAATGGATCAAAATACCAAAATACGCTTGCATCAACTGAACTAGAAGATTGGCTAGGCAAGACAGAATGCGCCTCGTGTTTAGTGAGTGATTACTACTTAACAACTTGCAGACCGTTTGCGGAAAGGGTCCGCAAGTCCACCCACAAACTGAGGATCTACCATCACACATTGAACAAGTCAAAGCTGCTGACAGTCAAGCAGCACATTGTTGACAAAAACGGTTGTTATCTGACGTAAGAAGGAGAATAAAAAATGGGGAGGGGTGCGTCAGGAAGAATTAACAACAGTTTATCGCTGACCCATCACGCCTCTTCAGCGATGTGCCTATTTCTTTCAAAAATCCGTCCAGACTCGACGAGTTCAACACTTTGTGGCGAGAGCTTTACGAGGTCCAACTACAATTTAAGGAAAACACTGAGAATATCATCCGGTTCAAGGAGCTTTGCGACAACCTCATAACATCTGAGGAGGAATGCCCATCAGTCACTGCAAACGAGGTGAAGAAAGCACTTTTGGGCACGAAGAAAACCTCCGCCGCAGGAACATATGGTAGCAAGAAGTTCTGATGGAAGAAGTTTACTTCTACAAACCAACATCTGGCCCGCATTTTCACCTCATATTTAAAGTCGAAGACGTCCATTCCGCAGTGGCTGATGTTAGGACGCACTGTACTCCTAACGAAGAAAGGCGACTTATCTAACCACAAGAACTACAAGCCAATAATTTGTTTGAACACGCTGTATAAGATCTTTACAGCTTGAAAAAAGGGTGTAGCGTGCTGCCAAATAACCTGCAAATTGACAGATGCGTCTGCAAAGACGCAGCATTCCACCAGCTGTGCCCGTCGATGGCCTGGATTGACTACCGGAAAGCTTTTGATTGAACCTCTCATAGACTTATTATCTGTCTGTTGGAAAGCTTGAAGGTTTAACCACACATAGTGAGATACATGGAGAGATTGATACTCCTTTAGAAAACTAGATTTACTATCTCATCCGGAAAGCGTTACTTTCAATAGGGGCGTCTTTCAGGGCGACACCACGAGCCCTCTGTTCTTTGGCATCATACTTCTGCCACTGTCTCTTGCACTAAGCAGTTCTCCTGGGTACCTCTGCGGCGACAAAAATCATCACGAGCATCAGATCACTCATGTATTTTAGATGAATGACCTGAAGATCTATGCTTCTAGTTCAAAGAAACTTCAGAGTACTTTAAATATCGTCGAAGGACCCTGTTTGTGGATATGAGTGTTATTAGACACCTTGAAACTGGAGACCTATAAATACCTAGACGGATCTGAGAGGCGCATTCAAGATATAACTTCAGTGAAGGAGCCTCTCCGAAGCAGATACAAGCGTATGCTTCGACAGATTTGGTGGTCCAATCTGTCGGCGTTGAATAAGGTATCTGCGACTAACATACTTGCCGTCCCGGTTCTACTCTACTCGCTTGGGGTAGTTCCATGGGCTTAGCACGAGCTTACGGCCCTTGATATCACCAAGCGTAAAACCATGCATATACATATCAGCTTGCATATCTATTCGTCCGTTCCGCGATTATACATCCTACGCCGTCAATGCATTGAAACATTCACATAAATGTCGAAAATTAGGCCTTGTCGAAGGAGCTACTTTTTCCTCAGATCATCAGGACTTAACTCAGGTACAGAAGGTTTTATTTTCACGTGCCAGGGCGGTGTTGGCCGCGACGTAGGGCTCCTGAACGCTCTGAAGGAAATAAAGTCAATTATTCAAAAGAAGAAGTGTCAAATTTTATGGAACTACGATTCTTGGACAGCAGTCTCCATTGCGCACTCGAGACCTGACATCATTCTCCAGGACTTTCAGAAATGAACTATATTCGGGATGAAATTGTCGACTCCGCTCGACTATAATATCACTGCCAAGGAGAAGGAAAAGGAGGAGAGGTATCAAGACCTTAAAAAGAAACTGCAACAACTGTACCCAAAATATTCGGTTAAAGTAATTGTCCTTGTGATCAATGCTCTCGGAGGTGCGTAACTATCACTGGTTCGTAACCTTAAAGCCATACCCGTGTGCCAAAAATATGCCAAGGCACTTGCGAGATGGATGCAAAAAGCTGTCATCCTTGGGTCGCTTCGTGTTCTCAAGAAACACGAGGGTTTCACCAATATAATTCGTTTCTCGAAGTCCTCGAGAACGATTTCGGGTCTCGAGTGTGCAATGGAGACTGCTGTCCGAAAATCGTATTTCCAGAAAATTTTGCACTTCTCGTTTCGGAAAATTGATTCTATCTTCCTCGTAGCGTTCGACAGGGCAGGGTCGTGGCCAACACCGTAAGAGCACAACAGGTAGAAAAGCACTCTTAGGGCTGCATTATGTCTGCAGAGATACGTCGTTCTCGCGTGAGTCAGACACCTTTATAGTATGTGTCCTAGGAACTCTGCGTGTGCATGACACACTCCTCACGTATCAATGGGAACTTCTTGACGTAAAATGCGGTCAGGATATACTAAAATGGAAATGACACCGTCCTAGCCTCTAGATGGAGTAATGCACTTTCTTCACGTCTGATGTTAAAATGTAGGCCAATGGTCGCGGGAGCCTACGCCGCGGCTTTGTAAAGGAACGCTCCTTTGGCAATCATCTTGTGTTTCCTGACCATTTTTAAGAGAGTATCTCTGCCATTTATAACGATGTAAGCTGTACCCAGAGCAATTTGGTTATGAAGACATTGGAGATATAGAAGTCCGCGCCCGTCTTGACAGCATGGGATGTATAATCACAGAAAGGACGAATTGATAGGCAAGCTCAGTTACATATGCATTTTGCATGATCGTAGGCGTAGCGATATCGAGGGCCGTAAGCTCATGTTTCGCCCATGGAATCACCCCTAATGAGTAGAGTAGAACTGGCATAGCAAGCATTTTAGTCGCAGATACTTTGTTTAATGCCAACAGATTGGAAGACCAAATCTGTCCAAGAAGACGCTTGTACCTGCTTCGGAAAGACTTCTTCACTTATGTTATGTCCTGAAAGCGACTCTGAGGCATGCATATCCACTCATATCCACGAACTCGGGACCAGTGACCGGATGCTCGCGATGATTTTTGTCGCCCTGAAAGAAGCCCCTCTGGAAGGTGACGCTGTTTGTTGTCACACGATCATTTCCAGATAAGATAGTAAATCTAGTTTTCTAAAGAAGTATCAATCTCTATATGCATCACACTATATAAAAAAGTATTTTGCTTCCTAGTTAAAAATATAGACCACATTTGAAAATTACTATTCTCAGCACGGGATAACCAAAAAAGCTCTAATAAAAAGATAAGAATATTCATATGCGAATGTGGTCAATGTTTTTATATGGGAACCAAAAGAATTTTTCGATAATGCTTCGTAACTTCTTCGTAGTATTCAATTTTTTGCTAAAAATTTAAAAATGAGCTGATTATTAGGACTTTTTTGGCTATCTCGTGCTAAGAATATTCATGTTCGAATGTCGTCTGAGTTTTTCAATGGGAAACAAAAGAGTTGTTCTATGCTGCTTCGTAACTTCTTCGCAGTATTAAATTTTTCGCTCGAAATTTTGAAATTAACTTTTTATTACAGCTTTTTTGGTTTTCTCGCGCTAAGAATATTCATGCGTGAATGTGGTATATGTCTCAAAATGAGAACTAAAAGAGTTTCTCTATCCTGCTTCGTAACCTTTTGATAACATTATATTTTTTCAGGCCCTTCCAATCAAAATTTTAGAATGAGCTTTTTATTAGAGTTTTTCTGGTTATCCTGTACTAAGCACATTCATGTGCGAATGTGGTCTATGTATTTGAATGTGATCCAAAAGAGTTTTTCTATGCTGCTTCGTAACATCTTTGGAGTATTTAATTTTTTCAGGTTCATCCGCTTAAAATTTTAGAATGAGGTAATGAGCTTTTTATTAGAGCTTTAGTAGTAATCCTGAGGTAAGAATATTTTTGTGCAACTGTGGTATGTATATGCATTTAATTGGAAAGCATAAAACAATTTTCACTATTCCGCTATGTTTTTCACTTTGTAAATCAAATTTTCTTATTTTTTTATACTTTATTTGGTCTTCTTTCGCGCTTGTTCCATGTACACACCCTATATTTGTGCATAGACCTGTTTAAATTAAAGGAGAAACTATTGCCAACTGTCATTTGGTAATTGTGAATCCCCTTTTGTAAAAACTCCTTCGGGTTTATGGAGCATATTGTCATGACGTGTCTCGCGCTTCGCGCTCGATGAACGCATGTCCAAAACACGAAGTATTCTATATTATGTTGGACTCTATTATATATTAAATGCACTTTACATTATTTATCTGTAACTATGCTCATGACTATTTATTCATATACATAAAAATAAAGTAGTAAAAAAATAAAGCAGTAATTCATGGCTAAAACCATAAATATTAGGGTCGCCAGACTACACACAGACTGACCGACAGACAGACATACATGTTAATAAAAAACATTTTTTCTGACTCATGGGGTCTCAAAACGTCGAGAATTGACAGAAAATGGAGAGGTCCAAATTCACACAAATATATTACCTTCCATCATAAATGATGAGAATGTAAACATTCTAATTTCACGGCGAAACTATAGGTGCTTTAAAAAAATGGTTAGAAAATTTGTATAGGCCTTTTTAAGACAAGAAACTTTGCTGTTGAACCTTTCACCTTATTTTGCGTGGTTTGGCTATAAATTTGAATGTTTTATTGTTAATGGCATTTTCCACGTTTAAAAAGATCATTATCCTTATCAAAAGACAGTCAAAGGCAATTTTGTAGAACATGCTAAAAGTAACATTTTTTTTCTTGGACTATTTATCGTATCTAGTGCGGTTTCACCGCAAAGTTAAATTTTCTCAAAAGTCTCAAAACGTCGAGAATTTACGAAAACTGGATAGACCTAAATTCACAAAAATCTAATACCTTCCATCAAAAATAATGAGAATGTAAAAAATGTAATAGGACAAACCTAGGAGGCGTTGGGTCGTCGATAGCTTCTTCTAAAACGACGGCGCTATCACTGTCCCCCAGGCTATCTAGGTAGTCCAGGGCATCACACGGTGGAGAATCTCTGATTCCTGTAGTCCTTTCACTCAATCGACTCTGCAGTTGCCGAATGACCCTTTGTTGTTTTAAAATAATTGCTTCCCTCTGTGCCAGGTCCGCTTCAATTTTCTTTTGTTTCCGGCAAAGACGTGATTCGAAAAGAAGCAGCTGTGAGGAAATATATTTCAATAAATCCCCCTTTTCCTTCCTTAGTCGGGATAACAACTCCTCCTGAAATGCCAAAATTCCATTAGATAATCAGAATAAAAAAATGTAAGAAAAATATTTTCAACTAATATTATTATAAACATTCAATTGAAGTAGCAGTAAAACCATGGCCATGGTTTTTCAGGTCGTCCTTGCGAACATTGAATTCCACATGAAGACGTGTATAACCCTACGAGTGTTGATGTGCGATATTTTATTCGAAATCAGTATGTTATGAGACTATAGGGCCCCCCGAAAAGTAAGAGATAGATAGCACTTTACCGAAATGGTGCAAGCACGGCCTATGAAGTGAATTTCGTTTTATTTTCTCTACTCTTCTAGAAATAATCAATTAAGATCGATAAGAAACGACAGAACTAATATCTCAATCGTTCCGAATAGTGTTTCTTAATTGTGCCAACACGATTGACAACGATTGAGCATTTTCCATTTCCAATTTTTTATAATCGGGTACTTGGAATTCGGGAAGTGATGGCAGCACTTTCGCCTGGCGGAAATTATTTAAAGACAGTTATTTACTTTTTTGGTATAGTATAAATTTTAAACAGTATATATTACGAAAGAAAGTGAATAAACATTTTGCAAATAATGCTTACCAGATGAAAGTGGTGCTACGATAAAAAATGTGCTAATAGTATTTTATGTTGAAAAAATTGAATCAGATACAGAATAAAAATAAAAAACTTGATTTTATATTAGCGAAAAAAGCAAAATTGTTATTTTTTGTTATGCGCTCTTGGATTGTTCATTGTAGTGAAAATTTTATAAATGGTTATAAGTTTAAAAATCTATTGAAATTAAAAAAAAAGTAAACGTATATTTAAAAAACGTGAAACTTCAGAAAAGCGATTGAAGTATTATTTTATTATATAAAAAAATTGAAGGCTGTTATTAAGTAAGTAAATTTAAACAATTATAAAATAATATCAGAGATAAAATATTTTTTTTATCTGAAGGGGGTCTTAATTTTTAATTCTTCGCTATAATTAACACAGAAATTCACCTTATGATAAAAAAGGTTTTATTGATTCAACTTTGTAAATTTTTAGTTTATTGAAATATAAGTACTCAAAACGGTGGACAAAATTCTTTCTAAATTCAACAGTAAATTTACATCACTGTCGGTGATATTATATTCGGTAATTCTTAGAGTATCACTTCACTTCTACCACTAATAATTTACGTAAAACCAACTTTTTATTATTCGCAAGCTAGCCACTAAAATCGAAGAAAAAATTTGAAATCATTTCTGATTTAAAAAAATTGACACCAGTCGGTAAAACTGAAAGTTTAGTTTTTGAAGCTGAACCTTTTTTTATTTAAAGTATTTTGGACTAAATTGCAAATTAAACCATTCAAAATAAAATACAGCGATTTCGAGTTGAAACGCTCAGTCATGTATGTAAAAATTACAAGCCTTCTAGAACACTTTTTCTAAAAAAAGCATTCAAAATTGTACAATATGGATTCAGAAGCCTTTAATTTGGTTTAATTTGAAACTATGCCGTGTGAAATTTAAGTATGAAAAATGCACATTTTTAATCTTGTTTTGATTTGATTTGAATAAGTAAAGATTCAGTGACTTCAACATTTTTTAAATTCAGGCTTCTAAATTTCTCAATGTTAAACCTAATAATTTATTAATTTTAGTATTTCAAACTTAAAGTTTCAAACATTTTTTTAATAAACTCTTATTCTTTGATATGCTTAAATGTAAAAAAATATCCATACTGTTATATAAGAGTTTATGAAATTATGTGAATGACAACTGGATATAAGGACCAAAAATGAACTTCTTTCTCGACTATAAAATAAAAAATTTGACCAAAAGTATAGAAATATGTGGCCATTAATTACAATGTATCAGGAAGGTCAGAATACAAAAAAATGTCTGTGCTTGGGGAAGGAAAACCAGTTGTTGCGATGATTCCCCCATGTATTCAATTCAACTTTGAACTGTTTCACCTGTAAATAACACCATTTTTAATGTTTAAATTTTTAAATAGTTTAATCTGTAACAGTTTTTTAATAGTTAAATATCAAAGTCCATTTCTGTTAATTATTGTTAATTTTTCTAACTTTTTAATTACATAAAGCCTTTTGCACAATCTAATACTATACAATTAAAAATGTGAAACCTTTAAAATTCAAAGATTTTTAGATTAGGCATTGCCAACCGAATAATTGGAAATATTCAAAATTGGATATCTTAAATATTTCAAACTAGAAATTTTCAAGTATTTCAAATCAAAATTATTTATAAATTAGCATTTTTATATTGCAAGACATTTAAAAGGATTGGACAAGTTTTTCTACTAAAGATAAAAAAAAATTAATGAGTTACCCTACAATTTATTTATTCCGAGTTTCAAAATGTTGGCGCCATGATCCTACGTTCTATAATAATGATTCCAATCGTTTTCAATTGGGTATTCATTATTCTGAGTTAGAGGTTAAGTTGCCACTACAGTATTTCGATATTGCGATATTTATTTACAAGCGGTTTTTTACGTATCTTTAACCCATTCGGTATAACGCCTGAACAAACATTGCACTTTTTTTTACTTGAAATTTTGGTTAAATTATTAAAAATTTAATTTCTAATCTATAAAAACGTGCGTGTCGTATGTGTTACAAACGAAAACTGCAGAGGCCTTCGTTATAAATGGTGTGTAATTGATTATTTGCAGAAGGGCATTTGTCAAATTTCTTGAAGGCCAGCTCATATGTATCCTTTAATTTCTCGTGTAGTAAATCCTGTTGTAGCTTCTCTTTCACTTCTTGATTACTGTTCAGTCGTGGGATTTTCAGTGGCAGGAAGCTGTTTGGGATGTGATTAATTTAGAAAATATTTCAGTTTTGAAAAATACAATTTTGAATGCCTTGTTCTGAAATGGTTTAATTTTTAGAGTTTAAATTTTACAAAATATCTTCATTTTCATTGTTTAAGTAGGAAGGCTACAACTGTTAATCTTATAGTGTTTTTAATGCTTCTTCAGAATTGTTCAGTTTTATAGGCTTAATGTAAAGTACAGTCGAACTCGGATTTAACGTCGGTTTTGGGGCTGTCCTTGGACCTGACCTACTCTAACTAAACCGGATTTATCAAGGTTTTGTCACGCCTTCGTGAACCCCGCACACCCCGCGCAGGTCCTGACAAGCCTACCCGCGGCGCGGCGGTAATTCTCGGAAACGGTGAACACACCCCGCGCAGCTCCTGACAAGCCTACCCGCGGCGCGGCGTCAATTCTCGGAATCCGTAAATTCGGGAACGTTGAATCCGAGTTCGACTGTAATAAGGTAGTAAAATAGTTCAATTTCGAATGAGTTCCGGTATTAAATTATTCATTTGGAGGGGTTCATCCCGAGATTTTTTAATTTTAGGATTTGCCTAAAAATTATTCGGTTTTGCAGGTTTGAATTTCAACTTTTTTATTCTGAACATATCTCATTTCTAATTCATCATCAGTTAGTGATATTTTGCTTAATGGGTATTGATTAAAGTTTAGTCAAGTTTAAACTGAATTACAATGAATCCTTTTAAAAAGGTCCAAAAGATGACAGACTTTTGCAAAAATGGACAGCATGGTAATTACACTAGGTAACAAGATTTTGTTTATTATCAATTAATGGTACATTTCTGGCTTGTCCCCCGTAGAAAAACAGGTTTTAAAAGTGAAAACCCCCATTTTTTGTCTGCTTCTGAAACGTTATAAAAACAAACCAGAAATGCTAATGGTTTCTAATAGGGCTGAAATTAAAGCCTGATGGATGTCTGTAACCCTATGTTCAGGGCCGTCTCTGGGCATTCGGCCCCGTCAGCAAATATTAGCATTTCGCCCATTCACCCTTTATCTGCCCTAGCTATTTTAATGGCGCAAAATATGAATAGCAGCCAATAGTTAAGAATGTCTTGTGTATTTCAACTAATTTTCCCAAAAAATAGAATAAATCGATAAAAATTTACTACATAGCATGCATTTTAACGAATTCATACATTTATTGTTAAAGACGTTTCTTTTTAGTTAAATTAAAAGTGTAAAGAACATGTTACATGAGATGATCAAGGTTACCTTAACCTTCGGAGTAGAGCAAAATTGGTTTTTATTTCTAAAATTGAAGAAACATAATTTTTAACGACTAAAAATCTCATTTTTCTCGAAAACGACGCCAAAAATAAAAAGCAATTCATAGTATCAAAATTTTTCCACTTTCTAAAGTTTATAAAAATATACCCTTACCAGATGTTTATCTTCTGTATTTTAAATAATGAAAAACAAAATATATATACATGAATAGTCAATAAAAATCGACTAAAATAGAATTTAGTTCAACGAATTTCAAGATTTTATTTTTTTAAACGTTTCTTTTTAATTCAGTAACAATGGTGAGTAAATGCTATTTTAGTCTATTTTTATTGATTTTTTCTACATTATTGAAAAAATTGGTCAAAAGGAAGTAGAACGATTTTGAACAATGAACTGCTATCCATATTTTGCGTCTTTTTTGAGAAAAATGAGACTTTAATCGTTAAAATAAATCGTTTTTCTTAAAAACGCGTAGTACGATTTTTTTCTTTAGGTAGGGGCAGGTAAGCACTAATCACCTTCTGGGTTTCCTCACGCTGGAAAGCTGTTTAGAAATGTAATAGTAGTAGTAGTAACAATGCGGTTTTCAAAAACAACAAAATTTTCAAACTACTTGAAATATATTCTTTTATGATAGTGTAACCCAAAAGAGTATGAAAATATGAAACTAAGAGATCAATGAATATATTTTTATGGATATGAATGATACACATTGCGTGTCAGGACATGCCACTATGATAAAACCAAGAAATTTTAACAATCTTTCAAAAATGTATGCAGAACAAATGAAAATATGAAAAATTACTATTTTCACGATATATTTCATTTTGACTTTAACATTTCAAATTATCCTCTCATTCCCTAGTATGATAAATTATTGTGGAGCTTTATCGAATACTTTTGAATATAAAATATTACACAGAAATAGTGATCATTATTAACTGTAATTTTAAAACATCGCTGATCAATCGATTTTGGTATAGTTAAAAATCGATTTATCAAAGGTGCCTTAAAATTTATGTTTCAATAATTATTTTCCAGTTTTATCCTAAGATAGCAATGCAGCGTGAACATACAAAAACTTGTGGGACAGACTTTGGAGTGATTTTTAAAATCCTCAACTCCAAAATGTTGAAATCTACTATTGATTTGTATATTTTTCAACTCAATATAAGTGACAGCTGTGAATCTCAAATGCTGTTAATGATGATTTCATTATTATTAGTTCTGGGTTGAGACCGTAAGTGCCCCTGACGCTTGGGTAATCCCGTTGCGTCCCCTTGTGAGCCTAAGCGTGGCCCCAAAGCCCTCTCCATAGGAAGAAGACCGCAGCCACACTGTTGGCTGATATCTCTTACTCACTGATGCAGTAATTGCCTGTGAGTGTTGAAAGTTTCCCCGCAATCGCAGGGCAGTTACAAAGGATGTGAGTAGCTGTCTCATTATCCTTTCCGCACAGACAGCAGAGGTTACTTCCCGCAAGCCCTATCTTATGTCTGTGATATCCGAGGTCCCCATGTCCTATAAACATTTCTGTTAGGACCTTGATTTCGTTCCTCCCGAACTTGAGCATTTCCCTCGCTCGGTTAGAGTTAAGCTTTGAGCCGAAGAGTGTTGTGGCCTGTCTGCAACCAGAAACCAAATCCCACTGATTTTGATGTTCCTCAGTCAGCCAACTGTTAATTTCTTCAGTGAGTGACTTGCTCGAAATACCTACAACTGGCTCGGGTCCAGTAAAATTTCTTCTTGCTGCTAATTTGGCTGGCTTATCCGATATCTCATTGCACTTAATATCGCAGTGTCCGGGGATCCATAGCAGAGTAACACGGTTTCCCGTCGCCTTGTAGGCGCACTAAAGTATGGCCATAATCTCAGATTGTAGAACTGTGGCGTAGGACCCCATATCGTTTGTGAAGCCCATTCCATTCCTTCTACGATATACACCGGCTCCTGCATTCTCCTCGTTCCTGGAGCCATCTGTAAACTCACCAAATTACAGTTGTCGATGATTTGACCTTTAATTTTAAAAGGTCTGGGCGCAAATGTGGGGGAAATACAAAGATCGAGCGCGTAGCGCGAGGTAAACACATCATCGAGCTCGAAGCGAGCCGCGCGCGAAGCGCCCGATGAGAATGTGCCCGCCCAGCGGGCAGATTTTTTTTTTTGAATTTGCATGCATATCGCCTGAAAATTTGTTCGAATTTACAATAAAATAAATGCATTTTTTCAAAATGATATTTAGAGGTTCCGCAAGTCCTATAAAATTTAATACGTATTTCCCATTAGAAAAAAGACGCTTTGTGAATTTTATTCAGAATCGTCAATATTATTTGAATTGAGTTGAAACTCAACATTTCTCTTTACAGTTAGCAATGAAATACGAATCAAAACTTATTTTTTAAACATTACCCCCATATGTATGTTTTATAGGTCCCCCAAAAAACCCCATAAGAGAAAAATTGTGTTTTGCGAGTTTTTAGCGCAAATTATGATATTTTGCGGTTTTTTATTACAAATTCTTTATAATACATAAAATTATACTTTCTACTGATAATAAGATATTTCCATGAATTGTTTAAACAATTTTCTATTTATTTTAACAACTTTCTGTTCGAATAGAGTTAGAAAGTCGCAGTTTTTCCAAATATTTGAACTTTTTTTCAACTTTTCAATTAGAGTAAGGTAATAATTATTTCAATTTAACAAAAATAATTGTTTAAACAATTTAGTATTATTTTTTATAATATTGTCTTTGAATAATGCTGAAAAGTTGCGGTTTTTTCTGAAAAATTCAACATTTGGTCCACTTTTTACTTAGTGATATAGTAATTAATTTAATTTAACAAACCTGATTGTTTCAACAAATTATTATTTTTTATAACTGTCTTGTCCTGTATGATTGCTAGATAGTTGCGGTTTTTTCTGAAATGTTTTAGCTTTTTCTCGACTTTTCACTTAGTGAGGTGATAATTAATGCATGTTAACAAATATAAATGTTTAAACAATTTATTATTGTTTATGAATATCTTCACTTAGATAACTGCTAAAAAGATACGATTTCTACTAAAAAAATTTTACTTTGCTTTCAAATAAATAAATATATGAAAAATTCTTCAAATGTTCTGTGTGGATCATATTAAATATAAATTTTCCATGAAGTAGTTACTGTTGCCTTTTTGTTTAAATTTATATTAATATTTATTATTTGTTTCTTACTAAAAAGTCATAGAAAAGCTGAAACTTCCAGAAAAACCCGAGGAAACCCCCGCAACTTTCTAGCATTAATATAGGAGAAGATAGTTACAATCAATAATAATTTGTTTAAACAATTATGTTTGCTAAATTGTCCTAATTATTACCTCAATGTAAGTAGAAAGGGGAAAAAAGCTAAAAATTTTAGAAAAACCCGCGACTTTCTAGCATTACTATAGGAGGAAATAGTTAAAAACAATAATATATTTCAACAATTAGGCCTGTTATTTGCAATAATTACTATATCACTAAATAAAAAGTGAACAAAATGTTGAATATTTCAGAAAAAAACGCACCTTTCAAGTATTATTCTATGAGAATATTGTTGTAAATGATAATAAATGGCTTAAACAATTACTTTTGTTAAATTTAATTTATCATGACTTCACTCTATTTGAAAAGTTCAAAATAAGTTTAAAAATTCGGGAGAAACTTTCTTACTATATTCTAAGAGAAACTGGCTAATAAAAATAATAAATTGTTTAAAAAGATTAATATAAACATCTAATTATCAGTAGAAAGTAGTATTTTATGTAATTTATTATTTGAGGCAATTTTTATTGAAACCCCGCAAAAGAATCATAATTAGCTCCAAAAACTCGCAAAACCCAGTTTATGGCGTATGACGTATGGCGTATGGCGTAGGACGTATGGGGATTCTATGGCTAATTGTAAAGAGAAATATTGAGTTTCAAATAGATTCACTTAATATTGAAGATTCTGAATAAAATTTACGAAAACGTCTTTTTCATGGGAAATACGTGTTAAACTTCATGGGACTTGCGGAACCTCTAAATATAATTTTGTTTTAAAGCATTTATTTTTTTGTGGGTTCGAACCAACTTTCGGGCGATATGCATCGAAATTTAAAAAAAAATCCGATGCATTTTTCGAACACCCTAATATACTGATATATGTAAAAAATATTAAAAGACAAATGTTCAATAAAGCAAAGGATATCATTTTTATGCGAAATTGGCTAAAGAGCATAAAAGGCAGCGAACAGTTGGAAACGAGGGATCATTACTATTTCTATAGAATTAGAATAGTAATGTATAATTTAAATAGAATGAATCAAGTTTTTGATTGGTTTGGTAATTTTATAGGAAAATATTTGTCGCAGGAATATTTTACAAATTCATTTAGTGTAGATTTGACTAATGAATTAATAAAAAATGACTAATTCACAGTAAAATGTTACTGATAATTAATTTAGTAAATATAATTTTTGTCTTTGAATTAGTCATTTTTTACAGGCAAATCTATACTTAATGAATTTGTAAACGACTTTATAGCACTATCAGAGAGTTATGTATATAGTGTATGACTAATTCACAATCAAATTCTGATAAGTCATTCAATATAATTGAATGACTAATTCATTTGTTAGTCAAATTGATTAGTGAAATTTTTATTTGAATTCGTAATTTCTTAATAATTCGCAGTCATATCTACACTAAATAAACTAATGATTAACTAATTAAAAGAAATAAGTGTAGTTGGGCCAAATACTCTTTTTATAGTTAAATGACATCTTTGCTGGTTTATTGAAAGATATCACTTTTAATTGACCCAAGTATCATAATTGCAAAGAAGATTTTTTAATTGGCATCAGGGTCGATAATATTTATTTTTGTTCTGAAACTAATTTTTATCTTTTTTAGTTTTTTCACGTCTTTACAGTGAAATTTTACTAATTCATTTGGTTACGAAATGAATTAGCCAAAAAATAAATTACAAAAAAAAATTAAATTAATAGTAAATTAAGTAAGATATTTTTAATTTTGCAAATCACTAAAAAACAAAAGTTGAGCAGATTAAATATAATAATCATAAATTCACGAAGTAATAATAAATGAATAAACAAAAAAGAGGTTATCCAAAAATTACGTAAGGTTTTTTTTCACTGAGTTTTTGCCCCACCAGCTCAAAATCTATTTATTTATTTACACTAGAAACTGGAATTATGCGCGGTTTCGGTTATGACCTTCGACAAAAATCCAGGGAATCCGAACGTAAACAGGCAGGGCCGCATGAATAATTTCTGTTGGATTTCGAGGCATGACGCAACCTGATGCAACTAACGCGCTGAGAGTGCGGCCCTCGAGCTGTTTGTCACGCTTGACACCGCGCTCCCCGCATAACGAAACCGCCGTGGCATCAATTCTCGGAATGCACAAATTCAGTTTACGGCAATCCAGGTTCCAGTGTATAAGAAAATCCAATTACACTGGAAACTGGATTGCCGTAAACTCAATTTGTGCATTCCGAGAATTGATGCTGCTCAGAGGTTTCGGATGAGAGGAGCCGCGGGCCGGGAGGGGAGGCGCTGTTCAGTCAAGCGTGACAACCCAAAACCGTGCGCATATTCAATTGTCAGTGTATTTTAGTTGAAAGTTCATTCTTTTCGGATGAAAAATCTACTAATCAATTTTTGATTGAAAATTCATCTTTTATGGTTAAAAATTTAATCATTTTGTTGAAATTTCAACAATTTTGTTAAAAGGTCATTCTTTTTGGTTGAAAATTCAACATTTTTATTGAAAATTCGTCTTTTCGGATTGAAAATTCAACAATTTGATTAAAATTTTTTTCCTCTCTTGAGTTAAAAATCTGTTTTGGTTGAAAATCCAACTATTTTCTTGAACATTTGTCTTTTTGGTTTGAAAATTCATATCTTCTTGTAGAAATATCTTCTTTTTGGGTCAAAATATAACTATCCGGTTTAAAATTAATCTGTTTCGGTTGAAAATTGACTTCTTTTGTTGAAAATTCACATATTTTGTAGAAAATTCTTATTTTCGGCTCAAAAATTAAAAAATTTAGTCGAAAATTCAACCTTTTGTTCGAAAGTTAAACTACTTTGTTGAAAATTAATTTTTTTAGTTGAAGATTCATCGTTTTAGTTGAAAAATCATTTCTTTCGTTGAAAATGTATGTATTTTATTGAAAATTAGTTTTTTTGTGTTGAAATATAATTTTTTTAAATAAAAATTTCATTATTTGTTTGAAAATTCAAGTATTTGGTTAAAAATTAACTTTTTTGGTTGCAGATTCATAATTCTAGTTGGAAATTCAGCTCTTTGCTTACAAATTCAAGCTAATTTTTAAAAACGAAAATTTAATTATTTGTTTGAAAATTCAACTATTTAGTTGAAAATTAACTTTTTTTGTTGAAAAACATATTTTTCGGTTGACCATTCTACTGTTTAAAAAAAAATCGTATTTTTGGCCTGCAAATTAGTTGTTTTTTTCAATGAAATTTTAACTACATATTCCATTTATGGTTGAAAATTGATTTTTTAGTTTAGAAATTCAACTATTCAATTGAAAATTTATGTCATTTGTGGAAAATTAATCTTTTTTGGTAGAAAATTAATCTTCTGGGTTAAAAGATTAACTATTTGGTTTTAAATTTATGTATTTTGTTAAAAATTCGTCTTTTTTGTAGAAACCTAATCTTCTTCGTTGCAAGTTCAAATATTTGTATAAAAAATTATCTATTTTGTTGAAAATTCATCTTTTTCAGTAGCAAATCAATTTTATTAATTGAAATCTCATCTTCTTGGATGAAAATTCAACTGTTTTGTAGAAAGCTTGTCCTTTTTGTTTGAAAATTCAACATTTTGGATGACTTTTTTATATTGACTGAAAAATTTCTCTTTGTTGAAAATTCAATTCTTGTTGAAATTTCGTCTTTTTGATTTGAAATTTCATCACTTTTGGTAGAAATTTAATCTTTTTTAATTAAAGGTGCAACTGTTTAGTCGAAAAAGAATCTATTTTGTTTGTGGATTGAACTATTTTTTTTTAATTCGTCTTTTTTGGTAAAACTCAATGGTTTTTGATTGAAAAAAAAACTTTTCTTGTCTAAAATATCAACTTTTACATTTTTTGTTGAGAATTCATCTTTTTTGGTTAAAAATTCTACTTTTTGGTATAGACAATTAAACTACTTTGTTAATTTATAAGAAACAATAAGATTGTATCAACCCCCCTTCTCCCAAAATCATCTTACGGTATTATTCACTGACCCCTAAATAAATTCACGAAAACAATTTATTCAGAAAAAAACTTTACGTAATTTATGTAAGAAGAGCCAGGATGAATAAAAGTATTAAAAATGAAGAATAAAGTGTAAACAAAAGTGAATTTTCCCCTCATTATCTACTTAGTCTTTTCGGGCCCTAAATCGGGTGCTGGCCAGTCAATCAGGTTCAAAAAAATTTCTAAGTGTTGGATCCAAATATTTTTTGCACTTTTACAAAAATATCCAGGGTGTTGAAAAGTAGAGAAATGAAAAATCTACAGTATATGAAATAATTTTCAACGTCAACCATGCTAGTCCAAACTAGCGCTAGATTATCTTGTCCAGACAGAACGGTCCTTGGCCCTGAATAATTGCCTCATAATTTTCGACACTAGTGAATCAGTACATTTTACTAATTCAATAGTTAAATCTGCATCTAATGATTTACAAATTTAGATATAAATTTTCCCAGGCGGAAATATTGTATATAGTTTATATAGTGGAAGTATTATATATAATATTCATTTGATTTATATAAAAAATGTATAAAACAAATGAATATTTTATATAATACTTCACACTATATATAAACTATATAAAATATTTCCGCCTGAGATTTTTATATATAATCATATAAATTAATAATGTTTCTAAAACAATACCTATCTAACATAATGGTTGACGTCACTATTATCTTGATCTTGAGATACTCCATATAATCGGTTTTGTGTCAGCCGTTATATTTGCAGTTATATACATATTGTCAGTACTGTTCACAAGCACATGTCATTCACACTCAAAGCGAGACAGTATGTGCGTGAATGTTCTGTTATTTATTGTTATGCAGCACATGTTGTCTTCACAGTGACGCCTGAAGGAAGCCAGGCTCATCTCTGCAACTGAATAATTGCCCTTACACTCAAACATTATTTTCGAAAATATTTATTTCATTTGTTTTGATGCAAATTTACCCGGTATATATACTTCTGAAATTTATATTAAATTTTAAATGTTTATAATAGGGTAGTTACCAAAAAAATTATTCTTATTTTTCCGGCGGCGATATCCCGACAGTTTGTTTCTCTGCACTCTAAATTTGAACCAGTAAAAAGTTAATGATTTAAAGTCAATTTTAGCTGATTCAAATAATGCAGATTTGACGAAGGACAAAAAAAGTCAAAAGCACATTTCAAATCAGTCAAAAGTTCGATTTTTAAACAAAAATAGAGTTTTAAATAACAAAAAAATTAACTTTCAACAAGAAAAACGAATTATGAACAGAATATTAGTTCAATTTTCAACAAGAGATTAATTTTCAACTGAAATGATGAATCTTGAACAAACAAAATTTTTTAGGAAAGTAGTTCAACTTTCAACCAATCATTTGATTTGTCAATAAAAGGATGATTTTCAAATCAAGAAGATTAATTTACTACAAGAAGGCCAATTTTCAACGAAATGCAAAAAATTTTCAAACAGAAAGTTGAATTTTTAACTAAAAAAAAAATAATACTATTTTTCAACAAAATGTTAAAATTTTCAACTCGAAAAGATTAATTTACAACCAAATAGTTGAATTTTTGACTTAAAAACATCAATTTTCAACCAAAAATGTAATACCTTAACTTTCAGTGTAGAAAATTATTTTAAAAAAAACTTTTTCAACTCAGTAGTTCAACTTTGAACCAAGTTGTTGAATTGTAGAAAAAAATTAATTTTGCACTAGGAGGATTAATTTTCTACGATAAAAGACGAATTTTCAATAAAATACATGAATTTTCAATCAACTGGTTGAATTCGCAACAAAAAAGATCAAATTTAAAACAAAAATGGAATACCTTAAATTTCAGTTAAAAAAATAATTTTTCAAACAAGAAAACAACGAATTTTCAACAAAGTAGTTAAATTTTTTACAACTAAGATAAGTTTTCAACTAAAATGATGAATCTTTTACCAAAACAAATAAATTTTTAACAAATTACTTCAAATTTCAACTAAGTTGATATATCACCCAAAAAAAATGTATTTAAAACACAGTAGATTTCAACCAAAAAAGACAAAATTTGAACCAAATAGTTGAATATTTATCTAAAAAGGGTCACTTTTTAACCAAAAATTGAATAGTTCAAATTTCAATTAACAAATAAATTTTCAATACGAAAAACGAATTTTACACAAAATTACTAAATTTTCAACCAAATAATCAAATGTTTAATCAAAAAGATTCATTTTCTGCCAAAGAAAAATTTTCCACCTAATACATTTTTTTTCTAATAAAATCGAACAATTTTCAATCTAGTAGTTGAATTTCCAAACACAAAAGATAATTTCTGGACGAAAAGTGATTTATTTTCTACCAATACCAATACCAATGAATTGACATAATCAGTAACTGATTAAATTATTAGTTAGTTAATTATTATTAAATTATCACTAATGAGTCATTTTAAATTAAGTAATCAATAACTTTCACTAATTAAATCAGTTATTTGGAATTATATAACTAGTTACTTTCACAGATTCAATCAATCATTCTGCTTGATCTAATCCGTAACCGTTTATATATTAACTAGTCAATTATGGTTAATTTTAATCATTTATTAAAATGTTTGAATTTAATGAAGAATTTTATTTAGAAATAATTTTACAATTTGATTATAGCAGACAAATCAGTCACTCCCACTAAATGAAAATCAGTTATTTCGGAATACTTGTTTGATAGGGTCAGAAATATTGACTGATCAATCTGTTAAAATGACTGTTTAGTCAGTAGAAATTACTGATTTTTCAGTCAAAGAATGCTTGATTAATTTATTCAGTGAAATTTAGTATGATTTTAATTTATAGTGTTAGTTAAAAAATTTTCTCCTAATGTTTGAAGTTTAAGCAACGTATTTTTAGATGTTTCGAACATCAAATTTACGTAAAACATGAGAGTTTCGTGGTTTTGGATTATTTAAAAAATATAAATATCTTATGAATCGAAATTCTAGCTAATAAAAAGGAAAAAACCTACGATGTCTTAAGAACAAAAAGATATAAAAGCATAGTTGTACCCCTGAATATTTTTTGTAAGGATTGACAAAATTCGGGGACCTTCCCTATACAATAGAGAAAAATGTATAATAGAGATTAAATGAAAAATTGAAAACCTGTGCATTAAAAAACCATTTAAAAATATTCTTCAACAAGGCCTTTAATGTTTTCTCCATCACTAAAATTGGATAAAATAGCATAGCAGTATACATAAACAGGAGGAAGAAAGAAAAGCTATATAAAAATAATATATAAACTTCTTATATATAAAAGATATGAGAATAATTATATAAAATTACTTTTTTATATTTGCAATAGACATACAGTTGAACTGTGCAATGTTGGTGACTTCTGGTTTAAACGATCATGTTTTGACAAATGTTTCATTTATGCTGCCCAAGTGAAAGCTATTTATTGATATTACGGTTTCCAATATTGTATAATATACATAATCAGTGAAAATCAAAATGAATAAAACAGCAATTGCAGCCGAACTTCAATTTAAGTACGGTTTTGTTTCTGACCTTCGACTTCAATTGAGGCTCTCCGAACGTAAACAGTCAGGGCCGTGTGCATAAATTGAGTTTCCTTAAATTAAAGTCCGACTGTATTTTTTCCCCCCTTTCAAGAAAGGTGCAGTGTTCAACTGTATGTTTTTTTGTGATTATAAGTAAATATAAAAATATGATTTTATATAACGTAATAAGTTATTTGTTCTTCCTCATATCTATATATTTTGCTGTTTTATAACATTTTTCTGATGAAAAAACCATTAAAAAATCTTATTGAAGAAGTTTTTTCCTAAATATTTTTTGTGGTGCTCAGATTTTAAATTTTTCACGTCATTTCTATCATACTGAAAAAATAGTTAGTTCGGCCAACTATTTAGTTATCAAGATATAGTACTGCTATTTTATTAGGTGGCATAACAATTCCATTAATTGCAGTGCCCATTCAATTAGTACCCGCAATTAAGAAAGTAGTTGTCCCAATTAATAAATTAGCAGTACCGTATCTTACAAACTAAATAGTTGGCCAACTATATATATATATTTTTTTTTTTATCGGACACAAAATCAGAGTCTTGTCCTTTGTATTAGCAAAAATTTTTATTGATAAGATATTTCTCTAAAATCAATATGAACAATATATATATGTACTATGTACAATATATATGTTGCTGGAGCAACTTTATGTAATTTTGTTTTGTTTAACAACTTTATTTCATTACTTTTTGACTTTAAAATGCTGCGTATCAATGTTGGATCAAGTCCAACTCAAAATGAGACCCGCTTTTCTTTCTGTGGAGAAATACATTTTTAAAAGAACAAGCTTGAGTGAAAGATTCGGTTTCATGGTGAAATACGATAATTTTCCTTGCTTTTATCAATCAGCTGCATTAAAGAGACGTTGATCAGGGCACCCGTATTTTCATATATAGTACCTTCTACTAACTTCCTGGCCATATCAATACCATATAGTGCAGAATGTTATAGAACAGTTAAACCAGTATCTGAATTTTATTTTTATTTCTATAAATTTCACTGATTTTTCGTGATTTTAACAGAATGGGCATTCCTAAATATTTAAATTGTGAAAATCTGCAGATTAGTTTGAAATTTACTGAAATTTTTAACAGTGTATTGAGGCAAAAAGTTGTTGGAACAGTGAAATGATTTGGTTGTTATACAGTAAAAAAAATTTGTTGTTTTCCCAACAATTGACTGAAAAGTCAGTAGAAACCGTTAGTAAAAATACATGCACTGTTAAAAATGTTTGTAATTTACTCTTTTACTGCACTTCTGTATAGTAAATTTACATTCCCGGAATAGTAATTTTTAAAAAAATTTAAAAATGTAATATCCAAATTTTATATTTCACGGTCAAATAATTTTTATAATTTAATTATAATATATTTTTTCTTGTATCAAGAATTATTATCTTGATTGATATTTTAGGAAACGTTTTGGATTCTGATCTTTTGATTTCAAATAAGTTGTAATTATTAAAAAAATTTTTTTCATAACTCAGAGCACTAAAATTTATAGTAAATCCATTATAAGTTGTATGGTAAATTTACTATACAATATCTCAAGAAAAATAAACATTTATCATATTACGTAATATATAATATATTTTGTAATGCCTAGGGTAGGGTGGGGCGAAATGAGCGTAGTTGGCTTTTTCACGTCAGTATTTAAAATCTGGTAATTCATTGCTTGGAAGTAAGTCGTTATATATATATTCTACAAACATTTTCAATTATAATTTTTCCAAGATAAAAGTAAATAAAACAGTATATGCGGAATTAGAAACAAAAATAAAAAAGTAGTGCGCTTGGCTCATACCGCCCCATGTCTGGGGCGGATGAGCCAGGCACTGGAGCGGGATGGGCCACTTAATTAAATGACTTATTATATATTATTTATTAGTAAGAGAATTTTCAGTCAAACTATTATAAAACAAAAACATATCTTACACATATTTTTCAAAAATTTGACGGAACGTTTAAAGTATTTAACGTTAAAATGACGCAATGATTAATCCTAACCTTTACCGTAACTAACTCTACAAACAGTGAATAGGAAAACAATTTATATCTACATGTGTGTAATAATTGTTTTACGGAAATAAATATAACAATTTTTCGACTCACTCGTGTACATTGTCTCAGTAAAATTTAAATTTGACAGAAAGAAAACTCCCAAATATTAGACTGGTCCACTACATGACGCTGAATTTCATATATATTGGGGTTTTAAGCCGTTTTTTTTTATATGTTTGCCGTATTTTTCAACAATAACAATATTTTTTTCTCACTTTTATAGCATTTCACGAGTTTTCAAACAAAGTTACTTAAGAAATATACCAGAAAAACAGTGCTCTCTTCTGGTTATCAGCAACTCAGATTATATTTTAATACAGACTCATAACAGTGCAGCTGTCAAACTTTTTCTGAGAATTTTTTTCGACAAGATTTGTTTTTTATACGCTTGCACCATAATTAACACACATACAATAAAACATTGCATCTTAACCTACTGACTGCTACACTATAAGAGGTTAGGCTAATGGCACAGGAAGAGGTGGCTCATACCGCCCCAGAACAGTTGCTCATTCCGCCCCATATAACACTTGCCAGTAAAATTAAAATTTCACCTATTTCTGTTTTACAATTATATAAGAATCTGTTGAAAACTTAAGGTTCAATAAATAAGCTATCCATATAACCACTGGAAAAACATCTAATATGATGTCATTTTGTGTGATTCTTGGACTTTCTAAACAAATGCAAAATAGTAGGATACAGGTCTTAACATTTTTATTTTCGTTTTTTTTTTCTTTAAATTTATTCAACATGAAGCGAAAATTTGTTTAGAAGAAGTTTGATAACGTTATTCCTGATATTAGTGCAAAGAACAGTTACAAAAGAAATGATACATTGCGAAAAAATTGAGTGACTCATCTTACCCCCTATGCTCATCTCGCCCCACCCTACCCTATATATAAATGGACAGCACATATACTACAAAATAAATTATACTTTTGTGTATAGAATGAACACAATTTCCAGTAACGTTACAGACTTGCGGATATTTTCTGTAAAATTTACTGAAGTTCAAAGAAAAATGCTGTAACTTTTACAGAAAATATCCACACTCAAAATAAAATGTTCTAGAACAAAAAAAAACTGGTTTCTTGGATACACCTGAAAATTTGGTTGAATCAAACAAATGTTGGTTGATTCAACAAATTATTTGATAGACCCAACCACATTTTTTGATTGAATCAACCAAACACTCTATCTACCAAAAGATTTGGTTAAAACAACCAAAAAATTTGTTTGCGCCAATCACATATTTTGTTATCCATATAATAACCATATTCTACGGATAAACAAACAAAAAATTTGTTTTTAGAGTGAGCAAATCTCTAAAATTACTGAAAATTCCTAATAATTTTCTGTTTAAGACACAAACTTCATTTATTATATGTTATGCGTTACTCTCGACGTAAAAGCATGATATAAAAAATAAAAAATAAAACAAAAAACCTGTAATAATTTCAGAATTCTAAATCTGAGACAACCACCTGGTTCTTTCAGTCGATACAGTCATGCTCTTCAATGGCGCAGGGGCGTAGTGATGAGTTTGACTGCCTTGTAGATTTTGAAAATATTTGGCAAATGACGAATCAGAATTTTAAAGATAACAAATTGCCCCTTGGCAACTTCACTCTAATATTTTTATTTATGTGGCTCTTCACATCACACGCTTCCTTTTAAACTTTTTAAGTTAGCTCGGGTTCGCCAACCGTAGGTATATCCGGTTTTAGAGGGACTTCTCACAGACTAGTTCTGCAGCTTGAGTCGAAATTCTTGACCCCAAAAACGAGACCCAGGATTAGGGATGATGTTTGAAAAGAGTATTTTTTTTTGCAACTATAGAAGGGGATCTTTGCGAAACGAAGAAGGGGACACTATTAGGGGATGAAATCCTGAGATTTATACCAGCTTCTCACAAATTCTGTCCAACGATGATATATTATCTTCTATGCATTTCACACATTCTACCTATTTTTGGTTTCTAATTGAAAATTTTGTTTGACTCGAAATAGTATTACTTTCTCAATTATTTTCTTAATTCTTATAACGTTTTAGAACAGTACATTCTATGTTTGGTTAAACTCTTGTAATTTGTAATCAATTTTTACATTCTCATCATAATGAGAAGATATTGGTTTTATGTGAAAAATGACTTTCGTCGATTCCACCAAATGTCGACGTTTTGAGGCCCTCTGAGTCAGAAAAAATAGTTTTTACGTCGGTGTCTGTCCGTCTGTCGTCCGTCGTCGCCTGTATATCGGATAACTTTCGGAAGACTAATCGGACTGGATTGTGCTTTGGCACACAGTTTCAGAGACGAGAAAGGAAGATCGAGTTCGTTAACCAGCTATTCTGGATAGAAATTCAAAAACTTAGGGCACTTTCAAAATTTTTTAAACCATTTTTTTTAATTCATAAATTCCATGGACGGCTGCCCGTAGTACTCGAAAATTAAAACAATTTATTTTCATAACTTTTTTTAATAAAAAAAAATTGACAGAGCTACAGCATTTTCAAAATGTCCCAAAAAAAGCGAAAATTAACATTTTAAGCCAATTAAGGCATGATATGAAAGAAAGTCACGAAGAGAAAAGTCTTACATTTTGATAGGCCTACAAGATTCTCATGATCACTTTTTGAGTTTTCTTAAAAAAACGAAAATTCCAATTTTATTGGCAAAAAACATAATGAATTATTACATTCTCATCATAATAAGAAGGTATTGGTTTTATGTGGAAAATGACTTTCGTGGATTTAATGAAATTTCGACGTTTTGAGGCCCCCTGAGTCACAAAAAATAGTTTTTACGTCGGTGTCTGTCCGTCTGTCGTCCGTCGTCGTCGTCCTCTGTATATCGGATAACTTTCGAAAGACTTTTCGGATTGGATTGTGCTTTGGCACACAGTTTTAGGAACGGAAAAGAAAGTTCGAGTTCGTTAACCAGCTATTTTGAACAGAAATTCAAAAAGTTAGGCACCTTCAAAATTTCTTAGACCATTTTTTTCAAAATCCATAAATTCCATGGACGGTCACCCGTAGTACTCAAAAATTAAAACAAATTATACGTACAACTTTTTTCAATGCAATGAAAATTAACAGAGCTACAGCATTTTCAAAATCTCCCAAAAAAAGCGAAAATTAACATTTAAGGGCAATTAAAGCATTATATAAAAAAAAGTCATGAGGAGAAAAGTGTTACTTTTTGATAGTCCTACAAGATTCTCATGATCAATTTTTGAGTTTTCTTAAAAAATCGAAAATTCAAATTTTATTGGCACAAAACATAATGCATTATTACATTCTTATCATAATGAGAAGGTATTGGTTTTATGTAAAAAATGACTTTCGTGGATTCCATGAAATGTCGACGTTTTAAGGCCCCCTGAATCCGAATAATTTTTAAGTAAAATTTGTAAGAAAATGTTTGTTTCAATTAAGCCCTCATTTAATTCTTTTTCTATCAAAGTTTTTGGATTATCATTATTTAAAAAATCATTAGATAAACCCATAAAATGTGATCTAAATTCATCAATTTAATTCTCAGGTATTTTTTTAATATTAGATTTAATGTCTTTGATGATTTCAAGAAATTGGATACAGTTTTTCCCCCAAATTTGTTGCTAGAACCATCACCTGATCTCAAAATGTCAATAACTCTGTGTGGAATAATTACATTAGAAATTTGCAAAAACCAGGGCTCTGGTTGATCTTGAAAAAGAACTGAGTAAATGTTTAAATACAATTTTTGTACATCTCCTTGCTCTGTAAGAAAGTCTAAAAATTTTCGATCATGTTTTATATTATCCTTAAGGGCATTTTTATTGAGTCTTGTTTCCATTTCAAAACTTTCTTTGATAATAAAAGAGGGAACTTGTTGATCTAATTTCTCTATAATTTGTTTTACCTTCACATTCAAAGAATGTATCTGTGAATAGCAGTCCTTAATATCCAAATTCAACAGAGATTTTTTAAATTTCCCGTAGTATTTTTATCAAATTTTTCTTTATTACGTTTGTTTTTGAAACCAAAAATAACCTTTTTATTGATGTCAAAATTTTCTTAGCAAAAACTCCATGAATTTTGCATTTGATCAGAAAGTCTTATTGTAAAATTGTTGATCTTAATTTTTTACTAATTAAGTAAATTTCTTTGATATTTTTCACAGGTCCTCCCATCACATTGAAAATTTGGGATAATAAATAAGAAGCACTAAGAAACGCGGCTCTGGTCCTAAATTTTTATAATTATGAAAAAAGCTTTTTTTGTAAATAATTTTTTTTGCCTTTTTCATAACTATACAAATTTAAGACCAGAGCCGCGTTTCTTAGTGCTTCTTCATTATTATCCCAAATTTTCAACTCGATGTGACTACTCGTGTGAAAATAAGTTTACAAATAAGACAAGTGTCGATAAGGTAGGAAGCCGGCCACGTGACCCACTCGTCACATGGCCTTAAAGGTAATCCAAAAGAGTATTGAAATGAAAAACTAAGAGATCAAGGATATCCGATTATAATGAAAGAAAAAAGCTTCCAAAATCTGTAAAAAATATATGCAGGACAGATTAAAATATTTCTAAATATGGAAACAATGACTGTTTAAATAATTTTTTTTTCTTCTAAAATGATCTTAGTAAAATACTGATAGTCAAAGCACAATTTAGTAAAGTTTTTAAATTTTAGAGAACTGCATTTAGTAATTATAAACAAAAAATTACGCACAATTTCTTGTCGCACAATTATCCCAAACTACAAATTTAAAATGGAAAATTGCTGAATAATATTAACACGATTTTCTAAATATTTAAAGATTCATAAATATTACTTATATTGGGCTAGAAGAGACCAAAATTCAATATAAATTGTTTAAACAAATGATAAATATGTTTAAAAAACAATAATACTCTTGAAATTCATTAACTGTATCATTCATCCCGAAAAATAATAACTTTTCATGATTTACGGGGGAAAAACATCGTTTGAAGAAATAATAATTGTTTTAAAATTTGAAAATTAGTTAAAAATTACTTGGAAACTTATCACTCATCGAATAAAAATAATTAATTTTGAATTTTTTTTAGATATCGCTTTTAGCATGATTTTTACTTGGAAAAATCCTTAAAAAGTGAGTGAGATGTTCTCATTTAAAATCCCATGTTAATTTCCACTCAGAGAAGTGTTTCTTGACGCAAATGGAATTTCCTCTTATATTTAAAGATAAGAGGATTTTCATTCATCTCAAAAAGAATCTTTTTGCAACAAAAATTATCCTTTCGCTTCATCTAGTCTTGTAGCCAAATCATTCCGTTTGTGTAAAAAAGATATTCACATGGTTCAAAACAAAACAGACAACTGTTTCTCTGAATGTGCAAAGGCCCGGGGGACGAGGTTACTATTGTCAGATTCGAAAAAAAGGAATATCTTTTTGCGGGAAACGTACAAATTGGGAATTCGTCTTTTTTAAATTCAAATTTTACATAACCAAAACTCGAAAGTCGATGATTTGGACCACCCTAGTGAACATTTATTTTTTCAGTGTGACTGCTGCCATGTGAGTAACGACGGTGAAATTTTGAGTACAATGCCAGATCTCAGTATAATTTATAAACTGCACTTAGAGAACAGGAAGTTGATTAACATGTACGACTGGTTACAGGTAATCATCCACCCTCGTGTTTATACATTAATGTCTAGAATACTTAAGCCGGTCGCATTTCATGATTCTAACCGCGATTCCGAATGATTGATGCGCTTCATTACGATCGTAACAACTCGCTCCCCGATACATACGATGCATACATATCCAGAGTCCAATTTTGATTAGTGATGAATTGAAATATGTCGTGTTTCGTAGACCTAAAGACTATTTAATTGTTTCAGTCATTCTTGTCGTTCGCCGACCCCAGCGAAACTGAAGAACAACGGGAAGTAGATCCAGCGATAAAGTATCCTTTCAAATTATACTCTCAAAGAACAAACTTTTATCAATTATTTTTAAAAATTATTTGCACACTTCAACTCTTTCTCAGGAATTGTCCTTAATGCAATTTTATCTTAGCGCCCGATTCTCACAGGCAGTTGCAGAATTGCAATTCCTGGGGTACATAAAAGGATCTAAAAGGAAGACAGATCATGTTAAACGCCTTACATGATTTAATTATTGTTTTACAAAGTGATACTTAAAGTCATTTACACAATAAACCGATTTTTACTTTTTTTTAGATGGGTAGAAGTTATTTCAGGCTTCACAGTCTATCCCATAATCCATTTTTTATTTTTGTATTGAGGGGACATTAAGCAACAACGCTACCAGTGGGGGGCGGGGTCGCGCCAAATACTACAGTTGATAACAGGGCATGGGGGGTGGGGGTGGGGGTGTAGTCAGCGAAAGTAACGTTACGAACTTAGATAACGTTTAGTACGTTTCCTGATGATAAATTTTAACGAAATTTGCCCTGTTTTCAGGAAACTTTCCATCTTTCTCGTATTTTCGCTTAAATGAAAACTGAATGAATAGGATCCAATAAGATAGTTTAACTATTTTATGTTAAAAGTTATAATTTTTGGTTGAAAATTTTATTCTTTTTTTGAAAATGCAACCTTCTTGGTTAAAACGACATAGTTTTTCGTCAAAAATTAAACTAATTAGTTTAAAGTTGAACTTCTTTGTTAAGAATTCATTTTTTTAAAGATTCATCTCTATGGCTGAAAATTAAACTATTTCATTTCTGTTTGAAAATGTATCCTTTTCAGATAAAAACTGAACTATTTGGTTAAAAATTTATCCTTAGGTATTTTGTTAAAAATCCATTTTTTTGTGTATAAAATTAATCTTTTTGGTTGAAAATTCATCCTTCTTGGCTAAAATTGCAACTCTTTTGGTTGAATTTGAGCTGTTTTGGTATAAAGTTCCACTATTTTGTTTAAAATTCGTCTTTTCTTGTTGAAGAATCATTATGTCAGTTAAAAATTCAACTAATTAGCTGTAAATTAATTTGTTGTTAAAAATTCAACTGTTTTGTAGAAAATTCCCCATTTGGCTTAAAAATTCAACAATTTTGCGGAAAATTAAAAGTATCTGATTGAAAATGTAACTATTTGGTATAATATTAATTAGTTGAACTATTTAAAACCCACTGGGAACTTTAGTTCCCAAAAACGCGTTCAAAACCCACAACTTGGGTCTCAAAGGGTTAAGAAAAATCATATTTTCAGGTTTAAAATTCTACTGGTTTGTGGAAAAATTTACAATGTACAAAAAATGTAACTATTTCATTTTTGGTTGAAAATTGATTTTTTCTAGTTGAAAACACAACTATTTGGTTGAAAATTCATGTATTTTGTTGGAAGTTCGTCTTTTGGTAGAAAATTCATCTTTGTGGATTAAAAATTGAGCTTATTCAAATAATTTGTTGAAACTTCAACTATTTTGTTAGTAATCTTTTTTGGTCGAAAATTCAACTGTTTTGTTGAAAATTCAACCTTTGGGGTTGAAAGTTGCTCTTTTATAATACAAGAATCATCTTTCTGGCTTAAAAAATCGTCTTTCTTCGTTGAAAATAAACTTTTTTATTTAATTCAACTGTCTTGTAAAAAAGCGACTTTTTGGCTTGAAAATTCAAAAATTTGGTTAAAAATTCAACTAATTTGTTAGAAATTTCATTATTCTGTTAAAAGTTGAACTATTTTGTCAAAATGATATTATTTGGTCGAAAGTCAACGCTTTTGTGCAAAATTCGTCCTTTTGGGCATAAAATAAATCTTCTGTGGTAAAAAAAGTCATCTCTTTCGGTTGAAAATTAATTTTTTTGTTGAGAATTTAACTGTCTTACAAAAAATTAGTTTTTTTTTTGGCTTGGGAGTTGAACTATTTAGTTAAAAGTTCAATTATTTTGTTGTTAATACAACTGTTTAGATAAAAAATAATTTTTTGTTATTGAAAATTCGTCTTTTTGGGTTGAAAAGATGTCTCTTTTGGTACAAAGATATTTTCGTAAAAAATCACCCTATTTTCCCTGCTTTGAGAGCATTTTGGGTAACTAAACTCACTTAAAACGCGAAAAAACGCAGAATAAAAGTGAAATACGTGTTTAAACAACGGCTAAGTTATTTTAGGGGAGAGGAGGAGATGTTAAGGCAAAACTAAGGTCGTCAACCCTGGAAGACGGGATGATAGACATAATATAAGAACAGTAACGAAACAGGTAATACGCGAAACAAATTGTGAAGAGTGCGTACCACTTTATTTCCAATTAAAACTAAACTCTTGTTGTATGGCAGTAATTTCTTCGGAGCGAGTAATCAGTGATATAAGCAAGAGCTGTTTACGATCTGAAAAGTCCATGAGGTTCGAGTAGATTTGGGACTGGCTATATACGAAAATAAATTTGAACCTGTATTGTTGTGTGCTGAGGCGGTAATTTTATTAGTCTAGGGCGCGAGCCAATAACAATTGCTTTCCGATAGCAAATGTTGATATCGTGCTTGCACAATGTAGACTTTTAGCGAGTATACTCATACAATGAACAGTATACACACGGCGTGTTTTATATACCTATATAATTATGGATAACATGATTTTTATTTTACTGCTCAGTAATTGCAAAATTCAAAAGGAATATTGATCAGTGTTACACATTTCTTTCTAAACTTTTGAAATTCAGAAAAAAGATACACTCTGGGATCACGGCCCCATGTTTAATGCTAGGATTGTATTTTTCTTAAGATCCTAAAACAAGTATAATTATATTACATGTTAGCAAATTGCACATTTTGAAAAAGTCCTTTTCTTTTTTATTTTGTTTCCATGAACAATGATTTTTTCAATTTCTGTTTTATACATTATATCTTTTTTTTAACTTTAATTTTTTCTGGTGTATTTTTATCAGTAGAAAGTCTTAAGGTAATTAACCAACTTTTGAGAGCTAGCTAAAAAAAATTCTTCAAACAGAAAAATGACTAAGTAGTAACTGTAAAAGTTGCTAAATTAAAGGCGCTACTTTGGTCTATGAGGGCACTTCGGTGCAATAATTTACGAGATAAACGTATGATATAAAAAGTTTTAAATAATAAATTATTTCCCCTTTTCCCCGAAAAATCACATTTTTTTACCTAAAATTGAACTGCTGAATCGCTGTGGTTCCTCTATACTATATTGTAATCTTAACTGGATGTACTTTTACGCATAGGGGACATGGTTTCGGATTTTTCGGCTACATACTGCGTATAACGATTGTGGGATTCAAGATACGAGATCCATTTACTTGTATCTTCGTAAAGATTTGAAGAGCTTGGTAGAAGCTCAGCTCTACATTTCAAACAAGGCTATAAAAGTTTACAACGTAATAGAGATGTCCGAGAGATCGTAAAAATGATTAATTCAGAAAAGGCTATATTTGTGAGAAAGGTTTTCTATTCGAGGGTGTGTCGAGGAAGAGGGAAACGTGCTAATCGGAGTCAGAATCGGCAACAGAATGGATCACGAGTTTCCTACCATTGACTTTGATCAAATGATTCTTGATCCGAAACTTCATTGCTTATATTTTCATTATTACTTAAAAATATATATAATTATAAGCATGTAAAAAACAAGCTTTTATTTATTTATATATATATATACATATTATATAATAAAAATAAATTAAAAAATTTCCTCTGCAAGGGAGGGGGGCAGCCTGCTCCGGGGTTCGATACCTAAGCCGGTACCTCTGGTAATTTTTCTACGTACTTTTACCGAGATGCTGGTGGTTCGGATTCCACCTCAAGCTGTAGGTTCTACCAAGAGATCTTTTAAACTACATGTAAACATGTAAGTAACGTATGTATGGATGTAATAGATGTAACCATGTACCATCATGCACTTGGCTGCAATTCAGTCCATGGATAATGAGGTAAAAAAGTGGGCTTGATTGCATTACGAAAATACGTCCGTGACTGATGATATATACCATCTAAAGTCTGAGAGAAAAATGAGCTTCCTGTTTATTTTATAGTAATATGACCTAAAATAAAAGCGCGCGGCGTAAATCTTGAACATTACATTTATATGAGAAAGAAATTTTAATATTTACGTCCCACGCTTTTGTTTTAGTTCACATTATTTGAAAAGTTGTAGGCTCCGGAAGCTACGATCATAGTTCCTTAAAGCAACCAATCCCGACGCAACTGGAACGTGTGCGTCATCCACTTATGCTCCTTCTGTCCTAGAAGGTAAGCAAGAGCGGGAAATTTACGCGAAATAACATCGTGCAACACTGTTCCTTGGAGGTAGGTCTCTAGCCGCGGATGACCTTACGCAGCAGACGGGACAGTTGGAAATAAAAATTTCACCCCTGGATACTTTTTTAGACCTACCAATCTTTGTAGAATGTTATGAGGAACAGTGTTGATGGAACAGATGAAGTGATCTCAGAAGAACAGCCTTTTGCATCCGGTTCGCGATGGAATGAGCCTGGCACGGGCAAGCCGGAATCTTGTTGAGTTGGGTAAGAAATGAAGCTTTCATACCTCCAAGACAGCCGATTATGAGAACTACAAGGGGGACTTCGTAGCCTTGGTACATCCTGTTCAGCTGGAAAAGAAGTGCTTGATATTTCGCCCGTTTTTCTTCCTTCTTTGCCGTGATATTACCATCGTCTGGTGCCGAGAATTCAATTACGTAAATGATCTTGGTCTTCGTATCTTGGAGGACAATATCAGGCTTCGTAGCACTGATACGTTGAATGGTGGAGAATGAGAAATTCCAGTAGATCTTCCACTGATCATTCTCCACAACGGATTCGAGTTCCCCTTGGGCGTATGGAAAGAGGTGCAATAGATCAACAACATAGGAGTGCCTAAGATGGTAATACAACCTTTTAGAGCCGCATTGTGCCCGTCTATGTACCCGTAGCGTGCATACTTTGAGCATCCACTGATAACATGTCCAAGTGTTTCTGGCTCTTGCTTGCACGTTCGGCTGTTGGTATCGCCTAAAGGTACATTCATTATGCGCTCGCGGTAAAGTAAGGTGTCTATAACGCCTCTTGACAGGCAAAAAGAAATTCCTCAGTCTCCGATCTGAATCCAGCAGACTTGCGAAACACGTTGGACAGACCCATCGAGAGCTCTTTTCTACGTATGATGCCGTAGAGTTTATCATGAAGGGGCTTGTCAGCATGTTCTCTTAGTAGAAGCGTATGTTCTGCTTCCTGTACACAACTTTTGAGCACCGAAGATATTAGTGATGCTAGGCCATGTGTAGTGTCGCTGGAATCAAATTTGAGGCCAAACTTCTCTGCGGCACGGTATGAAAACGCCGTGGCATTGACGACTGCATGTGGATGTACGAGTCGCATAAGAGAATCTGTGCTATTTAGAACTGAGCAGGCTGTAGGCAGAACCATTCTTCGATGAAGACACTCCAAGCTTAGCAAGCCTCTACCCCCTTTATCTCTAGGAAGGTATATTTGAGGTACGGAAAATCTAGGATGATGACTTCGATGGTGTGCCATCATCTTGCGTGTGCTTCGGTCAACTTGCGTCAACTCATCGATGTTCCATTTGATTGCACCAAATGTGTAGAGCAGTATAGGAACGGCCAGCATATTGGTCGCCTGGATCTTATTCTTTCAAGATAATTCGGAAGCCCAAATTTTTCTGAGAATTTTGGCGATACTTTTTTTCAAGGGCCGTTTTTAACACATGACCGTTTTGGGTTTCCGCTTGCGGTATTCCAAGATATTGTTGTGTTTCTCCATTACCAAGATGTTGAATGGTATTTCCGCCTATGAGTTGAACATCTCATGCCAATCACTTTAGAGTACTTTAGAGCTATAGTTGAAATATGAGAGGAAAAATGTGTTTGAAGTAACCTGTCAAAATTTGTCATTTTCATTAGGTTTGATAATTTATTAAAAGCAAAATACGCTACTGAAAATTTTGAAACTTATTTGAAAACAAAGATAAATACCAACCTTTTGCATGGTATTCAGTAAAATTGCTCATAAAAATTTATTCCAGCTATGAAGCCTATTGTGCCACACCCGTGTTTATTCTCAAGGCAGTACTCCGAATCCGGCCATCTTCGCTGAGTATTTTTGGATCTCGGTGTGTTTCGGCAGCCTCCCTAGCAGGCCGCAGAGGGGATACGGCCAGACTAGGGTGGACGGAGCGATCCCTCTGAGGTCATCAGTTAGATGCACAGATTCGAAGCACTTACCTGGTGTGTTATGTAAGTGTATGTGTGCTTGTGGGTTCATTACTCGAAGTCGGCCAGCGACCATCGAGCGTGATTCCCCCGTAGGAGCCCCAAGCGCAAGAAGATCCTTGACTCATTTTCGAGTCTTCTGAAAATCGGCGTCGACCCCAAGCTTAGGCCCTCGAAAGAGCCCATTTATCCTTGGTAAGGCACCAGCTTTTTCTGAGGGGACCTACAGTTTAGGGTGACTTCCGAACCATCGAAGCTCCGGTAGAAGTACGTAGAAAAATTTCCATTGGTACCTGGCTCAGAGATCTAACCCCAGACCTCCTGCATGGAAGTCTGACGCGTCATGTGTCTAAATTCAATATCTAAAGTAAATTTCAAATGACGAATTATGAATTTCGCCTATCTGGCACCTTAAAGGTTTCTCGGCATCAGTCCTACTTCCTCACCTAGTGTTGCTTAGAGGCTTTGAAGTAATTTAAGTGAAGTGACTTTTTAAAATTGACCAGTTTGGTCCATTCGGCAAAAATATTATATAATTCCTGTACAATTAAGAAAAAGCCGAATATATCAAGAAACTGTAACAGAGTCGTTCACTGCTAAAATCAAAGTGTGAAGATTGCATGGAGTAAAAGGTGCACCCGGATTTATATCCTTGATTGTTTTTTTTACGCCAACATTTTTCCTGCCATATTAGGGCGGATGTATGGTCAAGAATACACTTTATTGCCGATGTCTGCACTAGCTAATTTACTTTAATTTAGTTTTGCCCTTTATGCCCGGAGGCGGACGCCTGCTCTGCCTCATGTCTGAAGCGGGCCCTGCGTGTATGTTGAAATATCTTATTTGTCGATTTTTATTATATGTATATTAAATTCTACAGTCGTCATATCAATGGTCAAACCATACTCCATAGTTAAATAATATCAATGCTAAACTATAATAATTGCCGTATTTTATTGAAAATTTCGAAACTTTTTCACACAATGCAGTACAACCAAAATTTTCCTCACAATGTTTTATGAAATTTAAAAACATTTTGGACAATTTCAGTATACCTTCACAACCAGTTAGTGAGGTCACGAGTGTTAGAACCAAAATTGCGGATCTGTATGAATGGATGAATTAAGTTTGCGTTCGCTATGGATGAGAAAATTAGGATTGCTAATTGACCGATAACTTTCATTTACAAAAACGGTAAAAAATGAGTATATGTCTTGGAAAACGAAAATAACCATTCTATTAATTTATTGTTTTGCACAAATTGTAGTCTTCTGTTTCAAAAAACTTCTTAGGGTTGATGAACGTCTTAAGACGTGCTTCGGTGTAAAACTTACTTGTTACCGATAATAAAAGATTTAAAACAATTTTACTTGCCTTCGAATATTTTAAATATTGTTTCTTATATGAAATTTTATTTATTTTGATTATATTTTAAAAATTGATGCACAGTTTCGGGCATATCTCGCAGTGGCCTTCGACAAAAATCCAGGGACCCCGAACATAAGCAGTCAATGCCGCATGAATCATTTCTGTTGTATTTGGAATCATGCGCAACCTGATGCAACTAACGCGCTGAGAGTGCGGCGCTCATGCTGTTTGTCACGCTTGACTGAGCACCGCCTTTTCGGTCCCGCTTTCCCCGCATCACCAATATGTGGATGTCGTCAATTCCAGGAATGCACAAATCCAGTTTACGGAAATCCAGGTTCCAGTATATATATTAGGGTGATCCAAAAAAAATTTTTTTTTCTGATTTTCCAGTCTCACCCGCTCATTTTGTGTCTGTTTGTGAAAAAAAATTCCCTAATTTTTTGAGATTAAAACAAAAATGTTTAAAGGTAGGACACGGACTTTAAAGTACCCCTGTTACGAGCGAATCTCCATTCTTTTTTTTCATAATTAATGTCAGCATGCTTATGCGGCATTCCAAGCTCCCGGGGACTGACAGTGAGCCAACTTGCGAATGAGGAAGGTAATGACCTGAGAATGATTTTAATCAAGGATTAAAATTATTCTCTGATGAAAACATGCTAAGTAATTGACGTAGAACAAGAGGAAGCCCTTCAGCAAAGGAGACGCGCCTTCTTGGAGGAATAACATCCTAACCTCGGGGTTGAAAATCGCGAACAAGAAGTCATTGCACCAGTTGAGGAACTCGTAAACGGTGACCTTTCAGACAACAATACAGTTATCCTAGATCCGGAAATCGAAATCCTAGAGTAGAGTTCCGATACTATTCTCCATCATTCAGAAAATCAAACCAAAAATTCCGGTGTGGTGAACTTACGGTACCCTTTCCTGCGAAGAAGGGAAACGAATGAATACATGCCACCCTTTGTGATCGAATTCGTGCCCCCTGCCGCAGGGCAACTGCCCACTTCAGTCGAAATACACGGCGAGGATTTTCAAGAAGGGTTCGCTGAATTAGCCTTCAACTGGAACACCAAAAACAACTTTATAGACCGTGGGTGCCTTGAAGTCCCCTATAGATCTATACCCGAATACGAAGTAATCGTAGGAAATAGGACACTATGATTGGTGGGAGAGTTAGGGTTAGAAATCAGGGAAGCAAATTTCCATTTTTACATAATTTCCAACCCAGAATCGATCGGGCTAAACCAGATAGTAGGAATCGCGGGAGTACGAGTGATCGAGCATCTATCCGCACTGCATGGATTTCCTAGTACATAGATTTCTCCAGGAATACCAATATCCCGGGAGTCCACTCCAACATTACGATTCCCAACCTTGCTGTAAATGTGGATACAGCTGCAGCCATGGCCTCCGTGCAGGAATGTATGACATTGCAACAGAGCACCTATCACATTCCGCAGTTTGACGGGAAGACTCCTAAGCTTAAGGAGTTTCTTGAAGACATCGCGAATGGCGCGGTTTACATCACTGAGGCAAATGAACCTGGGTTCACTAAGATCGTCCTCAGCAAGCTCAAGGGAATCGCCCGCGACAGCGTCAGAGATAAGCGCTTTGACAGGGTGAGCGAATTAATTGCCCACCTGAGAAAACGGTTTGCCCCTACAAAAAAATACCAATGGTTTTTTTCGAAAATGTCGTGAATCTCCGCATGCGCCAGAATGAAACGATGACGGACTACTACAACAGAGTCCAAGGTCTCCTAAGCGGTGCTCGACATGCGGTCGAGGAAAAGTGCACAAGGTTTTACAAATTGGGAGCCGCGGATGAAATGTCTACCTTCGTGGATGCCAGGCACCCCAAGGACTTCAATGAGGCCCTAGATCATGCCCTACATATCGAAGAAAAGCAAAGGCAACTGGAGAGAGCCAAGAATCACCTCTCTGCCTATCCGATCTCCCGACCAAGGGAAGAGGCCCATGACCGACCGCGTTTAACTAGCCCCTACTCGAGGAAAATGGAGAGGAAGGACAGAAGGGAGACGCAAGATTCGACAAGAAATGGCTCAAGCGTAGATAAGGATGCGATAAATTATCCACCTCTCGCTCCTGCAAAATACCCGGCCTTCTACGCTCCTTACTCACTTCAATACCCTTATCCCTATTCTCCTTCCTTCCCTCCTAACATCCCCTCCCCATATCATTATCCTCCGCATTTTTCCGCCCCCTCATTTCCACATAGGTATCCGCCAGACAATGGAATCCAAGCCAACTCTCCATGGCAGAGGTATGGAAAATCAATGGATAGTACGACGCCTCGAAGGTCAACCCCGCCAGGACCATCGGGAAATTTAAACTTTCAATAGGCTCCTCGCTCGGACGCGGCAGGGAGTCAGTCCACTCCCCAGCGCCCCAAAAAACATGTCCGCTTCCCGGAACACACTATCGGGTCCTACGAGCAGGAACCGAAATAGAAAGCTCCCCGGTTGTCTCTTTGACAGCACCAGAATTAAGACGCTCAACATGCAGCTTCCTGGTAGATCTAGGATCCGATGTGAACTTGATAAAAATTAAAACTCTGCTCCTCGAGTGAAAATACGAGCCGGACAAGACCGTCCTCCTGACTGGGATACATCCAGACCCTGTCGTGACAATTGGAACAACCAGGATTACCCTATTCGGTACCCCAGTCGAATTCCACATCACATAGGACGAGGCAAGCAGTCGCTATAAAGGTCCACAATCAAGAAATAAAAGAGGTATACCTACCCAGGATACACACACCTGAGGTAGTGTACCTAGGCGAGGCGACCGTTTCCATCCACGAAGGAGTCTTTCATGTACTTGCCATCAACACCCGGGAGGAGGACGTGGACATAGAGCTAATTGCCCAGGAAGTCCGGCCCTACGATTTTATCGAACCGCATGACGAAGAATCCACCAATTCCGAATCCAAATATTTGGTTAGGGACCTACAAAAGGAAATGGGAAGCTCTTACACTGACCGTGTCATGAAAATTAAGGACAGCTTACGCATTTCAGAATTAACATCGGATAAAAGGAACTACGTCTATAAATGGGTAGAAGACTTCGCTGATATTTTTCACATAAACGGTGAAAGACTCTCGACTACGAATGCAGTCCAACATAGGATCCCTACCACTAAGGACAAGGTAATAGCCAGAAAGCAATACCGATATCCCAATGAGGCTGCTGACCAAGTGGCCGTTCAAATCAAAAAACAAAATGATAGCGGAATCATAGGGAATTCGAAGCCCCCTGACAACTCTCCCCTCTGGATCGTCCCTAAGAAACTTTACGGATCCGGCGAAAAAAAATGGAAGGTAGCAATCGACTTCCGAGCTCTTAATGAGGAGTTCATAGGGGACGCACACCCCCTGCCCAATATTACGAACATCCTCGATCATTTAGGAGAGGCCCAGTACTTTTCTGTGCTCGGTCTAGCCAGTTTTTTCCAGCAAGTCGAAACCCTCCCCGACGGCAGGGTCAAAACGGCATTTTCTACAGTCTTCGTTTATCTGGATGACATTGTGGTTCACTCTAAGGACCTAGAAGAACATGATTTAAAGATCAGAAGGTTGCTGTATCGACTTCGAGCAGCCAACTTGAAACTTCAGCCTTACAAGTGCGAGTTTCTACAAAAGGAAGTAGCATACCTTAGTCATATTATTAGCCATGAGGGGCTGAAGCCAAATCCGGCCAAAATAGAAGCAATACAAAACTTTCCTCGCCCAAAAAACATGCGTAACATCCGACAATTCCTTGGGCTATCGGGTTATTATCGGCGGTTTATACAAGAATACGCGAAAATCGCTAAACCTCTGACCGACCTCCTTTGCGGTATCCTAATTTTAGAAAAACCTTCAAGCTGACCACTGACGCCTTGAGCCACGCCGTCGGCGCCATATTGACCCAAGAAGAAGAAGGGCTAGACAGACTAGAGCAGGAATTTTTTAGCTATCGCCCTATCCCTGGAACACTTCCGACCATATTTGTACGGTCGAGAATTCATACTCGCCTGTGACCACGAGCCAGTCCACTAGATGACCTCTATCAATAATCCAGGGGCCAGGATGCTTCATTGGCGACATGAATTTCGAAACCATCAATACAAATTCGAATACAAGCAGGGAGAGCTAAACAGAGGAGTAGAAGCATTATCGAGAAATCCTCATGACAATCCTCCCGAAAATTCAGAAGAAAACAGGGGCCCGGAGGACCTGAGTGGAACCCAAGGACCTCACACATCCACTCAGTCGATCAAACTCTCTACGGAAGAGGCCCACTCCCAAACAAACCCCCAAAGGGTTCTGGTTCTGACCCGAGCGGGAGCATCAGGGAGCAGCCCCAAAGAAAAAAGGGATGTCCCAGGGACATGTACTAATGCCACTTGCGCCCTGCCTTAGGAAAGGAAGTCTGTGGCACCAGGGAAAGTGAAACCACCGATAAGTAGGACAGCAGCATTCAAGCCTGCGAAGAGAGGGGAAACCGCCCCTCTAACGACAATCGACCTCACGGCCCCCCTCCCTAGAAAGTGCGGAAGGCCGAAGAAAACACTGGTCCCAGAAAGCGAATATGATGTGGCCAATATGCCGTCAGAAGGAGCCCCACCACTCAAACTAGGCGAAAGCTCCATAGGTAAACAACTGTTAAGAAGAAGAGAAGCAAGTAAACCACCGGTCGCTAGAAGTGAATCCACGACCGAGCCACCTTCTGATGATGAAGACTCTGATTCTTCGGACGCGCCTGTATTTCAAAAATCTCATAGTGTGTTACCCAACTTGGAACCTTCAGTCGCTGTTAAAAGGCATGACTCGGCTCCAAACAGTGCTTCCCCTGGAATTAAGAACCCGAGTCCATCTTTCCCTCCCTTACAAGATACGTTTGTAGATGTATACATAGACGATGCATGCAACTATCATGGAGGCGAAGAACCGAAGGTTGGTATAGGGGTCTGGTTTGGCCCAAACAACCCCTTGAACGTTTTACAGCGCATTCAAGGTCGCAAAATCAATAATGCAGCCGAGATCGAAGCAGCGACCGTGGCAGCCCAAAAGGCCCACGAAGCCGGTATCAATAAACTCCAAATAAAAACTGACTCGAAGTTTCTAGTCAGTAGCGCAACCGAATGGATTCCTTAATGGGAAGCAAATGACTGGAAAACTGATGAAAATAAGCCAGTTAAGAACCGCTCCGAATTCGAGAAAATGAAAATCGCTCTGGAACTCTTAGAAGTGATTTGGGAACACATTTCGAGTGCCCCCGACCACTGTAAGCAGTGAGGACGATGAGGACATTGACGATACACCGGTCCGTCTGCTGTCATCCTCCAAGGCAAGCTTCAAGGAGGACCTTCAGAAATCCTTTGCACAATTCGAGGCTCAAACCTCTGAGCTGAGACCATGAAGGGATGGAGGAGAGCAACCAACTGCCGTATACATACGTCTCTGAAGGAGAACAGGATGAAGAATTACTCAAGGAATTAGAGCTGCTTGACCCCTGCAGAGAATACGATGACGACATTTTCGCGGAGAGGGTGAAAAGCTTTTTGGAAAACTATGAGAGACAGGTTTCCCAAAAGGCTAGTGAGAACTAAGAACCCGAATTAACACAACCCACTCCACCTATAGCCACGGAAACTTCTGCTAAGGAGACTCTTAGCCCCGCTAAACAAATTGAACAGCTATCTTCTTCCCCCACAAAAAATTCCGGTGTGGTGACACACACATATATATATATATATATATATATATATATTACGTATCCGTTTAACTTTACGCACCAAAGAAACCTGGTCAATGAAAAACGAACCTAGCCAACCACAATTCAAAAAAAGTCACGGATTAAAAAAAAAACTCTCGCAAAAGTCAGGGAATTTTTTTAACTTTAAATAACTGTCAAGCAGAATAAATTTGAAATATTTTGATTTTAATTTGGAATTGTTTTATTCGGTTTAGAAAAGATTATATATTAAAAATAGTACAAGTTTAAGATACTGGTATTTGAATATTAATTGTCACGGAAAATGAAAAATTCGTTAGTCTTCTTTTTTCTTTGCAGTTAGTTCCTCCTGAAGATTATGTTTTTGGTTATAAATTTTACTATTTGTTTCAAAATTCAACAATTTTGTTCAAAATTGATCCTTTTTGGTTTAAAATTAAACTATTTTCGTAAAAATGTACTTTTTGATTAAAATTAAAATTCGGTGTTAAAAAGTAAACTGAAATTTTTTCTGGATGAAAATTCAACTATTTTTTGGAAATTTGTCTTTTCGGGTTCAAAATTCAAGCATGTTCGTAGAAAAGTTACTTCTTGTTCGAAACTCATATTTTGATGTTAAAAAATTGAACTGGAATCATTTTTGGATGAAAATTCAAATTTTTTGTTCAAATTTGTCTTTTTGATTTAAAAATTCATCAGTTTAAGTAAAAATATCATATTATTGGGATAAAAATGCAACTTTTTGGTTAAAAATTAATCTTCTCTGCTTGAGGACTCAACTATTTTGTTTGAAATCTTTGGTTGAAAATTTAACTATTTTGTTGAAAGTTAATTTTGTTTGCTGAAAATTTATATTTTTTGGTTGAAAATTAAATTGTTATGCAGAACATTCGTGTTTTGGCTTGAAAATTCAATTTTTGTGCAGAAAATTCATGTTTTGCCTTGAAAATTCAATTTTTGTGCAGAAAATTCGTGTTTTGGCTTGAAAATTCAATTTTTGTGCAGAAAATTCGTGTTTTTGCTTGAAGGTTAGGTGAAATTTTTTCAATTTCATGACTGAAAAATCTTTATTTGTTTAAAATTCGTCTTTTTAGTTTTGAAATTAATTTTTTTAATGAAATTTAATCTGCCGAATCTTTAAAATCCTTTGAAATTCTTTCAAAATATTGGATTTTTTTTAAATATCTCAAGTCTTTTTGAATCGAATGAAACAACTGAATGCTATTGAAAATTCCTTAAAATTTTGTTGAATATCCAGAAATCTTTAAAATTATTTGCAACCAATTGAAAAAATTCTTGGAATTTTTGAAAATATTCGACAATATTTCAATTTCCTTAAACTTCTATTAAATTACTAAAAGAAATTGAAATTTCTTGAAATCTTTCAAAATACCCCAAAATATTTACAATCCTTAAAATCCTTTGCAACTTTTTAAAGATCTTAAAAATTCCTTCAAATTTGTAAAATACCCCTAAATTGTTCAAATCTTTTGAAATGCCTTCATATTAATAAAATATATTAAAAATTGCTTGTTATCTTCTAAAATATCCTCAAATATTTCAAACAATTATTAATTAATATTTAATTCTTTTGAAATCTCTTAAAACTTTTAAAACCTCTTCAAAATTCCTTAAAAGTTTGATTCCTTTAAATTTTGATTAAGGTTTATTAATTAAAAATTTATTATTACATTTTCAGTAAGAATTATTTATTTTTTTCCAAGAAAAAGAAAAAAATAATCAATCAAACATAAAAATACAAATTTTCAACAGAAGAATTACATTTTCAATCAAGAAAGGTTTTTCAATGAATGAAAAAAATCTCATCCAAAATGTTGGGTTTTTAACTTATAAAGAAGAATTTTTGGAAAAAAAGTTGAATTTACAACTCGAAAATATGCATTTTCTACAAAACTGTTTGAATTTTCGACTTAAAAAGAAGAGTTTTCAACAAAATAAGTGCATTTTTAACTGAAAAATATCAAATTTCTAGCAGAAATGAAATAGCTACATTTTTTATTAAAAAATTCATTTTCAGCAGAACAAAAACAAATTTTCAACCAAATTGTTGATTTTTTAGCCAGAGGAATGAACATTTAACTAAAATTCTGCATCATTAACCAAAAATACTAAATGCCTATAAAAAAAATTCGACGAAATATTGAATAGTTAAATTTTTAGTTGCAAAATTAATTTTTAATTTAAAAGAAACTAATTTTCAACGAAAAGAATGTAATTTAACCGAGAATGAATAATTTTTGACAGAAAATATGAATTTTCAACCAAATATTTTAATTTGTAATAAAATTTTCAACTAAAGAAGATAATTTTTTGACACAAATAGAATAGTTTAATTTTAAGCTAAAGAACTAAGTTTTTAAGTGAATGAAATCAATTTTTGAAGAAATAGTCAAATTTTTAAACAAACAGATGAATATTCTACCAAAAAGATTTAATGTCTATAAAAAAAATGTTCGACGAAAAATGGAATAGTTAAATTTTTAGATTTAAAACCATTAATTTTCAGTTGAAAAAAAACGAATTATCTATCGGAAAAGCATCATTTTCAACAAAATACATGATTTTTCAACCAAATATTTCAATTTTTAATGAAATTTTAAACCAAAAATTTTAATTTTCTACGAACAAAATACAAATTTTCAACAAAAAATAGAATAGTTTAATTTTTAGTTAGATAAATAAATAAAATAAAAGAAAATTAGTCTACATCAATAAAAACACTAATTTTCAACCAAAGAAAAATTAATTTTCAATAAAAAAAAAAAATTTTCTACCAAAAAAGGATAATCTTTAAAAAATACATGAATTTTCAACTGAATATTAAAATTTTTAATAGAATTTTTAACCTAATAGTTGAATTTTCAACCAAAAAGGTGAATTAATCACCAAGCTGATTAATATTCTACCACAAAAGACAAAGTTTCAACAAAATACAGAAGTTTTCAAACAAATAATTGAATTTTCAACTGAAGAAGATTAATGTTTAAACAAACATGACATTTTTAGATTTTCAGCTACAAAAAATCAATTTTCAATTTAAAAAAATTATCTTTTTTTGAAAAAGAATCATTTTCAACAAAATACATGAATTTTCAACCAAATATCTTAATTTTTAATGAAATTTTCTACCAAAAAAAAGACAAATTTTCAACAAAAAAGATGAATTTTGAATTAAAAAAGATCAATTTTCAACAAAAAATAGAATGGTTTAATTTTAAGTTAGATAAATAAATTCGTAAACAAATAAAATAAGTTTACAGCAGAAGAATTTGATTTTCAAACAAACAAATGAGTTTTATACCAAAAAGATTATATATATATATAAAATTTCGAACAATAATTAAGTTAAGTTTTTGGTTAAAAAAATTTATTTAAAAAAAACACTAATTTTCGATAAAAAAAATAATTTTCTACCAAAAAAGGATGATCTTTAACAAAATACATGAATTTTCAACCAAATATTTTAATTTTTAATGGAATTTTTAACCTAATAGTTGCATTTCCAATCAAAAAGGTGAATTAGTCACTAAGATAAATTATATTTCACCACAAGAGACAAAGTTTCAACAAAATACAGTAATTTTCAAACAAATAATTGAATTTTCAACTGTAGAAGATTAATGTTCAACCAAGCATGATATATTTAAATTTTCAGTTGACAAATTAATTTTCAATAAAAAAAATAATAATTTTGAAACAAAAAAATTAATTTTCTACCAAAAAAGAATAATTTTTAATCGAGTACATGAATTTTCAACTGAAGAAGATAAATGTTCAACCAAACATGGAATCCTGGAAAATTGAAAAAATCACTTAAAACGTTCCAAATTATTTTTTGCGGATTTTTAATGTCTTTTGAAAGCTTTTTTAATATTCTATTAAAATTAATTTTTCACAATAAAAATTCATTCAAAATTTTCCCAGGAATCTTAAGAACATTTTTTTTTACTATCGCAAAACCTTTAATCCCTTTAATTTATACTTCAATACATAAATAACATGATACTTGTAAATATAACCTCATCTAATCAGAAAGTGTTATAATACTGAAAAAAATTGGATGTTAAATTCAAAGAATGATTAGACAAAAAATATCAGTCCTTTTGACGTAAATTACAGAAATATAATATGTAAATTACCTCGGAAAGATTGAAATCACGTGCTCATAACCTGCTACTTTCTCCATGTCTCATGTAAAAATAACATTCACAAATTGTGATTTTCCATTTTTCTGTAATTTTACAGAATAGCTGGTATTTTTGAACAATTTCTTGAAAAGGAATTAAAAACTTGTCTTGTTTTGTGGGAAAAAAATCGGATACTTTCTGCGGAAAATACAAACATCATTATTTTACACTAAGCATTCGTATTGTAGTTTACTTCGTTCTATAGTGTTTATTTCTATTTAATGCTTAATTTTTCTTAGTCTTCTTATTCTTAACAATTAATTCATAGTGCTAATCAACACATTATTTTAAAACAGGATTTATAAACTCCTAACATTGTTTATAACCCAGATTCTATGTTTCAGTGATAGTTCAGGCACGTTTAACGTTACCATGTGCTACGTTACGTCATTGAAATTTGATTCTCACTTCATTCCTTTTTTGATCAAAAAAAGTTTTACTAAAACGTCGTTTAGTGGCATCAAAATAAAAAGGCATTAGAATAGAGCCACCCGAGACTGTATTTTTCGAGGACTGTTTCAATACCGAAAACTAGCCTTAAAATTATACTTTTTTTGTACAGTGCACACTTTATGCCCAGGTGGAAATATTATATATAGTTTATATATAGCGTGAAGTATCATATAAAATAGTCATTTGTTTTATACATTTTTTATATAAAGCAAATGAATATTATATATAACACCTCACACTATATATAAACTATATATAATATTTCCGGCTGGGTGGCATGGATATTCCGTTTTCTTATATTCATGAAAGTTTTGTTTCTATAAGTCGAAAAACTATTTGTAGCAAAGTTTCTGCGCAGCAAACTATGTTTTAACGATATTATGTAGAGAATCTACTCAGAAATTTGAAAAATGAGACTTTTTGAAGCTTCAGCAACGCGATTCAGAAATATACTTGGTAAAAACAATTATTATACCGAAAACAAGGCGGCCTAAGCACAGTGTCATTAGACTTAAGGACTTAATATTAAGAAAAAATATGACTATAATTAAGAGGCCTGTGCAATTTTCAATAAATAAATAAACTTCAGACAATCGCGATAAATAAATTTTTGAAAGGGCTTTCTTATATGTGCAGCAATTCAGATTGCTCTCGCATAGAAATGGTTTTTATAAAACATCAATTTCGTACATCTTCAGAATGTTAATTTTCCCAATTCTTTGTCAAGGAGATTTTTCGGTTCCATGATGCACTCACATCGAGTTGGGTTTCATCATTTGAAAAAAAAATTCTGTATAGCAGACAACTTTTTCCTTCTAATGTTATAAAAGAACACTTATTCTATTTTAACGTTCTGTTCGAAGTTTAATGTAGTTACTTTTCTTAAAAAACATTCAAACTACTAGCATTGCAAATTAGATTCGGTTCATTTAATTGCTTGAAAAATAACACAATATTCATTATCACAGAGTATCTATCCTGGAATCCTAAGAAAAAAGTAATTAAACTCATTATATTTATCATGCTAGAATAGGTGGCGAATTAGTAATCATTATTTACAGAGATGTTTTAACAATATTTTGCGTAATAGGTTAGGTTTAAATTGAATCTCTTTTTCTGAATGTAATGCTAAAAATTAAATTAAAAAAAAGTTCATTGAAGTTATTTTCAAATAGGCCGCGAATTGGTAATCAGTGATTTCAGAGATGTTTTGACAATATTCTGCGTAATGTTTGTTTTACAGTCAATCTCTTTTTCCAAATGTAGATACTTACATAAATATACATTTTATTTGCTACGAATATATTATTCATTTATTATATACTATTTATCATTTATTAATCTTATTAACAAATTGAACACTGTCCTTTTTCTTAACAATGTCTCTTAAAATATACCCTGCATTATTATGCTTTTTTCTTTATAGTGTTTTAAAAACTAACAATGTCTAGGTTAAACATATATATTTGAGAATAAATACACTATTAAGATCCAATTATATTTAATATAATAATACTCATCATTCACATATTTTTAAATGACTTATGAGTGAAGTTGATGCTAATCAAAGTTAGGAAAAAGAAGAAATACCTGTGATACCAAAAAATTCAGTTTCCATAGATTAAATGAATTATATGTAAATAAATGCTTTTTTGCAATGCCCAACCTATTTTGTTGTTGTTGTGAAAATGCTAAAAATTTGTATGAGAATAATATTCATAATAGAAAATAACTAATAATAATAACTTTACAATCAAGTTGGTATTCATTTTTTCATAAAACCAATTTAGAATTGGTTTTAAAGTGATTGAGCCCGAAAAAATTATAAACATAAAATATTTGTAATCTTCAGCAACCAATATTAAAAGTAAATTAAAAAAACTGACATTTTACTTCGAGAAAAATTACGTGTTTTACCCAATCATATTACAGTCCAATATTTGTCTGTAGAAAAATGTGTATTCTCAAATATTTTAAAATCAGCGTTTTACCTTGATGAATAGTAATAATCCAGCCAGAAATTGTTTGAGAAACTCTCAATTGTTATTTTCATTACTCAGTAACAAATATTTTTCGAAAATGAATTTAACAATTAATAATTTAAAGTTACTCATTGTTCCTTAATTTTCCTATTAGACTATTACTTTTCATTTCTTTGCGACACATTTAGTAGAAAAAAGTCTATTTCCGTGAAAGAAAATGTGTATATTACTTTTATTTGTTTGTAATGTTTGTTGTTGACAATAAAAAATATATAATATTATTAATTTTTTGTTCTTCAATCAAATTTAAACAAATTTAAATTCAGTTTTATGGGAAATTCAATACTGTTGAAAAAATTCGAAATTTGGTGAATTATGAAAATATTTACAAAAACAATACTTGTTAATATTTACTTACTTCCTGATGAATATTATTCCATACATATCTTCTATATTTTTAAATTTGAACAAAAATTTTTCTGTGGTTCTTCACTGTATTTGTCACAATAATAAATTCCACACAGTATTTGTTTAAATGAATGTTAAACATTTTGGATTCTCAGCAGTTTTTTCTTTTTCGACGTAAGATTCATTCAAAAATAGAATTGTTTCCTTTATGGATCTTATTTCAATTTTTTTTCATAATAATTTTTTTCATAACAAAAGATATGAAAGTAAAAACGTGCACAATGTGGTGACACGCTTGTTTGATTATGCTTAATTTCGAATCGATCACGTTCCACAATTAGAGTGAAAATAATTACAGAATCGTAATTTTCAATTAAATAGTTGAATTAATACTCAATAGTTGCACTTTTAAGTAAAAAAAGGAAGAAATTTCAATCAAACTGCGGAATTTTCAAGCCAAAAATGGCGAATTTTCTATAAAACAGTTGAAAATTGGAAAAACTTTTGAAATAGATAATATAGTTAAATTTTCAATATAAATATGTTACATTTCTACCAAAGGTGAATTTTAAATCCAAAAGGACGAATTTCCTATCCAATGTCTTTTTAAGAAATGAATTTAATTTTCAATAAAATGATGAAATTTTAAACGAAAAGAGACAAATTCTAAACTGAAATTATAAGAATAGACTTTTCCATTTCAAGAGATCAAGAAAATAGTTGAATTTCCTATCAAGGAAGATTTTTCAGTCCTGAAAGAAAAAAATGTGAATCACATTGTCCAAATTTTTAATTAAAAAAGATAAATTTTTTACAAAACACTTGAATTTTCAACTCGAAGATATGAATTTTCAACAAAGAAATTAATTTTCAACCGCATAGTTGAATTTATTACTAAGCTAGTTGAATTAGCAACCCAAGAAGGCGAACTTAAAAAAAAAAGTATCAAGAAAATCTTCACAAAAAAATATGCGTTTTATATTTTTACTGAAAATTCAGTGACTATTAGATTTTAACTGAAAATTTTTAATGATTCATAATTTTTGTATTTATTTAAAAGGGTGAAAAAATGACATGAATATACTATTTTTATGAAAATTTGACTTATGGGGTTGAATTAACTGTTTTTTATTTCAAATTCAATTTTTTTTTATTGAAATATCATCTATTACATGTTTTCTTGAGAATTCTTATTTTTTGATTGAAAATGAACAAGTTGCTTTAAAGTAAAAATTCTTTCAACAAAATTAATTTTTTGTTTTTGCTTTAAGATTGATCCTTTTAGTTGAATTCGTGCCGAAAATTCAACTAATTTGTAGGAAATTCGTTTTTTTTGTCTTAAAAATTAAACAAATTTGTATGGAATTAAACTATGTGGTTAAGAATTAAATTTTATGTTGAATATGTTAATATTTTTGTTTGAAAATTAAAATATTTGGTTGAAGATAAAATTTTTTTATGAAAAGTCAAGTATTTGATATAAATTCATGATTTTTAATTAAAAATTTAACTACTTGGTTGAAAGTTGAAATACTTTGTTAAAAAATTATTTTTTTAATTTTGGTTTTTTGGTTCAAAATTCAACTTTTTTGTTGAGAATTCGTATTATTCTTTTAGTTAAAAATTAATTTTTAATCAGAAAAAAGTATTCCATGCTTGGTGAGAAATTTATACTTTGAAAATCGACTATTTGGTAAAAGATTAATGTATGCCTTTTGTTAAAAAACTTTTTTTTATTTAGAAAATTAATCCAGTTTGTAAAAAAATCATATTGGTGGTCGAGAATTCAACCGTCAAGTTGAAAATGCGTCTTTTTTGATAAAATCAAACTGGTTAAAAATTCGTTTTTTTTTTAATAATTCTTTAAACTAAAAATTTGACCATTCTTTTTTGGTTGAAAAAAATCTTGTTTAGTTGTGAATTTGACAATTTAGTTTATAATTCATCTCCAGGGTAGACAATTTTAAGAATTTAGAGAAACGTAATTTAAAAAAAATAATTTTGGTTCCTTACTTGAAAATTTAACTTTTTTTTGAAAATTCGTATTCTTCGTTTGGTTGAAAATTAATTTTTTTATATTAGAAATGTAACTATTCAATTTTTGATGAGAAATTCATATTTTATAAGATGAGAAATCAAATATTTACTAAAAGATTAATTTGTTTGTTGTTTTCAATTTGGTTTTGTTAAATTATTAGTTTGTGAAAAAATCATATTTTTGGTCGAGAATTCAACAATTTGGTTATAAATGCGTCTTTCTTGGTTCAATTAAACTGGTTGAAAATTCTTTTTTTTTTCAAAATTCATTTTTTTTTAACTGAAAATTTGGCGATTCTTTTCTTGTTGAAAGAATATCTTTTTTAGTTGAGAATTCGACTATTTGGTGTAAAATTCATCTTTATTGAAAAGTCTTCTATTTGTTTGAGGATTCAACTATTTCGTTCAAAATTAGTTTTTTCTTTTAAATTTCTCTTCTTGAAAATTCGTCTTTTTGAACTGACAATTAAAGGATTCAACTATTTTGTTCAAAAATTCGTTTTTTTTTTTTCATTTAATTTCTCTGCTTGAAAATTCGACTTTCTGAAATGAAAATTTTAGGATTCTTTTTTTGGATTTGAATTTATCTTTCTTCATTTAAAATTTTTCTATTTTGTTGAGGATTCAACTATTTGGTTGAAATTTCCTTCTTTTTTTCGTTGACAATTAATTTTTAAACGAAAAACTGCATGACTCTTTTTTGATTGAAAAAATATTTTTTCTAATATAGTTGAGAATTCAACTATTTGGTGAAAATTCATTTTTCTTTATTGAAAAGTCTTCTATTTGGTTGAGGATTCAACTATTTTGTTCAAAATTATTATTATTATTTTTTAATTTCTCTGCTTGAAAATTCATCTTTTCGAACTGAAAATTTGAGGATTCAAATATTTTGTTCAAAAATTCGTTTTTTTTTTTTTTAAATTGAATTTCTCTGCTTGAAAAATTGTCGTTTTCAACTGAAAATTTGAGGAGTCAACTATTTTCTTCAAAGATTCGTTTTTTTTTTCATTTTATTTCTCAGCTTGGAAATTCGACTTTCTGAACTGAAAATTTAAGGATTCTTTTTTTGGATTTGAATTGATCTTTCTTGATTGAAAATTCACCTATTTTGTTGAGGATTTAACTATTTTGTTAATTTAAAAAAAAATTAATTTCTTTGCTCCAAAATTCGTCTTTTTGAACTGAAAATTTGAGGATTCAACTATTTTGCTAAAAATTCGTTTTTTTTTTAAATTTAATTTCTCCGCTCGAAAAATCGTCTTTTTGAACTGAAAATTTTAGGATTCTTTTTTTAGATTTAAATTTATCTTTCTTGATTGAAAATTCATCTATTTTGTTGACGATTCAACTATTTTGTTAATTTTTTTCTTTTTTTAAATATAATTTATTTGAAAATTCTTCTTTTTGAGTTGAAAGTTTGAGGATTCAACTATTTTGTTAAAAATTCGTTTTCTTTTCATTTAATTTCTCTGCTCAAAAAATCTTGTTTTTGAACTGAAATTTTAAGGATTCAACTATTTTGTTCAGAAATTCGTTTTTTTTTTCATTTAATTTCTCTGCTTGAAAATTCGACTATCTGAACTGAAAATTTCAGGATTCTTTCTTTGGGTTTGAATTCATCTTTCTTGATTGAAAATTCGTCTATTTTGATGAGGATTCAACTGTTTGGTTAAAATTTCTTTCTTTTTTTCATTGAAATTTTTTTTTTTTTAACTGATAACGGGATGAATCTTTTTTGGTTAAAAAAATATCTCTTTGAGTTGAAAATTCAACTATTTCGTGTAAAATTTATCTTTCTTTATTGAAAAGTCTGCTATTTGGTTGAGGATTCAACTATTTTGTTCAAAATTAGTTTTTTTTTTTAATTTCTCTGCTGGAAAATTCGACTTTCTGAACTGAAAATTTAAGGATTCTTTTTTTGGATTTAAATTCATCTTTCTTGATTGAAAATTCATCTATTTTGTTGACGATTCAATTATTTTGTTAATTTGTTTAAATTTAATTTATTTGATCGACAATTCGTCTTTTTGAACTAAAAATTTGAGGATTCAACTGTTTTGTTAAAAATGTCTTTTTTTCATTTAATTTCTCTGCTCGAAAAATCGTCTTTTGGAACTGAAAATTTCAGAATTCAACTATTTTGTTGAAATTTTTTTTTTTTCATTCAATTTCTCTGCTTGAAAATTCGACTTTCGGAACTGAAAATTAAAGGATTCTTTTTTTTTTTATTTTCATTTATCTTTCTTGATTAAAAATTCATCTATTTTGATGAGGATTCAACTATTTCATTAAAAAATTTCGTTTTTTTTTTAATGAAAATTAATTTTTTAAACTGAAAACTGGATGATTCTTTTTTTAATAAAAAAATCTATTTTTTAGTTGAGAATTCAACTATTTGGTGTAGAATTTAATTTTATGCATTGAAAAGTCTTCTATTTTGTTAAGGATTCAACTATTTTGTAAATTTTTCATATTTTTTTTTAAATTTCATTTCTCGAATCGAAAATTCCTCTTGTTGAACTAAAAACTTGAGGATTACACTATTTTGTTCAAAAATGCGTTTTTTTCATTTAATTTCTCTGCTTGAAAATTCGACTTTCTGAACTGAAATTTAAGGATTCTTTTTTTGAATTTAAATTCATCTTGATTGATTGAAAATTCATCTATTTTGATGAGGATTCAACTATTTGGTTAAAATTTCGTTGAAAATTAACTTTTTAAACTGACAACTGTATGATCCATTTTTTGGTTAAAAAATATCTTTTTTAGTTGAGAATTCAACTATTTTGTGTAAAATTCATCTTTCTTTATTCAAAAGTCTTCTATATGGCTAAGGATTAAACTATTTAGTTTAAAAAAATTTTTAAATTTAATTTCTCTGCCTGAAAATTTGTCTTCTTGAACTGAAAATTTGAGGATTTGAATATTCTGTTAAAATTTTTTTTTTCATTTAATTGCTCTGCTTGAAGATTCGACTTTTTGAACTGAAAATTTGAGGATTCAACTATTTTGTTCAAAAATTCGTTTTTTTTTTAAATTTGGTTTCTCTGCTTGAAAATTCGACTTTTTGAACTGAAAATTTAAGGTTTCTTTTTTCGGACTTGAATTCATCTTTCTTGACTGAAAATTCATTAATTTTGTTAAAATTTCGTTTTTTTTTCTCATTGAAAATTAATTTTTCAAACTGAAAACTTCATGATTTTTTTTTGTTCAAAAAGTATATTTTTCAATAGAAACTTCAATTGTTTAGTTGAATTTTTTTTCATTTATTTTTGCTGGTTAAAAATTTGCCTTTTGGTAGAAAATGCAACCATTTGGTTGAAAATACATTTCTGCAGGATAAAAATTCAATTATTTTCCTAAAGTCATCTTTTCTGGTCGATAATTCAACTATTTTCTTAAGAATTTGTATTTTTGTATTAAAAATTCATCTTCTCTTTTATTCAAAATGCTATTCCCATTAATTTTATTTCAAAAAATTTATTTCCTTATTTTCGTCGAAAGTTATCCTATTTTCCCGGTTCAACAAGTGATATGAAGGGGGGGGGGGTGAAAATAGCAGAAAACTGGAAACATAATTTCTAAACAGCCCCTAATTTATTGAGTAAAATATATCTTACGTAAGAAGAGGAGGGTCACGAAAATGTTACGAATCCTTTAATAGGGAGGGGGGGGGGCTTGTTTGAAATTTCTAAAATCATCCATAGGTAATTAATCGAACATGCTTTAACTTTTCAATCTTGATGATGAATGTAAAAAGTTTTTTTTTTAATTTAAATTTATTGTTTTGCAGTTGGAAGAAGAATGAAGAAGAGGGAAGCAACAAATTTGCATTTATACGCAGAAAAGTTAAGATGAGTTTCAATTAGGTCATCAATAATGGTGGCTGAGGAAATGGATCTTGAACGAAATTCAAACTCCATTAAAGTGCTTGAAACAGTTTCCCCTAACTTTAGTAGGTCCTTTTATAATTATATAAGCCTATTCAGGGAAGTTTCTAACAATACGTATCGAACAAAAATATATGTATATAGCTTCACCACCCAAACTTAATTAATGAATATTTCCCATAAGAAAACAAAGACGTTTTTTTAAATTTTATTCAAAATCATCAATATCAGATGAATCGAGTTGAAACTCAAAATTTCTCTTCACAAATAGCCATAAAATACGAATAAAATATTTCTTTTTAAATATTATTCACATAAGTCTGTTTTATGGGATCCCAAAAAAACCCCATAAGCCCCATAAGAATCTTTTTCTGATACATAAAACACTATTTTATACTGATAACTAAATGTTTAAATAAATTCTTTAAACAATTCATTATTATTTTTGGCAATTCCACTTGGAATAGAGATAGAAAGTCGCATCTTATTCAAAATTTTGTTTACTTCTTGTCAAATTTTAAATGAGAGAGAAGTTAATCAATTTAATTAATGTTGAGGAAAATAATTGTTTAAACAACTCATTTTTATTGTTAGTAATATTATCTTTGAACAATGCTAGAAACTGTGGTTTTTCTCTGAAATGTCCAACTTTTTGTTCACTTTTCACTTGGAATGAGTTAATATTTGATTTAATATAATGTAGCAAAAATAATTGTTTAAACAAATTATTATTATTTATAGCTATCTTCTACAGGGTGACCTATTTTAATCTATAAATCCAAATATTTCCTAAACAACCCCATCTACTGTCTTCTCTACCCCATTTAACTGTACCATTGATTTTGACCTTGAGGTAAATTTTCAAGGTCATTTCAAGGTCAAGACGATTTTTTAAAATGGAAGCCCCTATTTTTGTCTGCAGATTTGAATAAAGCGAAAAATTTTACATAAAAAATGTACCATGAAAATCTTGTTTCTGTAACATTGAAGAGGTCCAAACTCAAGGTCAAATGTCCAAAAAACGATCAGTTGCCCTTTTTTTGAATTTACGTGGTTTTCTGGTTGAAGAAAACGTTTAAGAAGCTTTAGAAATGTCGATAAAATGTATTAGTGTGAACCACCTTGACCACCTTGACCACCTTGTCAGCTTCGACCTTCAGGTCAATTTTGAAGGTCATTTAGAGGTCAAGATGATTTTTAAAAATATATTCCCTATTTTAGACTGCTGAATCGTGAACAACGGGAAATTGTACGTAAAAATTGATATTTTAAAATATTTCATTTTGACACGTAGAAGGTCATATCAAGGTCAAATATTTGAAAAGCGCTTAAAACCTTTTTTTTTTAATTTACTGGGTTTCTGAGCAATTTTTTACGTTGAAGGTGCAGGTTCCTTTAAGAAGTATAAAATAAGTTGCATCTAATCGTTTTTATTTTACATTTAACCTTGATTGTTTATCTCTCCAAGGTCACAAAAACAAGATTTCCATAGTACATTTTTTATGTAAAATTTTCTGCTCTTTTCAAATCTGCAGTCAAAAGTAGGGGTTTCCATTTTAAAAAATCGTCTAGACCTTGAAATGACCTTGAAAATTGACCTCAAGGTCCAAATCAATGGCACAGTTAAATGACCAGTTTTTAAAAACTTTTTGTCTATTTTTAATTAGAGTGAAGTGATAATTAATTCAGGTTCACAAAATTAATTTTTTAAACAACTCGTTTTTATTGTTAATAATATTATCTTTGAATAATGCTAGAAATCGCGGTTTTTTTCTGAAATTTTAAGTTTTTTGTTCAGTTTCCACTTGGAGTGAGTTAATATTTAATTTATTATAGCAAAAATGATTCTTTAAACAAATTATTATTGTTTGTAGCTATCTTCAACAGGATGAACCATTTTAATCTATAAATCCAAATATCTTCTAAACTGCCCCATCTACATAAAAAACGGTTCATACAAAAGTTCACCAGGATATAGGGAGTCATTTAACTGTATCATTGATTTTGACCTTGAAGTGAATTTCCAAGGTCATTTCAAGGTCAAAACGATTTTTTAAAATAGAAACCCCGAATTTTTGACTGCAGATTTGAATAGACACCTTGACCAAGTTGTCAGCCTCGACCTTCACGTCAAAGTGACGTCATCAGTTATTTACACGCGATTGGTGAGGTAGGCTCCTGATGTAGCGACTGAGGCTCAGTCTATAGCTGAGGATGTGTACTTTTAACAGCCGATGGTAATTACCAGACGTTGGTAACTCAGCTATCTTCTTCAGAATTTTACAGTGTAAATACAGTCTCTGATTTTTCAGCTCATCAAAAATACCGACCCCGATTTTTGGGCTCAAACCCTTACAGTTGAAAATCAACCCCATTCCACCACGTAGATATGGCTTTGTCAAAAAATAATCTTTTTCCGAATTTTACAGTGTAAATAGAGTTTCTGAGTTCTCTGCACCTCAAAAATACCAATCCCGATTCTTGGGCTCAAACCCTTACAGTTGAGAAGAAACCCCTTGACACCAAGTAGACATGACTTTGTCAAAAAATAATCTTTTTCAGAATTTTACCGTAAATTGTGTCCTGATTTTCTGCTCCTCGAAAATACCAACACCGATTCTTGGGCTCCAACCCTTACAGTTGAAAAGCAACCCCTCGATACCACGTAGATATGACTTTGTCGAAAAATAATCTTTTTCAGAATTTTACAGTGTAAATAGAGTCTCTGATTTTTTTTCTCCTCAAAAATACCGACCCCGATTTTTGGGCTCCAACCCTTACAGTTGAAAATCAACCACTTGACACCACTTAGATATGACTTTGTCAAAAAATAATCTTTTTCAGAATTTTGAAATGCAAATACAGTCTCTGATTTTTGGGCTCCTGAAAAATATCGACACTGATTTTATGGCTCCAATCCTCAGAGTTAAAATTCAACCCCTCAACACCAGATAGATATTACTTTGTCAAAAAAATAATCTTTTTTAGAATTTTACAGTGTAAATAGTGTCTCTGATTTTCGTTCTCCTCGAAAATACCAGCAATGATTCTTGAGCTCCAACCCTTACAGTTGAGAAGCAACCCCTTGACACAACGTAGATATGACTTTGTCAAAAAATAATCTTTTTCAGAATTTTACAGTGTAAATAGAGTCTCTGATTTTTTTACTCATCAAAAATACCAACACCGAATCTTAGGCTCCAACCCTTACATTTGAAAAGCAAGCCCTTGACACCACGTAGATATGACTCTGTCATAAAATAATATTTTTCAGAATTTTACCGTGTAAATAAAGCCTCTGTTTTTCTGCTTATCAAAAATACCAACACCGATTCTTGGGCTCCAACCCTTACAGTTGAAAATCAAACACTTGACACAACGTAGATATGACTTTGTGAAAAAATAATCTTTTTCATAATTTTACCGTGTAAATTGTGTCCTGATCCTTTGCTCTTCAAAAATATCAACACCGATTCTTGGGCTCCAACCCTTACAGTTGAAAAGCAATCCCTTGACACCACGTAGATATGGCTTTGACAAAAAATAATCTTCTTTAGGATTTTACTGTGTAAACAGAGTTTATGATTTTTGAAACTCTCAAAAATACTGACACCGATTTTCGGGCTCCAACCCATAAGTTGAAAATCAACCCCTTGACACCACGTAGATATGACTTTGTCAAAAAATAGTCTTTTTCAGAATTTTAGAGTGTAAGTAGTCTCGGAATTTAAGCTCCTTAAAAATATCGAAACCGATTTATGAGCTCCAACCCTTACAGATGAAAATCTACACGTTGACACCACGTAGATATGACTTTGTAAAAAAAAATCTCTTTCAGAATTTTACAGTGTCAATAGAGTCTCTGATCTATGTGCACCTCGAAAATACGAACACTGATTCATGGGTCCAACCCTTACAGTATAAAATCAACCCCTTGACACCACGTAGATATGCCTTCGTCAAAGAATAGTCTTTTACAGAATTTTACCCTGTAAATAAAGTCTCTGATTTTTGGGCTCCTCAAAAATATCGACAATGATTTTTGAGATCCAATCCTCAGAGTTAAAATTCATCCCCTTAACACCACGTAGATATGCCTTCGTCCAAGAATAGTCTTTTACAAAATTTTACTATGTAAATTGAGTGTCTGATTTTTTTGCTTCTCAAAAATACCAACACCGATTTATTGGCTCCAACCCTCACAGTTGAAAATCAACCCACTGACACCACGTAGGTACGACATTGTCAAAAAATTATCTTTTTCAGAATTTTACGGTGTGAATTGAGTCTCTGATTTTTGGGCTCTGCAAAAATATTGACCCCGATTCTTGGGCTCCAACCCTTACAGTTGAAAGGCAACCCGTTGACACCACGTAGAAATTACTTTGTCGAAAAATAATCTTTTCCAGAATTTTGAAGTGTAAATGGAGTCTCTGATTTTTTGACTCCCCAAAAATATCGACCCCGATTCTTGGGCTCCAACCCTGACAGTTAAAAGGCAACCCCTTGACACCACGTAATTATAACTTTGTCAAAAAATAATCTTTTTCGGAATTTTAAAGTGTAAATAGAGTGTCTGATTATGGGTTCCTCAAAAATATCGACACCAATTTATGGGCTCCAACTCTTACAGTTGAAAACAACCCCTTGACACCACGTAGATATGACTTTGTCAAAAAATAATCTTTTTCAGAATTTTAACGTTTAAATTGAGTCTCTGATTTTCGGGCTCCTCGACAGTACAAATTCCGTTTATTGGGCGCCAACCCTCAGAGTTGAAATTCAACCCCATGACACCGCGTAGAAATGACTTTGTCAAAAAACAATCTTTTTCGGAATTTTACCGTGTAAATTTACTCTATGATTTTTGGGCTCTTTGAAAATATCAACCCCGAGTTTTGGGCTCCAACTCTTACAGTTGAAAAGCAACCCCTTGGCACCACGTATATATGTATTTGTCGAAAAATAATCTTTTTCAGAATTTTTCAATATAAATAGAGTCTATGATCTTTGGGCTCCGCTAAAATATTGACCCGATTCTTGGGCTCCAACCCTTACAGTTGAAAGGCAACACCTTGAAACCACGCAGATATGACTTCGTCAAAAAATAATCTTATTCAGAATTCTAAAGTGTAAATAGAGTCTCTGATTTTGGGCTCCTCACATATATCGACACCGATTTATGGGCTCCAAACCTCACAGTAGAAAAGAAACCCCTTGACATCATGTAGATATGGATTTTTCAAAAAGTAATTCGTGTCAGAATTTTAGAGTGTAAATTAAGTCTCTGATTTTCGGGTTTCTTAAAAGTACCAACACCGATTCTTGGGTGCCAACCTTTAGAGGTGAGATTCAACCCCTTGACACCGCGTAGATATGACTTTGTCCAAAAATAATCTTTTTCAGAAATTTTGAAGTGTAAATAGAGTCTCTGAATTTTGGGCTCCTCGAAAATACCTATACCGATTTTTGTACTCCAACCCTTACAGTTGAAAATCAACCCCTTGACACCACGCTGTTATGACAAGATCAAAAAATTATCTCTTTCAAAATTTTGCAGTGTAAACAGAGTCTCTGATTTTTGGGCTTCTTAGGAATACCAACACAAATTCTTGGGCTCCAACCCTTACAGATGAAAAGCAGCCCCTTGACACCACGTACAAATGACTTTGCCAAAAAATAATATTTTCAGAGTTTGACAGTGTAAATAGAGTCTTTGATTTTTGGGCTCCGAAAAAATGTTGACCCCGATTCTTGGGCTCCAACCCTTACAGTTGAAAGGCAATCCGTTGACACCACGCAGATATGACTTTGTGAAAAAATAATCTTTTTCAGAATTTTACCGTGTAAATTGTGTCCTGATCATTTGCTCCTCAAAAATATCAACACCGATTCTTGGGCTCCAACCCCTACAGTTGAAAAGTAATCCCTCGACATCACGTAGATTTGACTTTGTCAAGAAATAATATTTTTCAGAATTTTAACCTGCAAATAGTGTATCTGATTTTTGGGCTCCTCAAAAATATCGGCACTGATTTTTGGGCTCCAATCCTTAGAGTTAAAACTCAACACCTTAACTACACGTAGATATGACGTTGTCAAAAAAATAACCTTTTTTTAGAATTTTACCGTGTGAATTGTGTCCTGATTTTTTTGCTCCTCAAAAATACCAACACCGAATCTTGGGCTCCAACCATTACAGTTGAAAAGCAATCCCTCGACACCACATAGATATGACATTGTCAAAAAATAATCTTTTTCAGAATTTTACCCTGTAAATAGTCTCTGATTTTTGGGCTCCTCAAAAATATCGGCACTGATTTTTGGGCTGCAATCCTTAGAGTTAAAATTCAACCCCTTAACAACACGTAGATATGACTTTGTCAAAGAAATATCATTTTTAGAATTTTAAAGTGTGAATTGTGTCCTGATTTTTTGCTCCGCAAAAATACCAATGCCGATTCTTGGGCTCCAACCCTTACAGCTGAAAATCAACCCCTCGACATCACATACATATGACTTTGTCAAAAAATAATCTTTTTCCGAATTTTACCGTGTATATTGAGTCTCTGATTTTTTGCTCCTCAAAAATACCAACACCAAATCTTGGGCTACAACCCTTACAGTTGAAAAGCAAGTCCTCGACACCACGTAGATATGACTTTGTCAAAAAATAATCTTTTTCCGAATTTTACCGTGTATATTGAGTCTCTGATTTTTTTGCTCCTCAAAAATACCAGCACCGATTCTCGGGCTCCAACCCTTACGGTTGAAAAGCAACCCCTTGACACCACGTAAATATGACTTTGTCAAAAAATAGTCTTTTTCAGAATTTTACAGTGTAAATAGTGTCTCTGATTTTTCTGCTCCTCAAAAATACCAGCACCGAAACTTGGGCGCCAACTCTTATAGTTGAAAAGCAACCCCTTGACAGCGTGCAGCAATGACTTTGTCAAAAAATAATCTTTTTAAAATTTTACAGTGTAAATGAAGTCTATGATTTTTGAGCTCCTCAAAAATACCAACCCCAATTTTCGAGCTCCAACCCTTACAGTTGAAAATCTACCACTTGAAACCACGTAGATATGTCTTCGTCAAAAAATAATCTTTTTCAGAATTTTAGAGTGTAAATAGAGTCTCTGATTTTGAGCTTCTCAAAAATACCAACACCAATTTTTGGGCTCCAACCCTTAAAGTTGAAAATCAACCCCTTTACAACACGTAGATATGGCTTTGACAAAAAATAATCTTTTTTAGAATTTTACGGTGTAAACAGAGTTTATGATTTTTGAAATCCTCAAAAATACTGACACCGATTTTCGGGCTCCAACCGATAAGTTGAAAATCAACCCCTTGACACCACGTTGATATGACTTTGTCAAAAAATAGTCTTTTTCAGAATTTTACAGTGTAAATAGTGTCTCTGATCTTTGTGCTCCTCAAAAATACCAACACCGATTCTTGGGCTCCAACCCCTCCATTTCAGAAGCAACCCCTAGACACTACCTAGATATGACTTTGTCAAAAAATAATCTTTTTTAGAATATTACAGTGTAAAGAGAGCCTCTAAGCTTTATGCTCCTCAAAAATACTAACACCGATTCTTGGGCTCCAGCCCTTACAGTTGAAAATCAACCCCATGGAATCACGTAGATATGGCTTTGTCAAAATATAGTCTTTTGCCGAATTTTACCCTGTAAATTGATTCTCTGATTTTTGGGCTCCTCAAAAATATCGACCCCGATTTTTGGGCTCCAACCCTTACGGTTGAAAATCAACACCTAGACACTACTAAGATATGGCTCTGTCAAAAAAAAATCTTTTTTAGACTTTTACCATGTAAATAGAATCTCTGATTTTTTTGCTCCTCAAAAATACCAACACCAATTCTTGGGCTCAAGCCCTTACAGCTGAATAGCAACCCCTTGACACCACCTGGATATAACTTTGTCAAAAAAAATCTTTTTCACAATTTTACAGTGTAAATAGAGTCTCTGATTTTTGTGCTCTTTAAAAATACCAGCACCGATTCTCGGGCTCCAATCCTTACAGTTAAAGGGCAACCCCTTGACACTCCGTAAATGTGACTTTGTCAGAAAATAACCCGTTTCAGAATTTTACCGAGTAAATTGAGTCTCTGATTTTTGGGCTCCTCAAAAAAAAACGACACCGATTTCTGGGCTTCAACCCTTACCTTTGAAAAGAAACCCTTTACACCACGTAGATATGGCTTTGTCAAAAAATAACCTTCTTCTGGCTTTTACAGTGTAAATAGAGTCTCCGATTCTTGTGCTGCTCAAAAATAGCAACACTGATTTTTGGGCTCCTACCCTTACACTTGAAAATCAACCTCATTCCACCACGTAGATATGGCTTTGTCAAAAAATAATCTTTTTCCGAATTTTACAGTGTAAATAGAGTTTCTGATTTTTCTGCACCTCAAAAATACCAATCCCGATTCTTGGGCTCCGACCCTTCCATTTGAGAAGCAACCCCTAGACACTACCTAGATATGACTTTCTCAAAAAATAATCTTTTTCAGAATATTACAGTGTAAATAGAGCCTCTGAGTTTTATGCTCCTCAAAAATACTAACACCGATTCTTGGGCTCCAGCTCTTAGAGTTGAAAATCAATCCCATGGCATCACGTAGATATGGCTTTGTCAAAAAATAGTCTTTTACTGAATTTTACCCTGTAAATAGAGCCTCTGATTTTTGGGCTCCTCAAATATATCGAGAATGATTTCTGAGATCCAACCATTAGAGTTGAAATTCATCCCCTTAACACCACGTAGATCTGACTTTGTCAAAAAAAGGCTTTTTCAGAATCTACGGTGTAAAGTGTGTCTCTGATTTTTGTGCTCCTCAAAAATACCAACACCGATTCTCGGGCTCCATCCCTTACAGTTGAAAATTAACCCCTTGACACCACGTAGATATGCCTTCGTCAAAAAATAGTCTTTTGCCGAATTTTACCCTGTAAATTGAGTCTCTGATTTTTGGGCTCAAAAAAATATCGACCCCGATTTTTGGGCTCCAACCCTAACAGTTGAAAATCAACCACTTGACACGACGCAGATATGACTCTGTCAAAAAATAATCTTTTTCAAAATTTTACCATGTAAATTGAGTCTCTGATTTTGTTTCTCCTCAAAAATACCAACACCGATTCTTGGTTTCCGACCCTTACAGTTGAAAAGCAACCCCTTGACTCCACGTAGATATGACTTTGTCCAAAAATAATCTTTTTTATAATTCTGCAGTGCAAATAGAGTCTCTGATTTTTTTTTTCTCAAAAATACCGAACCTGATTTTTGGGCTCCAACACTCACAGTTGAAAATCAACCACTGGACACCACGTATATATGACTTTGTCAAAAAAATAATCTTTTTCAGAATTTCACCTTGTTAGTTGTCCTTATGACTTTTAGGCTCCTCAAAAATATCGGCAACCATTTTTGGGCTGCAACCCTTAAAGTTGAAAATCAACCCCTCTATACCAAACAGATATGATGTCAAAAAATAATCTTTTACAGAATTTTACTTTGTACATAGAGTCTCTGATTTTTGGGCTCCTTAAAAATATTGACATCGATTTTTGGGCTCCAACCCTTAAAGTTGAAAATCAACCCACTGACACCACGTAGGTATGAAAATGTCAAAAAATTATCTTTTTCAGAATTTTATCGTATAAATTGAGTCTCTGATTTTTGGGCTCTTTAAAAATATCGACACTGATTCTGGAGCTCCAACCCTTACAGTTGAAAGGCAACCCCTTGACACGACGTAGATATGACTTTGTCAAAAAAACATCTTTTTCAGAATTTTAAAGTGTAAATTGACCTTATGACTTTTAGGCTCTCCAAAAATATCGACCCCGATTTTTGGGCTCCAACCCTTACAGTTAAAAAGCAACTCTTTGACACGACCTAGATATGACTTTGTCAAAAAATAATGTTTTTCAGAATTTTAAAGTGTAAATAGAGTCCCTGATTTTGGGCTCCTCAAAAATATCGACACCGATTTATGAGCTCCAGCCCTTACAGTTCAAAACAACCCCTTGACACCACGTAGATATGACTTTGTCAAAGAATAATGTTTTTCAGAATTCTAAAGTGTAAATAGAGTCTCTGAATTTTGGGCTCCTCAAGAATAGCAACACCGATTCTTGGGCTCCATACCTTACAGTTGATACTCAACCCCTTGACACCACGTAGATACGACTTTGTCAAAAAAAAATGTTTTTCAGAATTTTACAATGTAAATAGTCTCTGATTTTGTTGCTCCTCAAAAATACCAACATCGAATTCTTTATTTCCAACCCTTACAGTTTAAAAGCAGCCCCTTGACACCACGTAGATATGACTATGTCAAAAAATAATCTTTTTCAGAATTTTACAGAGTAAATAGAGTCTCTAATTTTGGGCTCCTCAAAGATATCAATAACGATTTTTGTACACCAACCCTTACAGTTTAAAAGCAACCCCTTCGCACCACGTAGATATAACTTTGTCAAAAAATAAGCTTTTTCAGAATTTCACCGTCTAAATTGACCTTATGACTTTTAGGCTCTCCAAAAATATCGACCCCGATTTTTGGGCTCCAGCCCTTACAGTTGAAAATCAACCCCTTTGCACCATGTAGATATGGCTTTGTCAAAAAATAATCTTTTTCTGAGTTTTACCGTGTAAATTGATTCTCTGCTGTTTGGGCTCATCGAAAATACCAACACTGATCTTTGGGCTCCACCGCTTACTGTTGAAAAGCAACCCCTTAACACCACGTAGATATGACTTTGTCAAAAAATAATCTTTTTCAGAATTTTACATTGTAAACAGAGTCTCTGATTTTTGGGCTCCTCAAAAATATCGACACGGACTTTTGGGCTCCAACCCTTACAGTTGAAAATCAAGCCCTTTACACGACGCAGATATGGATTTGTCAAAAAATAATCTTTTTCAGAATTTTTCAGTGTAAATTGAGTCTCTGATTTTTGTGCTCTTTGAAAATATCGACACCGGTTTTTGGGCTCCAACCCTTAAAGTTGAAAATCAACCTCTTGACGCCACTTAGTTATGACATTGTCAGAATATTATCTTTTTCAGAATTTTACCGTGTAAATTGAGTCTCTGATTTTTGGGATCCTATAAAATATCGCCTCCCATTTATGGGCTGCAGCCTTCAATGTTGAAAATCAACCACTCTACACCACGCAGATATGGCTTCGTTAAAAAAATAATCTTTTTCAGAACTTTGCAGTGTAAATAGAGTCTCTGATTTTTGGGCTACTCAAAAATATCGACACCGATTTTTGAGCTCCAACCCTTACAGTTGAAAATCAACCCCTTTACACCGCGTAGATATGGCTTTGTCAAAAAATAATATTTTTGAAAATTTTACAGTGTAAGTAGAGTTTTTGATTTTTCGGCTCCTCGAATATACCAACATCGATTTTTGGGCTCCAGCCCTTACAGTTTAAAAGCAACCCCGTGACACCACGTAGATATGACTTTGTAAAAAATAATCTTTTTCAGAATTTTACCGGATAAATTGAGTTTCTGATTTTTGGGCTTCTCAAAAATATCGACATTGATTTATCGGCTGCAACTCTTAAAGTTTAAAATCAACCCCTCTACAGCACGCAGATATTACTTCGTAAAAAAAATTATCTTGCTCAGAATTTCACAGTGTAAATAGTCTCTGATGTTTGAGCCCATCAAAAATACGAACACCGATCTTTGGGCTTCAACCCTTACAGTTGAAAAGCAACCCCTTGTCACCACGGAGATATGACTTTGTTCAAAAGTAATATTTTTCCGAATTTTAAAGTGTAAATAGAGTAGTTTTTGCTACAACAAAATTGAGGCATTCAAGAGCCCAAGGAAAGTCCAACACAACTTTCTAGTTTGTATTTTCCAGGTTTGAGTTTTTACGAAGGGGTTGGTTCTTTTTATAGATAGGAGTGGTTTTGAAAAAATTTGTTTGGTGCATTCGAGAGCCAAAAATAAGCCTAAAATTCTCATGCACGTTGTTTTTTGCAGATTTCATTGTTTCAAGGGGTTGGCTTTTCCCATACGGGGTGCTTTTGAATTTTTTTCGTGCATCCAAGAGCCCATAATAAGCCCAAAATTCTGGTGTACTCCGTTTTTTCCGAGACTGAGTTTGTACATAGGGTGTAGTTTTATTTTCAGTAGGGGTCGTTTTTGGAAATTGGTTGTTGTCGCGTTCAAGGTGCCAAAAAAAACCGAAAATTCTGTGGTGTTTGATTTTTCTAAATTTTTATATAGTGGAGGTGCTAGCTTGAGTCAAGTCAGCATCTCCACTCCAAATTTCAATTTTCAAAAAAGGTAGTGGAGCCCAAAAATCGGCAATACAGTCCAAAAAAAGCCCGAAATTCTTATACAAGGAAATTTGGCATTTTCGATTGTGGAGGTGCTGGCTTGATGGACCTATGAGAATTCCAACGTCCAGATTTTTTTTTAAATTTAAGATATCGTTTCTTGAACCTTTTTTGTTTTAATTCAAAGTGAAAATTCGCTTGATTTTGAATAATAACGTTTTTTATCTTCACTGCCTTATTGAAACTATTTGTTTGATACTATTTTTTTGACTTAAAGAAATGTTTTGTTAATGCAAAATACTGGACAAAACTTAACAAATAATTTGTTTGATATCATTGTTTAAAGCCAAGGAGAACGTGATGCGTATTGTAAACTATCCTTATTTGCAGGGAAGGTTAAGGCAGACAGGGCGCGCTGCGGTAAGTCAGTCGAAATCAAATACACGGCATGAGCAGTCTCCCACCTCATCTCTGCCATTACACTGGTACTGTCATACTTAAAAACATGAATAATAAAAATATTTTTATTCTTCTTCTGTTTCACGTATTTATAACACACAATTTTTTTACCATTTTAAACTAATATTTCCTTTATTGTGCGAATTTTCAGAGAAAAAAATGTTGAAACTACAAAAATCATTTGCATTTACTTAGGCACTTTCCAAGCTAAATGAATTTAAAAATTGACAACCCACTTATAATGACAGCTATTAATTCATTTTCAACTGAATTTCTTTCAAAATGCTTCATCAGCCTTTTTTATATTTTTTTTATCATTACAGATAATTTAATTTTTATGTAAAAAACTATTTTTCTACTATTCCAACTATGCGACTATACACAATGTAAATATAACCTGCATTCTACATACTGGTCAAAAAATTGTTGCTTTTTCCCTTTTATACAATATTTTCTGCACTACAACCACCTTTTTAACTGGCAAATGGTGTTTCTGTACACGTTTTTATGCAGTAATTCAGAACCTGTCACATCTTTATCATTTAATTTTACATTCAAATTTGGTATGATAGTGTACATTTTAACGAAAATATGCTTGAAACGTTTAAATATCCGCTATGTATCATGACGGCGCCTAAGCTTCCCCTCTTAAATGAAAAGGTCTATTATCAAATATATAAATTAACATCACATAATATTATAAAAATTGTAATGAATTATATTATAGATGCTAGATATTATATAATTATAATATAGATACAGTATAATATATAATAATATTATTGTCTCTCTCTGATATTACTCACATACAATTCAATGGAAATTATTCCAGCAAAAATGAAAGTATTCATACGAATTTAACTGAAAAGACTAAGGCACCCGCAAATCTCGTTTTGCGACAATGACGCTTTTGTAAGGTTGCCAAACGTCCTTTCTTGGAAGGATTTGTCCTTCTTTTTAGTCGTGTCCTTATAAGTCCTTCACACAACCCAAATGTCCTTCCTTTTAGGGAAAATGGGAAATTTCTTTTAATTTTATTTATTTTTGGCGTTTTTGTGCGTATCAGTCCATTTTTATCATCTGCCGCGCTTGCCTGCAGAAAATCAACAAGAGTGAAAGAGATAGAAATCAGAGGTGATTTGGAATCAATAATTAATACTATGAATAATAATATAAATAAATACACTCGACATTCCTAGAACTGCTGGCCCACGCAGTTTCTCAGCGCGTAGGGCGAGAGACGGTTACGACTCTCGCCTCGGAAGGGCCGAGTGCACCTGTACTCTGTCGAGTATATATATTGCGCAATATTATGGAAACGGTTCAGGCAAGCGGAAAAAGTCGCGGTCCGTTAGTGTTTATTGGTGTTAGTGTTTTTGTTGGCATACGACCATTTGCTAACTAAAAATCAATATAATAGAATCAAAAAACGACGAAAATATTTTGCGGAATGGTGAGTTTTGTGGCAAAACATCGATAGGTGGAAATGCCAGCCGTACTCAGGGAGGTGAGTACATGGTACTGTAACTGCATACGACATTTTGGAGAAAATCTCCGAAACGTAAAGGAACGTTATAAAGTTCTCGTTAGTAATATTTTTCAAGTGTTTCGCGAAATACAATCAACGATACAAAATTTGAGGTGAGAGTACCATTGACGTCGTGAAAAATACTCAATTAAAACCAACGAGGGCGCTCTTCAGGACTTTTTTTTTATAGGTCATCCACTGAACTTTAAAATAAGTGAACTTTAAAATAAGCGGTCTTTAAAATATTCGGAAGTTTACTGTACTATGTTCCTACCTGACTTAGAATTATAAGAAATTTTATGAGAAACTGCCACGAATGATATGATTTAGATTTAGTTTGTAAACTATAAGATGAGTGCTTGTGAAGTACTCAAGTGCTGTGTTTGATACATATTTATCATAAGTGTTAATTCATATTAACAATAAATTGTTTTAAATAATAAATATGTATCAAACACAGCACTTGAGTACTTCAAAAGCACTCATCTTATGGTTTACAAACTAAACCTAAGTCACATCGTTCGTGGCAGTTTCTTAAAAGGAAAAGAGACAGACTATTCGATTTCTATCTCTTTCACTCTTGTTGATATATATATATATATATATATATATTTTGTCCTTCCAACCTGCCCCAGGCAGATGGCAACCCTAGCTTTTGACCAGTGTGTCAATGCGTGTGTAAATTCGAGAAGGCGGTATTTCAATTTTTAAATCTTTTTATACGTATAAATACGGTGCAAAATTTTGAAGTCAGCGAATTCATTTCAATGCGTCAGTACGCAAACGCTTCAACCAGCTTCAACACTGGACAATGTGTCTGAATTCGTGAAAGTAAAATACACACTCGAATCAGTACTCACAATTTGCCTCCCCAACCACACTGCGCATGCGTATAAAGTACAAACAAATATAATGAATTATTTAGAATTTACATTGGTGAAAAAAGTCTTCCTTTTTTAAATGTAAAGTCAATCATTAATTTTCAAATAGTAATATCAAATCATTAATTATCTTTCATTCTAAAAGACTATTTTGTGATCTGAAAATTAATTTAATTAAATCTACAGTGATGAACCATTATAAAAAATTGATTTATACATTTAATGACTTCAAAAAAGCGCGCCGTATACAGACAATGAGACTGTTGATGCGACGCATAAGAAGTACAGTTGCGAAGCTGAATTGGGAGCAATGACTCGAATCAGTGGTGTTAATACACCGCGATTTTTTCAACTGCGCAGGCGTTGCGTAAAGAAGGAGTGACGAAGAGAACATCAGTTTTGTTCCTTACTCCACCATGGCGCGACCCCTGCGCAGTTGAAAAAGTCGCGGTCCGTTAGCACCACTGACTCGAATTCACCCGAATTCGTCACGGCGAATGTCAGAAAGTGTTGATTGATACAATTTAATCCGTACACGAAAACTAAGGTGCGGGGCATACAGAATTTAATTTAAATGTTTAGTAAATTGTCCCGTAGCTCAATGGGGATACTGTGGACTGATACACGAGAGATCTGTCCTGAGATCTAGATCTGCCCTAGGTTTAGACCTATACTTAAACCTAGGTTAAAACATAGGTTCATGTCCGCCGTGATTCTCTCGTTTTTAACAAAGTAAATTAACACGGAAGAAAGTGGATCGTTAGAAGAACTCTCTAAACCATTAGCTCTAACTATCCATTTTAAATTTAAACGCAGCTTCTCGTCGGTGAATTTTGTTAAAATTATTATTTTGTGTTCTGGTAAGTTTAACTGAAATTTTAATATAGTAGGATGAACAATTTGAAATAGTAGGATGCAATGTACGACTTAGTAACTGTCACACTCTGCGAGATGAAGAGTTACTATTCGTGTAGTGAGCCTCACTTCTGTGAATAATAACTTCGCCGCTTTTTTATTGCAACGCATATACATATACCACCCATCTCACGGTTGTGAGACGTGGCCATGGGTGTGATTTACCGCGGTCCTACTGAGAGCTGGTGTCATTTTCAGATGGCAGTTGCTCCCAGTGGGACCCTGCGGTGGTTGTTTAACCTTGTTTATACATATATATGTAGTAGGGCTAGGCGGCTATCAGGCCACTTACCAACAGATGGCGCCACCGTCGCTAGTTACCGACACGAACAGATGGCGCCACCGACAAAGGGAGATTTCTGTTCCGTGCTAAGTTACCGGCAGTTGGTAAAACAGTGAGGATGGTAATGCAGATACCTGCTGCGACAGCATTGTAACATTGGTCAGTAAAACAGAGAGTTAGGTAATTTCAAGGTTCTGTTTCATTCTAAGTAGGTGAAACAGTGAGGTTGGTGATGGATATTCCTGCTAAGTGAACATTATAAGGTTCTGCTCAATCGGCCGGTAAAACAGGTAGATCGGTAATTTTTATATTATCATTTTACCATCAGTGGGCAAGGTAGGGAACAATGTTACCATGAGTCAGTAAACCAGGGAGGTCTGTAATTTTTTATAATATCATTTTACTATCAGTCTGTAAGGTAGGGAAACATATTACCATCATTGGGTAAACAGAGAGGTCGGTGAGTTACTGACACCAACAGATAGCACCAGCGACCAGGTAAGGGTTCTGTTCTATGCTAAGTTATCAGCAGTCTGTAAAATTGTGAGGTTGGCAATTTTAAAGTTCAGTTTTATGCTCAGTCAGTGAAACAGTGAAGTTCGTAATGGAGATTCTTGCTAAGTTAGCAGTACGAGGTTCTGTTCCATGCCAAGTTATCATCAGTAAGCAAGGTTCTGTTCCAAGCTAAGTTTAAGGTTCCGTTACAGGCTGAGTTACCAACATCAGGTAATTACCATCGTCCGTTAATAGTACACATCCCCAGCCATAGATCGAGCCTTCGTCGCTACATCAGGAACCTACCTTACCAATCGCGTGTAAATAGCTGATGAAGTCACTCAGTATTGAATTTTGAAACCAAAAAGGTGAATTATCTACAAAATGATTGAAGTTTCAACATCCAAATATGAGTTTCCAACCTGAAAATATAAATTTTCGACTAAATAGTTTAATTTTCGACAAAAGTAGGTGAATTTTCAACCAAAAAAGATGAATTTGTTAAAAAGTTGTTGAATTTTTAACAAAATAATTAAATTTTTAGCGAAATCGAAAAATTCTTAAGCAATTTACTGTGATATTCATCTATTTTCCGAATTTTTATGCTGGCTTATTTGTTCTCAGTTCAACCTTTGGCTGATTTAAAAAAAAGCTTTTTTTCTAGATTATAATAGTATATTATACTTGTTTTAATTGAAAAATGAATCTTATAACATAAATTTTTTATCAATACTCAAAGAAATAAAATATTCAGATATTAACCATTTCTGCGTCCTCGGTTTCCACTTGGATTTGGATGTTATTAAAAATTAAGCCTTGATAAATGCTTAACTTAGATACGAAATTTGTTCGCCTTTCTTCTAATGTAAATATTTTTGCGATTATTGGATTAGGCTGGGTGCAATCGAGTTTTAAAAGACCGTCATGGTCGATTTGTTCGCCTACGAAAAAAAGTGTAATCTTAACATTAAAACCTTTTAAAAAGTCTTCAAAACTTTAATCATACATTTATAAAATACTATAATAATTAAGGTGACAAAATTCTTAGTAAGTGAGTGATTACCGGCATTGTTCCACGTTGTAGAAATGAGGTTAGGAATCATCATACATTTAACTATATTACAATGCAATAGAACCCCCAATTCGCCAACACGTCGCAGGTTTCCTTATCCATGATTAACACTTAAAACTGATCAAAATAAACGAAACGTACCGGAGCGTCCCTGAATCACATGTCGCGAAAACAAATGAACCAGAAATCACGCGATCACTTCAATTCAGGCGCCAAACGCAAAATATTTAAATTTATTATTTCTGCTCATGCGTGTAACTAAGTAGCAGTTTCCATTGACAAAATCATTTCTTTGATTTAAAGAAATAGTTTTTTTCATTCAAAGTGCTGAACTCAAATAGATTACTCATTTGATTTCCGTCTGAAATTTCTTTGAATCAAAAAAATATTTATTGAAATTAAAGAAAACCTATTACAGAAATAATTTCTGTAAACCAAAAAATATAAACTACGTCATTTTTTAAGACCAAATAAATATTTTTTTATTTCAAATGTATTTTTGTGTTGACTGCAAAAAATTATGTTAAAGAAACGATTTCGTTAGTTCAACACAATTTTTTCTGAGTGTTCACTCAGTATACGCTTTATACGACGAAAACCAGATATTCGATGCATATAATATAATTACGATTCCACGTTCTTGTTGCTCGCGTTCCTTTAGGCGCCAAAGTTCCACCGGCATTCCCATGCATCCGATTACGTTATATGGCATATCCATGAAATGCACGTAAACTAAACAAAATCGTAACTTTCGAAAAAAATTGGTGATTGCTATTAGTGATTAGTAAAAGAGAAAAAAATGCATATCACACGGAAAAACTATAGTGGAACTTATAAATATGCACGTACCTGATTTATAAAACCTACACGGAAAAAATGTATCCGTGAAAAAGTCACGAACTTGTAGCTACACTGAAAAATTTTATCCGTAAAAAAGTCACGAACTATTAACTAGGTCTCGGATATGAGAAAAATTCATCGGACATTGATGTATTTTCGTTAGAGTTCTGAGTTGGTTATATTACTTTGAGAACGGTAACGAGAATGAAAATATTACCGAGAATATAAACGGCGGATAAATTCTTGGGAATTAATGAGAAGGATCCAAAGTCAACATAACCTCAAATTTCAATTCAATCTTTAATCAATTGGCGGTAAATTCAAATTTAGATGGTTTACAACACAAAATTTTAATATTTTAACAATAAAACTTCTTCTATGTATTTTTCTTTATTTATAAATATATTTATGTAAGTAAATAACGTATATGTAACTATGTTAATAACGTAAACAATAACAATATTGTTAAAAACCATAAATTCTTAAATTCTCTTGAATTCTGTCATATTCTCCGTTATGTAACCTGAACTTAAATTCTCGAGAATTTAAGAACTCTATTCATGGCCATAGGAATAGGAGGGGACTTGTCCACATGCTTCCCAGCTTTGGCCCGGGGATTGATTATAAGTTACAAGCGGGAATCGACCATGTTCGTTTGCAAGAGCAAGGGGAGTAAGTGAGAGAAGGTATCTTATGACTTATACAACGACGTACAGGGTGTCCCATACTCAAGTGTCCGGACTTATGCAGGGTGTCCCAGACTCAAGTGTCCGGACTTATATAGATGTATAAAAATAAAAAAATAAATCGAAAATTCCTTTTCCAAAAATCAGTACAAGTTTTAGTTTTTGAGTTATAAAATATTTAAGCTGGACCAATTAGGAGCGCCGTATAAACAGGCCTATGTGCGTGAACGGGAGTCCACGTAGTGTTTTCCCGTCGCTAACCTCACCTCTGCGCTCGCTTCGATAACACTGCGTTGGAATCCGGCTCACGCACACGCAACTGCTTATATGGTGCTCTTGATTGGTCCAGCTTATTTATTTTATAACTCAAAAACTTCAACTGATTCTTAGAAAAGGAATTTTCAAATTTTTGTTTTTATTTCTATACGAGAGATGGAGATATCTCTGTTTTTTTTAACCAATAGCATTTTTCCAGTTCTTGAAACCTATTATAGGTACGCTAGTGAGGTGCGTATTTAGGTTTATAATATCTTTGTTATTAACCACGTAGGATACCTTTTCACCAGGGTTGCGCACGTAATATACCTTAGGCTTAGGTAATTCACGTAGTTTTTTACATGTAAATTACCCACGTAATTTATGTCCCTAGTTTTTGACGTGTTATTTACGTTTTTAAGATGGCGACTGCGCTTATATAGAAAATAAACTTAACCCCATTCTTTAATACACCGAATACACTTACTGAATTGCTTGATAGCTTCTTAATTTATTAAAACATGTTTAGAGGTGGCAGACCCAGAAATTCCTTTTGGGAGGTGTTAAATTTTATTTTAAAGAGGGGAAATGGAAAAAAAATTTTGCTCTTTACCCCGGGTGCAATCTTTTGATGTACTCATTTTTTTAAATTTTATAAAAAATAATTCATTTAATCTTGCACTTAATGCATTCCGGAATAAGTGAGGTAATATTATGCTCTTTTTCCTCACCCTCCACCGTTCAAGTCCGTCATTTTTTACGTTTATTAAATTGTTACGTATTATACGGAAAATACGTATTATACGTAAAATACGTACTATACGTATAACAGTTCGAGTTACGCGTAACCGTGCAACCCTGCTTTTCACGAAGGCCTGTTTAGAATTAATCTTGGGATTCATATTTTTCATAAGATTCATTTCAAGTTGCCTTGTCGGTTTATGGCAAATCTGATTGGTCAAGAGCCTAGATGAGAACTCGATGTGTCAAATCGACTGTCCCGAAGAATAAGTCACTAACAAAGTTTTCCGTATAAAGAGTGTATCAACTATATTTTACTTCGCTAGAGTGTCGTATCCTCTATGTATTTTTAAATGGAGATACGACACGTTAGAGAAGCATAATACAGTTGATACGCTCTGTTTTCGGAAAAATTGGTTAGTGACTTATTCCTCGGGTTTGCGTTATGACCGTGCGCGCCGCGCTGGTTAGCCGCAGTTGGCGCGCAATTCAAAATGGATATTTAATACCATTCTTGTAATTCTTGCGTACAAGTTAAAAAGACACTTTCGTCTGCTCAGCATCGAACGGAGAAAATCAACGAGAAAGATTTCATCTCGAAAAATTATTATGGAATTAATTTTTTATAAATGTTTCAACACCATTCACACAAAGTGATGAATATTTTTCTCATTCTGTTAAAAAAAATTTACATTTTTTGTTATTTGCTATAACAAACACGACATGTGGTTACTCATAGAGAAAAATACAAGAGAAAAAAGCTGCGAGTCGATTACAAGTAAAATAGCATTAGACCTTACAAGTTACGCTTTTACAAGTTAAAAAGACCACGAGGCGACACGCGGACTTTCTGAGTTTTATTGTCATACCTGGTGTTAGAGGCCAAATACAAGCTTTCAGTGACTTACGGTTTAATCCTGCAGCGAATTACAAATTTCAGTGGCAAAAAAATGGTTATTTAATCAAATCTATTTGTTTGTCAGAATTCACGTTTGCGTAGATACATAGATTGCAGTTTTCTTTTGCAAATCGATTGATGTGTAAATCTCGTTTTCGTCAACAATGTGACATAAGTGTCTTTTTAATTTGTACGGCAGAATTAAAATGAATAATTACAGTCGAACTCGGATTTAACGTCGGTTTTGGGGTTGTCCTTGGACCTGACCTACCCTAACTGAACCGGTTTTAGCTCAACTCCGAGCGTAAACAGTTCCTGTTTTGTAACGCTTTCATGAACCCCGCACACCCTGCGCAGTTCCTGACAAGCCTACCCGCGGCGCGGCGTCAATTCTCGGAAACGGTGAATCCGGGGACGTTAAATCCGAGTTCGACTGTATTATAAAATGCACAAGAATATATATAAATTGTATTATGAAACATTTTGTGTGAAATATAATTTAATCTTTGGAAATCAATGAGAATAAACTGTTATTTAGAAAATATATGTGTTGTACATTTTTTTCTTCTCTGAAATCGAAAGTTATACAGTTTATATACATTCTTGTACATTTTATAATAATTATTTATTTTAATCACAATAATTGTTTTTAATTCCAATTTATAACTGCGCGCCAGCTGCGGCTAAACAACGCGCGGACCTAACGCAGACGTAGTAGCTCAGGAAGCCAACATTGGCCTCACATTGTAATTTGCAATTTTTCACTTAAAAAAAAAAATATAACAAATTTCGTTTATTGACTCCGCCAGTTTAGCTTCATATTTTAAATAGGTCGTGTCTACGTTTACCAAAATTTCGGTACAGGTAGACAGATTTTTTCAGTACGAATAGGGGGAGCTGGAAAAGGGGCTATTTGTACCGAAATTTCGGTACGTTTAGCTAAAGTATATCTGGATTTTTTCGGTACGCGTAGACACTTCCGTTTAAATAATTGAAAGATTTTTATTGTTAATTTGCACGAAAAATGTACTTTTAAATTGATCTCATTTGAATTTTCGCAGAACTTCGGACCCGAACAGATGGCGCACTCTTGTGAGTGGTAGACTCCCCTATGCACCACACCCCCAGTTTATGACTTAACAGTCACAATTATGTCGTCATGGTCACGCCAGTCATTTGCAGACTGGATCACTGACAGTCGTCTGCAGGGCTCTGTCACTGATTAGACCGCCGGGACTCTGAATTATCATTTAGTTGAGCTTACATTTTTCAATAAAAAAATACTTAGAAATTACAGTTACGATGACGGGCAGCTTTAAACATGTTACCCATTGTATATTTGACATGGATGGACTTCTTCTTGGTAAGACGAATTTAAATTAACCCTTTTGGAATTTGGCTTTTTCGTTCTTTCTCAAGGACGCCCTGAAGGTGATGCATAATTATCAGTTTCGCTTAAAATTGGACTATTATTGATAACTTTTACTTTGGAGGGTGACATTTCGAATATTCAATGACAATGGCATGTTAGATTCATTACAACTTATACTGTCACTCTTCCATCGAAATTTTTATCAAGTTCGTGGATCGACAAAGAATTTACCTAGAATATTAGAATAAATATGTTTCGTGAGTATAATATTATTTATCTTAATTTTGCTCGTTCTTTATCTGGTATAATAATTATTAGCGCCACAGCTTTAAATTACGGCTTGTATGGATATTTATGCAACTGATACAAAATGTATTGTGTGTCTGTTGTGTAGATATAATATGGAATAAATCAAATAAATTTCTCTAAAAGGTTTTTCTGCATGAGAATTAATCTTCATATTAAAAATAAGTTTGTGGCCATCCACATACCACGTGGACAGGGAGGGGTGGGGTATGGTAAAAGTCCAAGATTGTCCACGAGAGGGTTCGGGGGAGGGGGTCCAGCGGAAGTCCACATGGACTAGGGTGGTAAAAAAATTTTTTTTTCAATTTTCATGCATATCGCCCCCAAATTTCTTCGAATCCACACAAAAATAAATGCGTTGTTTTATAATCATATATATAGGTGCCGTAAGCCCCATGAAGTTTAATACGTATTTCCCAAAAGAAAAAACATGTTTTTGTACATTTCATACAGAATCGTCAATATTAGGTGTATCGAGTTGATATCCGTTCTTTAAGGTGTTGAAAGAAAAACCCTAAGGTAATTTTTGAAAAAATCAAAAAACTTGGGACATATTCAAAATAGAAAATGTTGTTCCTTTTTTTCTTGAACTTTCACAACTTTGGTGATTTTAATGGAATTAAGGTATATTTTTTAAAATTATTCGTAATAGAATAACTGGATTTCTAAAAAAAAAACACTTTTCATTTTCCTCATTTTTTATATGGATATCTTACGATGTCCTCTACAAGCCCTGCAATTATCAAAATGGGATTTCCCTTAGTTTTCGAGAAATAATAAAAAACTTACGCCAAAACGATGCACACGATGTGAAAAACTCTCACTGGGCACACCATGCCACGGCGTACGTTCTTAATTATTTCTCGAAAACTAAGGGAGATCCCATTTTGGTATTTACAGGACCAAAAAAAAAAATAAATAAATAAAAAAAAATAAAAAAGGACCAAAAATTTCAATTTTGAATATCTCCTAAGTTTTTTAATTTTTTCAAAAATTATTTGGGGCGTTTTCTTTCTAGAATCTTCATCAAAATTACTAACAATAGCTGAAATTCTTCAGATGATTTGACATGGAATTGCTCAGGGTAAAAAAACCCCATAAGTGAAAAATTGGGCTTTGCGAGTTTTGGGTGCTAACAATTATTTTTTTGAGGCTTCTTTTAGAAAACATTGTTTCTATTACATAAACTATTACTTTACACTGATATAGATGTTTAAATACATTGTTTAAACAATTTATTATTTATAATTATTTTATTTATATTATTTATAATTCATAATTGTTTAAATAATTTATTATTATTTTTAATAATATTTTCTTTGAATAATGCTAGAAAGTTGGGTCTTTTTCTGAAATACTCAACTTTTTGTTAACTTTTCACTTAGAGTTAGGTAAAAATAAATAAAATTTTACAAAAATAATTATTTAAACGAATTATTGCTTATAACTATTTTCTTCTTTAATAATGCTAGATAGTTGTCCTTTTTTTGTGACATTTTTCGCTTTTTGTCAACTTTGCGATAAGAGCGAGGTAATAATAATGCAGTTTAACAAACCTAATTGATTAAACAATTTATTATTGTTTTTAACTATCTTCTCCTATATTAATGCTAGATATTTGAGGTTTTTTTTATAAGTTGTTAACTTTTTGTCTACTTGTTACTTAGTGAGATAATAATTAATGCAAGTTGACAAAAATAATTGTTTAAACAATGTATATTGTTTTATCGCTATCTTCTCTTAGACTAATGCTAGAAAGTTGCGGGTTGAATATAGAAAATCTGAAGAATATTTAAAATATCTGTTTTATTTCAGAAAATTACATTCACAAAAAGAAAGATTGTTTATAATTTATTATTTCTAGTGTTTATTCATTGTTTGTTCATAACTAAAAAGCCAAAGCAAAGATAAAAATGCCAGAAAAAACCTCAACTTTCTAGCAATTATCTAAGAGACGTTTGTTATAAACAATAATACGTTGTTTAAACAATTATGATTGTTAACTTACATTAATTATTATCTCACTAAGTGAAAAGTGTACAAAAAGTGGAAAATTTTAGAAAAAACCGCAACTATCTAGCATTACTATAAAAGATAGTTATAAACAATAATAATTTGTTTAACCCATTATTTTTAAATTTTGTATTAATTTTTACCTAATTCTAAGAGGAAAGTTGACAAAAAGTTGAATATTTCAGAAAAAACCCAACTTTCTAGCATTATTCAAAGAGAATATTATTAAAAATAAAAATAAACTGTCTAAGCAATTATGTTTGTTAACTTGAATTAACTATTACCTCACTCTAATTGAAAAGTGGACAAAAAGTGGAAAATTTTTAGAAAATTAGGAAAAATCGCGACTTTCTAACTTTTTCTGAGAGAAAATTGCTAAAAACAATAATAAATTCTTTTAAAAAATTACGTTAACATCTAATTATCAGCAGAACGTAGTATTTTATGTACCAGAAACAGTTTTTATCAAAAAAGTCGCAACAAAATCATAATTAGCACCAAAAACTCGCAAAACCAAATTTTTCGCTTATGGGGTTTTTGGGAGCCTATAAAACAGATTTATGTAGTAGTAGTATTTACAAACGTTTATTTCAGTTTGGAAATTCAATGAAATTACGACAAGCATGTAGTGTAAAGTTCTTTTTATATTAAAACAGTTTACTAACTGTCAATGTGTGTCTATCCGTATATATGCCTTTTTTCTTATGAGAAATACATGTTAAACCTCATGCAGCTTGCAAAACCTCTAAATATAATTTTTAAAAGATGCATTAATTTTTTTGTAAACTCGGAAAAATTTTTAGGCGATATGCATGAAAATTCGAAGAAAAAAAATTTTCCACTGCATTTTTGGACCACCCTAACGTGGAATAACTAAAAAAAATGTTCACTACTATTTGTTTGGACTTCTTACTTTGTATCATGAAGCTTATATTTTTGAGAAAAACCGAATTTTCAGCCAATAAATAAAATTCAAAGCAAAATTCAAAATAAAAAAATGAAATAAGTCCACGTGGTATATGGACGGCCCCTTTAAACGACATTTTCAACATATAAAAACCTAAAAAATGATGGGTAAATACTATAATTTTATTGCTAATGAGTAAGCCTACACAAAAAACAAAGTTTTGATGTCTGTATCTTTGCTCTTTGTCTCTTTATATTTTTCATCTATTTACTAGAGAAACTCTAGTGGAATTTTTCATCCATTATTGAACATAAGAGCAAAGCACTAAGAAAATTATTATCGTTTCGTCACCTCTTTCTTAATTGAATTCTCATTGCTCTTGAAACAATAACTTATTATTGCCCTGATGTAACTTGACAGATTGATGTTAAATAATAATGTGTATGATGATTGATTTCAAACTATTAAATTGCGTGTTTCAATAAGTGCTCAAGGATATTAAAATCATTTTTTGAAAAAACGTTATCACGCTTTTTCAAGTTTAAAGAGCAATTAAAATTGTATCTAATCTTAGAAGTTGATTGTCTAATGAAAACTATCAACAATTCGATCGGAGCTGATCTGAGATTGCACACAATTCCTGAAAACTGTAACTATCCATTTCAACTGGAAAAATCCTAATCTTGGCTGTGCACAAGGTTGTTCATTAATAGTCCCGGCGAATTTTTGTAGTGTTAGCATGTAGAATAAAATCCCGTATGTTTGAAGCCTCCACTGACTGCGTCAATCCTTTTCTGTTAACTTTTCCGTGAATCAGACACGATTATAAACAATAAATTTATAATGCATTGCTTCGTGAATTTCATAACAATTATTAGAACTCTTTTATTTACAATATACTGATAAAAAATCGTTTTGCTGCTAAGTGTGCTTGAGAGCACAACTCCTTATCGTTGCAATAAACAAAAATCCTTTTTTTGCTATCTTAAACGATAGTTTACACATAAAGTGCTTCCCAATTGTTGGTTTCAAACATATTCGCTTTTTTTATACATTTTCTGCATTTTTTCTACCCTACAAAAATCCAAAGTCAAATTTCAGGTAGCATTTTGTGTGTGAAATTTCATAGAGCGCCTGGACTATAAAAAAAACGTCCCGTTGTGAGTGCAACGTATCTGATAATTAAATAAAGTATTTAACCTCTAGGTAAAAGTTTTTTTTACAGCAGTTGCATCATATGAGCTCTATTGAAAATACTACGTTATAAAGGATATTCAGTTCAACAAGAAGCTAAAAATTTAACAACTGTTTTAAGAAAGATGGAATATTTGGCCTTTACTTTTACTTCATCATGAAATCTTTTCAATTTTTATAGGTGTTCCTAAGATTTTAGTAAGTTTCGACCCTGACGAGGGCCTACACAAGTGTCAAAACCTTGAAAGGTTGGCATCTTAGTTCGTAATTTTTCTCGCTAATTAATATGCTGGTTCGTCCTCAAAATAATTAACAATCACTTAATACATTTTCCAAAAATTTAGAACAAAATATTGTAACTATAAAACTTAACATACAATTTGCTTGTATGTTGCCTCTATTTTATTGAATAATAAAAATTATAACGCGGTAATAGGGTACTACATAATACTCATTTGTAGAAAAATACGTTGCAGATACAGAAAACTTTTCTTGTTAAATATTGATACACCATTCCAAATCACTAATTTGCTTTCTAACATCGAATTTTACAATATTTCCAACTTCCATAATTCGAGTCTTAACAAAGAGACATTGCACACAGATACAGAGAGGCTGTACACTGAAGCATTTAATCGTGTCACAAATCCACATGGAAAAACATTCACGTGGGAGCATAAGGCCCGAACTATGGGTTTCCAAACCAGTGAAGTCTCGAAATGGGTTGTTGAGAATTTGGAACTGCCGTTAACCCCAAAGGAATTTGAAGGACAGCTTATCGTACTATATGAAGAACTATTCCCCCAGGCTAATTTTGTACCAGGTGATTTTTGCTTCGGATCCTGATAAATAACTCCATTTTTTTTGCACTGTGCAGATTCAGAAAGGGTATACAAGCAAATATATCAAAGTATAGTATCCGAACATGGACATTCATATGGAGGTGAATTGGCCTATCAAGTTCTCGGAAGACCGGAAGTCGTAGGCGCTGAACTTATAATAAATCATTACAAGTTACCTTTGACTATAGTTCAGTTTCAAGATAATTATCATCGATTACAGCGAGAACTTTTCATTGAAGTTAATATGATGCCAGGTTAACAAAAAGTTTTGTGTTTATGTCAGTTTGTGGCTTGTTAGTTTTCGTTTAGAGCCATTGATTATATCATTCATGCTGAATCGAGAATTCTCTGAAAAGTGAACAGTATTAGAGTTACTTTGCAGATAACATGTATTTTATTTATTCACTCTAAGAGAATTTCTCTTATTGGCTTTCAAAGATTGCCCTAGAAGAATGTATAAAATCACTTCAATGCCAGATGCAAAGAAATTGTTCATTATATTTTGTTTTAAGGCTTCCAGAGAACAAAAATTCATATACTCATCTTTGTTGGATCTGTGTTGATAAAAAAGCACTTTGTATTCTCTGTCTATCCGTAGAAGCACAAACAATTTTTCACGTTTATTTGTATTGTAGTTACGTTATAATTATATGCTATTTATTGTGCCTATACACGAACACAAGTCAGATTGAGTGTTGTTGATTTATTATAAAGAATCAGTTTTCAAAACAGTTTTAAGGTCGTTTATTTCAGTTTGAAAATTCAATGAACTTACGACAAGCATGTAGTGTAAAGTTCTTTTTATTTTAAAACAATTTACTAACTGTCAATGTGGTTCAACTATAAGATAAAAAGTGTCATTAGTTAAGGGATACATTTTACTTGTATGGTAGTCGTTTAAATATTCTGCTTAATAGCTTAACCTGACTTAATTATCAATTCTAATTTTAAAAACTTGTACATCCATAATAGAATGCCCAGATCTGGTTTCTGCAAAAGTCTTCAAGCCTAACTCAAATCTATTGAAAAAAATATTTTAGATTACTATCATGTATAACACTAGCAACTCAAATACTTTGACTTTTTTGGGCATTCTAATACTTAATAATGACGTACTCGTATTGAGTCGGTCCAAAGTAGTTGATAATCATTAAAATAATTCTGGATGAAAATGTCTTTGATAGGTGCTGAGAAACTTTTGCGTCACTTGGTTGAAAACAACGTTCCAATTGCACTGGCAACAAGTTCAAGCAAGGACAGTTTTGAACTAAAAACAAAGAAATTGATGGATGTCTTCAATTTGTTTCATCACAGAGTGCTTGGCGGTTCTGACCCTGATGTAAAAAAGGGAAAACCTAGTCCCGATATATTTTTGGTAGCGGCGAGTCGGTTTCCTGATAATCCAGATCCTTCGAAGGTTCGTTTTTTTAGAGTTTGAAAATCTTGAAGAATTCAATATTTACATTAATTTTTTTTTAGTGTCTTGTCTTCGAAGATGCTCCGAATGGAGTGGAGGCGGCTCTTGCTGCAGGAATGCAAGTGGTAATGGTGCCAGATCCAAATCTCCCTAAAAGTTTCACGGAAAAAGCAACCACAGTACTGGGCAGTCTTCTGGATTTCAAGCCTGAAGAGTTTGGTCTTCCACCATTTAAAAACTAGAGCCCGTTAAGCAAAATGAAAAGAGATATTTAGGAAAAGTCGGATTAATCTTACCACTAAATTTTGTTATTAATATAACAAATATTTATTTTATTTTGTAATAAATCTCTTTCACACATATTATTTTTTCAATTCTGAAAAGTTGATGTATGTTTAATAGATGAATATGTAAATAAAGAAAATTGACTTGGAAAAGTGATTTAAAAAATTGTTCCTGACCGAATCCATTTCAAATCAGACAGGCAGAGCTACTTCAAATCACAGAATCGGTCGCTGATGAAGTGTTATTTTTCAAAGGAAATAAGGCCACACGTATTTTTCCATTTTAAAACAAACTTTCTCGAAGTTATGACAGTTTTTCTAAAATTATTCAAAGTATATTTTCTCAACAACTCCACATTTTTTTTGCTTACATTTTTTGTTGAATTGGTATTTTCAATTCCGAGCCTTAAGTGCATATGTTTAATATACTTCAAAAACAGCAGTCTATTCTTTTCCAATTTTTCGATTAGATTGGTCGTTCAATGTGTTGCATTATTTTGTATCCTTCATGTGATATTTTAGATGCAGTTAATTTTTCATAGGTATAACTGAGTACTAGGGTGGGCCAAAAAAAATCCAAATGACTCGATTCCATATTAACATCACTGAAAAGTGTCTTTATGGTATTACAAACAAATTAAAAACAAACAAATTTCAAAAAATTTCTCATCAGTGGGCGAGTCGATTGCAAATTTTTAAATTCGTTGTGCATGGAAAAAAATTTCTCAATTTTTGTTGGGTAAGGTTTATGGAATTAAATAATCTTGGATCGAAAAAATATATGAAAAATTTTTTTCATAGAAAAAAAATGTGAGAAATTAACCATTTGAAAATTTTCAATCGACTTGCCCAATGGTGAGAAATTTTGTTTTGAAAAAGTTCGTAATGACATAAATGAAGGATACAAAATAATGCAATACAATGAACGACAAATCTAAACGAAAAATTGGAAAGAATACAATGCTGATTTTAAAAATATCATGGGCGTAAGGATCTATTATTTTCAGAAAAATTGCCACAGTTTTGATAATTTAATTTATTTTCTAGTGTATTTTGAAAAAGGGTCATAAACTACCAAATGATTGAAAGAATACCTCAATATCTCCTTTAGATCAAAAGTTTTTTTTTGTTTGTTTAATAACCTTAAAAATGCAAATTTGTCATAACTGCGCGAAAATTGATTTTTCTTTTTAATGGAAAAATACATGTCGCCTTATTTCCTTTGAAAAATAATATATTTCATCAGCGACCGATTCAGTAATTTACTTTAAAATTATTCGGACGAAAATGAGAGTCTAAATAAGCTAGAGACAAAAAATGGCAAATTAATTGGCGTGTTTAAAACAGTTTAATTTTGTTGTAACTTACATATTTTTTGTACATGCATTTAATCAACTAAATAAATTAAAATTTATATTCAGTAATCATGATCTAAAATATCACGGTGAGCTACTAGCAAGTTGCTTTATCTGTCCGAGAATATCTTCTGATTTCAGATTTGATAAAGGTACGCATTTCTCTTTTCCGTATTCTGCAAATAAAGAACAACAATTATTTAGGCTCCTAAGACAGTTTTAATACTACTTAGGGATCATCCTTAAACCACGTTACCAATTTTGGGATACCGTAGTTTTTCCTTTGCCCCCCACCCCCTACCGAAACTAATGAAGCCGTTGGTTATACACGGATTTCACGTTTACTCAGCGTTTTAAGTTTAATTTTCAATAAAATAATTTAATTTTCAACAAAAGAATTTAATTTTCAACAAAATAGTTGACTTTTTAACCAACTTTAGTTCAGTTCGCAAACAAAAAAGATGAATTCTCAACGAAAGATTTAATATTTCGCATTTCATGTATGAACGCACGATTTTTCAACCCAGAAGGACGAATTTTCAACAAAACAGATGAATTTTCAACTAAAAAAGATGACTTAACAAAATAGTTGAATTTTAAACCCATAAAAATGAATTTTCAACAAGAATGTAATTGTTTACCAAGAGAGATAAATTTTCAACTAAAAAATATAAGTTTCTGACCAAAAATGGAATAGTTACATTTTCAGATCAAAAAATTAATTTTCAACATAAACTATTTTTTAACTGGTTGAATTCAACTAAAAAACACGAATTTCTAACAAAATAATTGAATCCTCAATCAAAATTATGATTTTTTTTTTAAATATTAATTTTCCATGCTCAAAATGACGAATTTTCAACAAAATACTACAGTTGAATGTTCCACCTAACAGCAAGTAGTTGAATGTTCTACCAAAACAGTTGAATTTTCAAAACAAAAAAATAAGTTTTCAACCAAAAATCGAATAGTTACATTTTCAGATTAAAAGATTAAATTTCAACAACAACAAAAAACTAATTCTCTGCAAGTTAAATTAAACAAAATAGTTAACAAAATAGTTTAATCAACAGCCAAAAAGATGAATTTTCAAAAAAAAAAAAAAAAGATTAATTTTCTATCCAAAAAGACGAATTTTCAACAAAATAGATGAACTTTTAAAACAGTTGAATTTTTAACAAAAACGTTAATTTACTATCAAGTTGCTTGAGTAGAGGAAAGTCGTTTCTCCCAGAATTTGGGAAACAAACAAAATTTAAAATACTAAAGTTTGATTTTTGTTTCACTGGTTAATAGCCTGAAAAGCATCCCTGCGTGTCAAGAAAATGCTGAGACACTTGCAGGGAAAATGCAGAAGGCGGTCGTCCATTGGTCGCTCCGTGTCCTCAGGGTACACGAGACTTTTGCCGGCTCATCGTATTGAATTCTTCGGATACTGGCCACCCATCTCGCGATTGTGAGACGTGGTTACAGCTGAAATTTTACCGCGATTTCGCTGGGAGCGGGTACAATTTTTAAGATTAGCACCTGCTCCCGGCGAAATCCTGTGATTGTCCTTATGACAAACTTTTAACTATATATAATATTTCAGTTCACAAAAGATTAGCATTACATTCTTGAGTAACTGTGGTTGACGATTAATTTCTTTCTCCGTGCAACAAAATATAAACAAATAAGGTGGATAAGAAAATCGCACATTGCAATTAATATTTGACCTAATTATTATTAACTATTTTTATTATTATTAAACAAATTCTTATCCTAAATGGCCAATTCTGTTCGTTTATTTATGCATTTATTATTCTTTATTATTTATCTTAATTGCGTTTATAAACATTTGAATTGTTATATTTTGCCAAGTATCATCAAAGATATATTATTTATTCAGACGTATCTGTGAACATTCCGGCCATCAAAGAAAATTTAAATGAAAAAACCTCAAGTTTAAATACTTTGCCCTAAGAATTGTTGATAACAATAGTTATGGTAGATATTTTAAATATTTTGGTGACAAGCAATCATTCGTACAATAGTTTAAAACATTTTCAATAAATGCATAAAATATTATTTTCTGCGCAAAAAGCCAAAATTTCTAATTTGTCATCTGATTTGTTCATAACAATTTAAATTGTTATAATCGATCACATTTTATCAATCATATATTTACGAATATAAACAGCAATAAAGATATTTAAGCGAAATCAAAATCAGATAAAAACCTCAAATTCAAATATTTCTCCACAAAAAATGTTTAAAACAATAGTTATTGTTAACTTTGTAATTATTTTTGTAATTAAATGTCATTTATATATTAATACCAAGCAGTTCTTGAAAGAAAAAAAATTAAAGATCAATTTCTAACAAAGAATTGAATAATTTTCATTTTTATATAAAAAATTTAGTTTTTACTGAAAAAAATAATTTTTAATAAAAAAGCTCTAATAATAATAAATAATAAATAATAAGTAATAAATAATAAATACTAAATAATAAATAATAAATAATAGATAATAAATAATAAATAATAAATAATAAATAATAAATAATAAATAATAAATAATATAATTATATTGCCAAAAATTTACCTTGAATTGGGCAAAATCGAGGCTGTGGCTGAAGGGGATGTCACTTCTTGGATCATGTCCGTAATGATCAGCCAATCTACTCGCGAGTCTTTCTTCTAATCCGGAAAGAATTCTGAAAGTCATTAGACCTAGGACTGCAGCTGTTATCAATTCCGTGATAATCAAAGCAATCTGCATACTCATATACTGGCAAAAAAATATTTAAAAAATACGATTAGAAAACATATATATCATTTGTATTGATTTATAGAAATGGTAGATAAGTAAAATGATTGAAGAAGAATTTCAAAATTTTAAGAATGGTTTAAAGTTCAAAAGAGACTCACTAGAGCTAAAATACATTGATTTTCATGGAAAGCAGCGCGGCATCCAAAAAACCCTACTGTCAGAACAGTAAGTCCGAGACCAAGTAGACTGTATGCAATTAAATGTATTGTCTCGTGTGGAGTCATATTTGGGAGAAAAAGATTTAAAAGGTGTCCTTTGCTTGGATCCATCAGCAACCAGGTGCCTAGAAACATCACTGAGCATCCAGCAAGCTAAAAAGGAAAATTATATTTTTATTTTTATTTTTTTTTTATTATTATTTATTGTTTTATTTTTTATTTGCTTTCTTCTTTGGGAATCGAACCCACGCCAGCGTGGCTACCAAAGGCTGTATTATAACATTAGACGATCTCGATACCATCCGAGCCACGATGACTTGCTGAATAATATTTTATGGTTACCAAATTTTGCAGAAAATTAAAGAAAAATTCTTAATTTTTTAAATTATTATTGTATTTTTAGGGGGGGGGGTATTTACAATAAAAGATTAAATAAATGTTATAAATATTTCATATCGGTGTAATTAGACTAGTATGTCGATTGTTTTCCATCATTCTGTAAAAAATATCCATAAAAACAAAATTTTCTTACAATTTTTTCGATTATTTCTGCCCGCAAAATCATGCAACATTTTTTAAGTTTATCAGGTTAGGCTAAGAAGAAGAAAGAAAATTTTCAAGACGGAAAACAAAGTTTAAAAGGATTTCCATGATTTCCAGATGTTTTAAAAGATTTTTAAGGAATTTCAACCGTTTTTAGGGGATTTTATAAGATTTTAAAGGATTTCAGTAAATTAAAAGAATTTTAAATACTCTTAATAAGCCATTTTAATGAATTTTCCAAGGATCTTATAGGATATTACAGAATTTCAAATATTTAAAGTGGTATCAAGAAATATCATAGGATTCTTATGTAATTTCAAAGAATTTATTTACAAGAATTCAGGGATTTGAAAGGATATTAAAGATTTGAAGGGATTCTTAAATATTTCCAGAGATTTTAGAAAATTTAAAAGATCTTGACAATTTGTTCACATTTTATGACATATTTACAGATTTCAATGAATTTCAATATGTTTCAAGAATTAGAAGAGATTTCAAAGGATTTTCATAATTCTAGGATGTTTTAAGAGATTCCAAGGAATTTTTAAGAGCTTTTAAAAATTTCGAGGGATTTTAAAGGATTTAAAAATAATGAAGGAACTTCCGAAGATTTTAATCATTTCGAATAATTAAAAAATTTTGCATGCGGAAATCTATAAGGTTTCAGGATATTTAAAATTTTTCCAAAGGACTTTTCAGATATTTTCACGGTTTTTATAAAATTTTCGAAGACTGCAGTAATTTTAAGGGATTTTGAAGGGTCTCAATAATGTATTTTATTAAATTTTCCAGGAACTGATAGGATATTATAGAACTTGAAATATTTGAAAGGATTTCAAGAAACATCATCAGATTTTACGGCATTTATAGGAATTTAATATTTTAATAAAATTTCAGAGAATCATTCTCAAGAATTCAGGGATTTGAAGGATTTTTCTAATTTTAGGGTGTTTTAAAACATTCCGAGGAATTTTCAAGAGCTTCAACAAATTTCAAGGGATTCCCAAAGATTGAAAAGGATTCAAGAAATTTTAAAGAATTTCCAAGGATATTAATGGTTTTAAGGGATTTAAAAAATTTACATGCCGAAACCTATAGCGTTTCAGGATATTTAAAAATTTTCCGAGAAATTTTGAAGGTATTTTAACGAATTTTATGAGATTTCCGACGATTTTAATAATTTTAAGGGATTTTTGAGGCTCTCAATATGAAATTGTAATTAATTTTCCAGGATCTGATAGGATATCATAGAACTTGAAATATTTGAAAGGATTTCAAGAAACATCATCAGATTTTACTGCATTTATAGGAATTTTATTTTTTATAAAAATTCAGAGAATTATTCACAAGAATTCAGGGATTTTAAAGGATTTTCCTAATTTTATGGTGTTTTAAAATATTCCAAGAAATTTCAAGAGCTTCAACAAATTTCAAGCGATTTCCAAAGATTTAAAAGAATTTAAGAAATTTTAATGAATTTCCAAGGATATTAATAGTTTTAAGGGATTTAAAAATTTTCCATGCCGAAACCTATAGCGTTTCAGGATATTTAAAAATTTTCCAAGAGATTTTTAAGGTATTTTAACTAATTTTATCAGATTTCCTAGATTTTAATAATTTTAAGAGATTTTTGAGGCTCTCAATAAGATTTTTTAATTGATTTTCCAGGATCTCATAGGATATTATAGAACTTAAAATATTTCAAGGGCTTTCAAGAAATATAATCATATTTTATGTAATTTCACGGCATTTCAAGGGATTTTATATTTCATGAAATTTTCAAAGAATTCAGGAATTTCGAAGGATTTTAAAGATTTGAAGAGATTTTCAAATATTTCCAGAAATTTAAAAAAAATGTGAAAGATCTTGAAAAATTTTTAAGACTTCAGGAGATTTTAACGGATTCCAACGAATTTCAATAGATTTCAAGAATTTGAAGTGATTTCATAAGATTTTGAAAATTGTAGGATTTTTTGAAAAAATTCCAAGGAATTTTCAAGAGCTTTAACAAATTTTGAGGGATTTCAAAACTTTTCTAAGGAGTCAAATCAATTTAAGGAATTTCCAAAGGATTGTAGTGATTTTAAGGGATTTAAAAATTTTGCATGCGAAAACCTATAACATTTCAGGATATTTCAAAAATTTTCCAAAGAATCTTTAAGTATTCTTACGATTTTTATAAGATTTTCAGGGATTTCAGTAATTTTAAAGGATTTTGAGGCTCGCAATAAGGTATTGAATTTGATTGAATTCAATTTCCCGGAATCTCATAGGATATTATAGAACTTGAAATATTTCAAAGGATTTCAAGAAATATGATCAGATTGTATGTAATTTCACGGCATTCCAAGGAATTTTAAATTTTAATGAAATTCAAAAGAATTTATTTATAAAATTTGAGGGATTTTAAATGATTTCAAAAATTTGAAGAGATTGACAAATATTTCCAGATAATTAAAAAAAAATTAATCTTGACAATTTTGTCAGATTTTGGAATATTTAAACCAATTCCAACGAATTTCAATAGATTTCAAAAATTTTTTAAAATTTCAAAGGATACTCCAAATCTTACTACAAGGTTTCAGGATATTTAAAAGTTGTCCTGCCAGATTTCATGCAACTTTACGGGAATTTATAATATTTTAAGGAAATTGCAAGGAATCTAATATTCACAAGAATTTGATGACTTCAAAGCATTTTACAGATTTAAAGAGATTTTCAACATGTCAAGGTTTTTAAATATTTTGAGAAATTTTATGATATTTGAGAAGATTTCAAGGAATTTTAACAGATTTCGAGAAATTTCCAAGGATTTTGAATATTTTAGAGTATTTAAGAAAATTTCAAGGAATTGTCTAAGACTTAAATAATTATAAAGCCTTTCAAAAGATTTTGAAGGATTTTGTAATATTTTGATAAAACTGCAAAGATTATATTCACAAGAATTGAGTGAATTTGAAGCATTTTCAGATTTAAAGAGATTTTCATTATTTCAAGGTATTTTCAAAGATTTCAACAATTTTGAAAGGTTCAAAGGAACTTTGGAAATTTTAAGATATTTTAAAAGATTCTAACGAATTTTAAGGGATTTTATAATATTTTAATGAAATTGTAGAAAATATATATCAAAAATAATTGAGTGAGTTCATAGCATTTCAGAGATATGAAGATATTCTTTAAATTTCAAGATATTTTCTAAGATTTTAATAAATTTGACAGAATTTTAAGAATGAAAAAAATTGTAGGATATTTCAAAAGATGCCAAATTTCGGTAGATTTCAAGAAATAAACAAGATTTGAAATTTTCTAATGGATTGGAAATATTTCAGGGTACTTTAATGGATCCTAAAGATGTTTTAAAAGATTGGAAAAATATCAAGGAATATCATCAGTTTTTATGTAACTTCACGGGATATCAAGGGATTTTAAATTATTTGATTGAAATTTCAGAGAATATATTCACAAGTATTGAGTGAATTAAAATTATTTTACAGATTTGAAGAGATTTTCAATATTTTGAGGTATTTTTAACAATTTTAACAAATTTGAAAGATTTGAAGGAATTTCAAAATTTTAGGATATTTTTGAAGATTTCAGGGAATTGTAATAGATTTTAAGAAATATCTAAAGTTTTAAAGATTTGAGCGTAGTTTAGAACATTTCAGGATTGAAAATATTTTTGTGTGTTTTACAGTATATCAAGGATGTTTTAAAAGATTTAAAAAAGTATCAAGGAATATCATCAGTTTTCATGTAACTTCACGGGAATTCAAGAGATTTCATAATATTTTAATAAAATTTCAAAGAATATATTCACAAGAATTGAGGGAATTCTGAGCATTTCACGGATTTGAAGAGATTTTCAATATTTCTATGTATTTCCAAAATTTTCGAAAGATTTCAGGGCATTTAAAGAAATTATCCATAAAAATTATGTTTTTTCACAATTTTTAAAATTATTCCTGCCCAGAAAAAAAATTTGTTATAAATTCATGGATTGTTCCTTATCAAGATTTTGAAAAAGCATCACATTTCCTACAAATACTTCGAGCCATTTGCTTTAAAAATGTTGAGAAACTCTAAATAAACATTTTTAAATAACATTTTTTATTGTTTTGAAGATTATTCATATGCTTTAGAAAGTTTAATTTCTGCTATAATTACGATCAACTGATTAACAAAAAAAAATTACTTGATAATATCATGTACTTTAAAAACTAAAAATATTACCCTATTTTTACTTCATTGCAAAAATAATATTCTATTTACCCATATTAGGAGGTTGAACACAACAAGTGTTATTTTCAGGTACTTCATGCCAGCAAGTGTTTTCCAGCGTTCTATTAGTCATCAATCTGAAAAAAGGTTTACAATTATTTAAATATATTGACTTTTTCGTAACGAAAATTTACTAGCTTAATTTGTTAAATATGCAATAAAAATTTGCGCAAAATACAATTTCAGAAAATTAAATATATTTGGGTCCTATTGTCTTTCTTTTTACATATGAAAGCAACTTCGTAAAAAAATGTTCCGACCAAAAAGAATTTGTTTAATCAATTTTGTCAAAATTGCACATAAACCCCCGAAAAACTATGTTTTCTGTATTCAGTTACAAACTATTGGTTGTACTGAGAAAGTATTCAAATAGGAGTTTTATATCTCTATAAAGTACATATATATTTTTTCTCATTAAAACAACCCTTCCGAAAAAAATAGAAAAAAGTTCAAAGTTAAAGTTAAAAGTTAAGCCTGATTTTTTCATAGTACGAAATCAATATCCCCAATGGGTAGTTTTCATTGGTTAGTTTTAGTTTTGTATCAAAAACGTCACAAAAATTAATTTTTTTTAATCAATTAGAACATTTTTCTGATGATTTTTTTTACAAATAAGTAAGTAAATTAGAACTTTTTTCTATTATTTTAACGAATTTTGTACTTTTCTGTATTTTTCGTATATTGTTCTATTTTATTATAGTTAGAATATTTTACAAGAAAGTATATAAGAATTTACCATTTTTACATTTAAAAATTGTTATTTTACGACCTAGGATGATAAAATATTTAACTGACTGTAAGATCATCTTTTTAACTGTGCAAGTGATTGCTATTAAGAAACAAGCTTCAACGTCAAAAATTCCAAATATTAGGAATCAATAATCTCTAAAAAAATAAAATTCATATAAAAAATTCGTCTGAATAAAGGGCAAAAGTCCTACTCGCCTGTAATTGCTGTCGTAATTTATTGTATTTAGTCTTAATTTCCCGAATAAATGCTAATAGTTTTTTGAAATTTTTTGTAAACGACAATAGTGATTTATATTTTTCATAAAGTCCAATATTAAGTAAAATAAAACATTTCCGTTGATTTCGAAGAGTATGAAAAATAATGTTATCACTTTTTTCACGCTTTGTTTATTTTTCTCGAGAAGATTGGTTTCAATGGAAAAAATGAGTACCGCAAAATGAAGCTAAGCGACGCCTGTGGGGAAAACAAGCGTCCGGGCCACTCGCAGCTTTATTCTTTATAATTAACTGCATCGCTCTCTGAATAACAAATTTTATTATTAAGGATTGTTTTCTTTTCCAGAAATGTTAAACTTGATTTATTTTTAATATATTCTAGCACCTGAACAAGATTTATGCAAACTTTTGAATGAATACAATATTCTGCAGAATTATTTTTATAAGAATTTTCATTTTTGTGGCTCATAGTATTTTATTACTCGTATAAACAAAACGAAAAGTTATTTCCAATATCCAAGAAGATAGAAAAAGAGATAGAGATTGAGAAGATAAAACAAGATTTATGCAAATTTTCACATGAATACCATATCCCTGGCGGAAACAATTTTTACAAGAAAGTACAAAATTTCAACAACTGCAATTTCTTATTACAACTTGCATAGAAAAGTTGCAATTAGATAATTGTGAATTAAGATGTGTTATTTCGTTATTACAATTCTAATCGCTATTACAAAAAAGGTTCCTATGTTTATACTTCAAGGAATTGCAGAGTAGTACAAGATAATAATCGTTATTAAACAATGAAAAACTTAAGTTTTGAGCTATTTTCAAATATCTACTTAAACAATACTATAAAACTTCATTGTAAATAAATTTTTTAGAAAACTCAAACCTCAAGTTTGTTGTTGTTTCATAACGATTATTATCTTTTACTATTCTGCAATTTCTCTCAAGTTTAAACAGAAAGGTTTTTTTTTGTATTGATCTTATTGCAACATTATAAATATATATTCTTCATGTTAGGTCTAAAAAAAAACGTTTTGGCTGCTAAACCTATAAATTCTTGTAGAATCTTGTAGTTGTGCGTTTTCGTAAATTCTTATCGGACATCAAAACTACAATAAAATACAACAATATAAAAAAAAAGAAAAAATTCGTCCGAATAATAGATAAATGTTGTACACACTTTGCTGTTATTTTTGTTGTAATATATTGAATTTATTTGTAAATTTTGGTGGCAAAAGATAGAACAAGATTTATGCAAATTTTCACATGAATACAATATATTCTTCTTTCTGCAGAATGATTTTTGCAAGAATTTTCGTTCTTGTTAATTATTATTATTATTATTCACAAACGAAAGCACAAATTGATTCCCTTGGTAATCGCACTTCGTGTAAGATATCAATCATACCTTTGCAAGTTCAAAAAGATAGAGAAAGAGATAGAGAAAGATTAATGCAAATTTTCACATGAATAACATATGTTGTTCTTCCTGCAAAATGATTTTTGTAAGAATTTTCGTTTTTGTTGGGGAAAGTGGCTCATAGTATTTCATCATAAGCAAAAGCAACATTTTTCCCTTGATAACCACTCTGTTTATTAAAAAAAAATACCTTCCACAATGTTTAAGAAGATACAGAAAGAGTTAGAGAAATATAGAATAAGATTTATACAAATTTTCACACAAATACAATATATTCTTCTTCCTGTAAAATGATTTTTGTAAGACTTTTCGTTTTTGTTCGAGAAAGTCTCTCATAGTATTTTATTATAAACAGAAAGAAACAAATTTTTCCTTTATAATCACTCAGTTTCAGAAATCAAAAATACCTTCCGCAATGTTCAAGAAGATACAGAAAGATGTAGAGAAAGATAGAACAAGATTATTGAAAATTTTTTTACAAATACAATATATTCTTCTTTATGCAGAATGATTTTTGCAAGAATTTTCGTTTTTGTTGGGGAAAGTGGCTCATAGTATTTTATCATAAACAAAAACAACATTTTTGCCCTTGATAACCACTCTGTTTAAGAAAACAAAAATACCTTCCACAATGTCCAAGAAGATATAGAAACAGTTAGAGAAATATAGACCAAGATTTATACAAATTTTCACACAAATACAATATATTCTTCTTCCTGTAGAATGATTTTTGTGAAAAACTTAATTTTTTTGGGGGCAAGCGGAAAGTTCATCATAAACGAAAACAAAAATTGTTTTCCTTGGTAATCGCACTTCAGTAAGATATCAATAATAACTTTATAAGTTCAAAGAGATAGAGAAAGCGATAGAGAAAGAAATTTTGTTATGAAAAAAAAATAAAAAATTGTTTTCTTCGAATATCACTCCGTTGAAAAAATCAGAAATACCTTTCACAACGTTCAAAAAGATTGAAAAAGCATAAGATTTAAGCAAATTTTCACATGAATACAATACGTTCTTCTTCCTGCGAAATTATTTTTATACAAATTTTCGTCTTTGTGGGGAAAACAGCCCTCAGATTATTATAAACAAAAAGAAAAATTGTTTCCTGTGATGATCACTCTGTTTAAGAAACAAAAAATACTTTCCACAATGTTAAAAAAAATACAAAAACATGGAACAAGGTTTATTCCAATTTTCACATGAATATCATATATTGTTTTTCCTGTAGAACGATTTTTGTAAGAATTTTCGTTTTTGTGGGAGAAGGCGGCTCATAGAATCTTATAATAAACAAAACAAAAAATTGTTCTCCTTTATAATGATGCTGTATAAAAAATCAAACATACATTTTACAACTTTAACATTTTACAAATTTTTCATATGTAGATTTACAGCTTGTATTCAAGCACTTTTTCAAAACACCCAAAAATTTCGAAGAAAATAAGTAACTACCTGGTTTTTCAGATTTTCTTGCGCAATATTTGTAAAATGGATCAGAATATTTTTTTTATCAGAAACAAACTTTACACAGTTGCTTTTTATGTAAATAGAAAAATAATAGGATCGAGACAGAAAAAAATAAAGTTTCATTTTGAATAAAGAAACAACTTCAAAATGTACTAAAACAAAATTGAACCATAATTGGTAAAATTGGTTCATATTACACAATACGAATATTTGAAGTTTTTCAATTGTTTTTCAGTTTTTAATTCTTATTAAGTGAGTGTATATAACTGAAGTTCAAAAATAAGTTTATAAATAAATGACCTAAATCAAAATTGAATCCCTCATTTTTTTCTGCGGGGTCTTTCATTTTTCGAAATTTATCGCTATACCCTGCTGATATAAATCTTCCAAAATTTTTAGTAGCCCGGATTTGGGACACTCAAATTTAAAGTAACTCAAACTTCATCCTTTGAATATAATATAGTTAAAGTATCAACTTGTCTGAATAATAAAAGCATCTGTTGAAACTTCCAACTGCTTACATTTATTTCATCAGTATGCATACTATCAGGTCACAAAGCCATAAAAAGCATCAAAGAAAACGGTAGTTATAATTTATCAAGTGCAAACTTTACATTTTCATTATATTTGTATGAATAAAACATAAATAGATTCTTTGGGTTCCACACTGGACTAACACAAACCAGACCACATCATCAATTTCTTTAAACTTTGGCTACTTATTTGTTTAGTGGAAAAAACATAAATTTGCATAGATTTGAATTCGAAAAAATTGTTTTTTAAAGTTATGATGCTTTTCCTATTTTGAGCACATTTTGAGCTAAGACCGATTGCAATCTAATGATTAACACTATTTTTTATTGTAAAAACTCCCAGAGTATCCAAATATTAAAGTTCCAATTGATTCCAGCAGCTCCTTCATGGTCTATTTTTTATATTTTTAAACAAAAAATGTTGATTTTTTCAACACCTCGAGTCCCAAAAAACGCCTACCCAGATTTTCTTCATACATCTTTATTTTATAGTTTGTGCAAAAAACTTACTTCAAAAAAATGTTTGCCTAAGATGTAATTTTTTTGATATTTAATTCAATCTTTTTCTGTAAGTGACAAATATAAGTTTTTAAAATCTTTCTATTGCAAAAGTAACATTTTCAATTGATTATATCGGTCTTATAACTGATTGGATAGATTTTTGGTATTCTCATTAATTAAGGGACATTTAAATTATTCTAGGCTTAACTATATTGGTAACAAAATTCTTTTAATTTTTCCAGATTATTTATTAAGCATTTATATTGTAAGAAAGGAGGAAAGAAAGTTATTTTATAATTGAACATCGAGTACAGTAACTTATAAATAACATAGTTAAAACTCTTCATTAATACCTGATAATTTCTCTTCGATTATTTAAAAAAAAACTTGTAATTGTTCTAGTTTTCTTCTTTCTTTTTTTGAAAAAGTTTAATATGTCGAATTCAAAATTTCTTCAGCTTGAATCAAAGAAACATGCTACTATTTTCCTTTCTTGGAATTTTTTTTGTATTTAAATCGTTACAAATCGTAAAGAAAAATAAAAAATTCAAAAATGAGGAAAAATCGTCGAATCAAGCTGCACAAAAATGTTAGGTTCAATTTATTCAATTTTTTCCAAAAAAGTGTGCTAATACCAAATAACACGCTTTTTGCCCAATTTTCAATAAATTAAAATTGAACAACAATTTTTTCTTAAATTCTTCATTAGCAAAAACTATATATGCAACAAATTTACAATATTGTTTTAATAAGTAGGACATTTTTTTTGTTATTTTGAAATCCAAAAACTGAACAGAAAATATTAAGGGAGGACTGAAAAATCTAAACAACAAAAATATTCCCTATACTTGAAAATTGCCGAAGAAGAAAATATTCAAAGTAAAATATTCTGAAAATGAGAAAATTGACGGAAATTTAAAATTCACGAAATCAAAAATTCCCGATTATTAAAATTCCGGATAGTTCATATAACCGAATTTGAGAATTTCCAAAATAAAATTGCGGACATTATAAAATATTCGACACCGTAAAATTTCCGATGCTACAAAAATTCCGAATCTAAGCAATCAAGAAATTGTTAACTAATAAAATAAGAAATAAAATAATTTTACTCATTGAACGTGTTTTTTATTTTATTATTTATTTATTGTTGCAACCATTTTTTAATTGCTCATATTAGAGAATTTTATAATGTCGGCAATTTTATTTCGAGAATTAACTATTATCGGGAATTCACAGAATCCTATAATCGGGAATCGATTTCGGTAATATTCAAAACTGTCGGAAATTTTCCAGTTAGAAAATTTTAAATTGGGTCGACTGAGAAATACTGAAGAATAAAATTCCCGACACTGTGAAATTCCCAAATCAGAAAATTACTGAATTGGAAAATTCCCGACTAATAAAATTCCCCATAGAAAATTGCCGAAATATAAAATATCCGACATAGAAAATACCCGGATTTAAACAAACAAAATATTTGTAAGTAGTATTGTTTATTTATTTCCTAAATATAGAATAATCGAATGTTTTTATGAAAGAAGTTTTTTTAATCTTTGAAGTTTTTTAATATTATTGCATGAATTGAAAGTAACCATAATTTTATAAACATCTTATTGAAAAATAAATTTAAATACACGAGCGTCTCGGAAGTAAAAAAAATTTATCCCTAAATTTTCTCTAAACCTAATAACATTTCTCAAACAAAGATTACAGTATTCAATTCAGCAGTGATTATCTCAAAATTTCCTCTGAATTAATCTTTATTGAAAAACAATTTGTTTAATTGTTTAAATTCGGGAATTTTCTAGTTTAGATATTTTATAGTTTCCCAATTTTCTGTCGGTAATTGTATTATTCGGTAATATCATAAACTATCGGTAATGTTATTATTCGAGAATTTTCTAATTCGGGATTTTTATATTTCGGCAATTTTATAATTTCTGGAATTTTATTATTCAAGAATTTTCCAATTCAGGAATTTTACAGTGTCGGAAAGTTGATTTTTTGGAATTTTTCAGTCGTCCCTTCAAATCGACGGGAATTGGATAATTTCGAGAATTTCCTATTTCGAATATAGTATTGTTTAGGAATTTTGCAGTGTCGGAAATTTTATTTGCAGGGATTTTTCAGTCATCTCAATATTAAACAATTCAAAAAGAAAATTTTGTACTTCTTTCGGATACCAAACAACAACTTTTTCCCCCTGGGCCCAAGCAATTCAATTACTGTTAGCATTTTTATCATACCGAAAATCTATTAAATTAATTATACAACCGAAATAGCAATTAAAAAATTTATTTTTCAAAAGAACTATTTCTTGAATCACATGTTTAAACAAATGACACTTTGAAAAATGTTTTTCTCAATAATTCATGTAAACACATAGGTTTTATCAATTTTTCTCTAAAAGGACATCGTGATGTATAAAATACGAAAGTATAAAGAAAATCTCGGTAGGAACTTTTTGGAAACCGATTTTTGAAAAAACAAAAAAAAAATTTTTGGTTCAAAAACATGAAAAATAATCATGAAATTTTTGGCAAAATATATTTTCTCTTCTAAACAATTTAGTAGCTAAAGTTTAAAAAACATCGATAATTTAAAGGTCTGGTTTATGTGAGTCTGTCATGGAATTCACCATTAACGAAATATTTTCTAATTTCTAAATTTAATTTTAATAATCATTTCTAATTCACAGAAAGCAATATGATTTGAAATTTATGAGGGCCAGTCTCGCAATTGAGATAAAACACAGAAAGCTATCTGGTTCTTCATCTGAATACGAGGCTATATTTTTTTCATAAAGTAATACTCTCTTGCCCTGAATTTTCCATGCCAGAGAATAGATGCAAAATTGAATACCCTAGCATAGTCTAGAATTCGCAGAATGTAGGTTTTTGTTTTTCTTCTTTCGTGTTCTGTTCTGCATAACATCACAATTTGCATATTTTTGGTTATAAAACGATCATCTCTTTTAGGGTGATCTAAAAAAATACAAATTTGGATTGTTTGAAATCTCACATCCTCATTTTGTGCTATTTTGTGATACAAGATTTTCCGTTTTTTTATTGAAATTTTGAACTAAAACCTTATAGGTGGTTTTTCATTCCTGTTTTGGGGAAGTCTTCTGAGTATTTGAACCATACAAAATATTAGTTGAGCCCTTTTTGAAAGAACCCATTTTTTCTTTTTTTTTCTAAGTTTTTAATATTAAGAATCTTGGTTCATGAGGGCTTAGGTACCAATACTTGAATTTTACAGGAGAGACCATAATTTTTTAACTTTGACGCATTTAATTTGTTTTAACAAGAAATTACTTTCGATCTATTACTTTTAAAAAAATTAATTCACTCCAACTACAAATAAATTAAACCATTATTCGAATCTTCAAGCCAAAAAGTAGAATTTTTTAGAAGACTGTTGAATTTTTCAACTAAGAAAAAGGAATATTAAACCCAAAGCTTTTCTATCAACAAAGATGAATTTTTAATCCAGAGAGACAAATTTTCAACGACACAGTAGGATTTTCGAAAAATAAATATAACTTTTTATCAAAATCATTGAAGTTTCAACCTGCAAAGATGAATTTTCAACCAAATAGTTGAATTTTCAACATAAAATTAATTATCAACCAAACAATTTCATTTACAACCAAAAGGTTAAATATTTAAACAAATAGTTGAATTTTCAAACTACAGCTTTTATGACAGAAAAGTTTTTAAATTGAAAATTGATCATTCTCTCTTAAAATTAACTTTTTTCACAAAAATTCAACTGCCTGCTAAAAAATTCGATTCTCGGGCTTGAAAATTAAACTATTTGATTGGAATTGCAAAATTTATTTTTGTGGGTTTAAAATTCAACTACTTGATTAAAAAGTCAGCTATTTTGTTGAAAATTGAATTATTTTATTGAAAATTCAATTATTTGATTGAAAATGTTTTTGGTTAACGTTTAACCTTTTTTTTTTTGAAATTGTCACTTTTTGTTGACAGTTTATTTTTGTAGTTTGAAAATTGAACTATTTGGTTAAAAATTTTTTTTTTCGTAAATTCAACTAATGGACTGAAACGATTTTTGAACTATCTAATTAAAAATTTGACTTTTTGGTTTGTAAATTCAACTATTTAGTTGAGATTGCAATTTTTTCATTTAATTTTAAGCTTTTTAATTAAAAAATTTGACCATTTGATTTAAAATTCATCTTTCTTAATTAAAAATTAAATTTGTTGTTAAAAATTATGCCTTAATTAATGTCTATAGAGTTCACTTGGCTTGCTCTATTATATTGATTTATTTCTCCGTTTTTAGCGAGACTTTCTTTCATATTTATGTGGAATAAAAATCTCGTTTTTTTTAGAGACTATTCTCGTTCAAGAGTTTCTGAAACGCCCATATTTGTCTTCACCAGCACCAACGTCAGACACGCTTTATTCAACCCAAGAGAGCCAAACGAGGAAACTCGTAGAACTCTGCTCCTCCAGACGAGGACAAATGACAACAACAAAAAACGGGCTGAAAACCCTATTAATTTTCACGCTAAACTTACATCTGGAAAAGCACGCCTCACTGTTTTCTGTCCGCGAGAAAAAACTATCGCGTTAAGAAATTTTGCCGTGGCCCCAATCGGGCCCAGATCGGGCCCTGACCTGGGCCCGACCTGGTTAGATTGGGGCCCGATCGCGGCTCGCGTTGAATTCCCTATCCGGGCCAGATGGGAAAAATTTCTGCTTTCTTTAGGATAAATTTCTATACGATATCCGCATCCCGGTCGGAAATTTTGCCGTGGCCCCTACCGGGTCCTGACATGGAAACTTAAATACGGCCTAACCTTGGCCCGTCCTGGCCAGGTCCCTGTCCGCGCCAGATCGGGAAATATCTGTATTCTGTATGGGATTCCTAATTTAAAAATTCATGTTGGTTCAAATATTATTATTATTATATCGCATCTCTTTACAATATCTACGAGAAGATTTATACTGATAAGTTACTTAGATCGTACAGAATTCGACTGGATCTCTTTTTTTAAATTTATTCAGTCTTGAAACATTTTAATGAATTTATTCTGAGCTTTTTTTAAAAATTTAGATTTTTTTTTTAAAAAGCTTATTGTCATTTTTTTCAGAAAAAAATTTGATTTTGTTTTTTATTTTATTGTGTAACATATTTTCAATTTTTTAGATTAGAAATTTCATAATTAGGGAAGTTCCCTGTGTTGGCAATGTTACAATGTCGGTTTGGTTAAAAATTAGTTTTTTTTTTGGTTAAAATTAATTTTTTGAACTGAAAATTTAATTTGTCTATTTTTGGTTGAAAATGGATTTTTTTTAGTTAAAAATTCAACTGTTTTTTATTTAAACTTCAAATCCTTCGGGTCTGAAATTTCCTGTTTTTTTTGTTTGTTAAAAATGCAACTGAAATATTTCTTGGTTAAAAATTCAACAATTTTTTGAAAATTTCCTTTTTTTAGTATAAAAATACATGTATTTTTGTAGAAATTTAACCTTTTTTGGTTCAATTCAATTTTTTTTTCAATATTAACATTTTTTTTTCTTGAAATATCTACGATTGCATTATTTGTTGAAGATTGATCCGCTTTATTAAAAAATAATTTTTTTGTTAAAAATAAATTTTTCGAACTGAAAATGTAACGATTTCAGTTGAAGATTTGTCACTTTAGTTGATAATTCATCTCTTTGGTTAAAAATTCGTTACTTTTTGGTTAATATTTTTTTTTTTTAACTGAAAATGAAACTTCTATTTTTGGTTGAAAATTCATCTTCTTTATTAAAAATTGAACTGTTCCATTTTTTGTTGAAAATTTTTGTTTTTTAGTTGAAACGTTTATTATTTGGTTGAAAAATCCACAATTTTGTTAAAAAGTCATCCTTTTTGGTTGAAAATCAACTGAAATCTTTCTTGGTTAAAAATTTACATTTTTTTGTTGAAAATTCGCCTCTTTAATTCAAAAAATGCTATTTTTTTTTGGAAATTAATTTTATACTAAAAATGTTAATATTTTAGTTGAAGATTTATCATATAATTAAAAAATTCATCTCTTTGTTCGAAAATTTGTTTTTTAGTTTAAAATTAATTTTATAAACTAAAAATTTAACTTTTCCACTTTTGGTTGAAAATATTGATCTTTTTTAGTTAAAAATTCGACTTTTTTATTAAAAAATAGTCTTTTTGGTTTGGAATTTCTTTTTAGTATGGAAATTCATCTATTTTAGTTCTACTTTTTTTTATTTAAAATTAAATTTTTTTTCACGAAATGTGATTTTTCTTTTTTTACCGAAAAATCTTTATTTATTGAAAATTTATCTTTTTGGTTGGAAAATTCACCATTTTAGTTGAAAATCCATCTCTTTTAGTTTCAAATTCGACTTTTTAGTTTATTATTAAGAAGTATTTTTAGTTAATTAAGTATATTTTTAAGAAAAAATTCAACTATTTGAATATTTATGTATTTTGTTGAAAATTAGTTGTTTTTTTTGGCAGGAAATTAATCTTCTTGGTTAAAATTTTGTTTTCTTCAATTTAAAGTCATCTCATTCTGTAGAAATTTCAATCAACTTTTACATTTTTGGTTGAGAATTCATCTTTCTAGGTTGAAAATGTAACTATTTTATTGAAAAATTATTTTTAGTTGTTAAAATATCAACCATTACATTTTTCGTCTGTTAAAAAAATCTTCTTTTTGACTTGAAAATTCATCTTATCGATGAGAAGATTTATACTGATAAGTTACTACGATCGTACAGAATTCGTCTGGGGCTCATTTTTTTTAATTTATTCAATCTTGAAACATTTTAATGAATTCATCCTGAGCTCTTTTTTTACATTTTTCGAAATTTAGATAGCTTTCAAGCAAATTAAAAAAAAAGTTTACAATTTCAACTACAAGTAGTTTTTTTATTATAATTGTATATAATGGAAAATTATGAACATTTAGAAAAACATTTTACAGTCAAACTCGGATATAACGCCGGTTTTGGGGCTGACAGTGCGCGGAACTAACTTTGATATGGCTCCACTCCGGATGTAAATAGTCAGGGGCGTGTAAACCATTTCCAGTCGATTTTACTGCGTGGTAGAAAAAAAATTGAAAATTGTTTTTCTAATACGGAGACACGGATTAACCAAATATTCAACGGAGATGAAGAAGAAAGTTTGCTGTTACGCGTTACAATAAATGTGTTTCCTGCTTACGTACTCAAAACGTTTGCGAGCCGTGGAGCATCTCGTATCCAAAAACACATGACTATTTTCACCGAAACACCGCACGTCAACACTTCCAGTGGGAACTACGCAATTTTGCGTATATAGCGCATAATGATGACGTAGTTTCATAACCAGATATACGAAGAAGTTATTTAACAGAAAATCACTTACTTTTACAAATATTAGATTAACTGTCCACGAAAAATAAAATTTTCATCATTCTCACGTCAAAACTTGACCGTTTGACATTATAAAACACTACAGTGGGACTTTCTTTGTTTTCTTTGTCGAATCGTAGAGCCTGTCGGGTAGCTACGACAGCGCCACCAGTTCAGAAGAAATTTGAATTTGAATTAAATGTTAAGAAGAAATCTTATAATGAATAATTAATTTTAAACCGTAGCATAACATTTTCCATTAAAATAATTTGATATTCACTGCTCTTTTTCATTAGCATTGCTCCAATAACTTCAAAATACTACTTCGCGACATATATTCGCATGTCAGATGGCGCTGTTGTCAAAGTCAAAGACACTCCTGCGATCGCACGAAATAATCCGATCAGTCCCTGCGGTTTCAGTAGCCATCAAAGCCATACTGTTTTTGGACGCGAGCTCGTCATCGTGTTTATTCGCTCAGTAAACGCGTGTGTCATGACGCAGTTACAGAGGTAGGCAGTTAGGGTACAGCGTCTTACCGCAACGCTCCTGTTTCGTTACGCCTGAGTGAATACCGCACACACCCCGCAGCACCACTTACTATGCCCGCGGCGCGGCCTCAATTCTCGGAAGGGATATATCCGGGGACGTTATATCCGAGTTTGACTGTATTTTTATTTTAGTTACATTTTCGACGACTATGACTTCTTTCAAATTTAAAGTATTTTTGAAATCTTAAGCATTTTAAAGTATGATTTCCTCCTGGGCTAATTATTTTTAAAGAAAAAATTACAATTTTAATTAATATTTTGGCTCATTTCTTAACATTTCTTTTTAAAATCATATAGTCTCTATTTTTCTCTCGAAAATATATATATTTTTTTAGGATAATAAACAATACAAATTATGAACATTGAGAAATTTATTTTATTTTACTTTCATTTACAATTTCCAAAACAATGGCATCCTTCTAATTTCAACTATAGCAATACAAAATTATGAACGTTTAGAATTTTAATTTATTTAACTTTCAGTTACATTTTCAAAGAATATGACGTCCTTCTAATTGTAACTATTATTGTAATCCTAAACAATTGAAAATATTAATTTATCCTGTGATATTTTATTTAGAAAACATTAAAATTAGAATCGTTTTTTTTTTAATTTAAAGAAGTTTAGACAATTTTAAAAACGTGTTCATCCTTGGATCATATATCTTTTAAGAAATCGGAGTCAACTAAGAATATCTTCCCGATGACTTTTGTCTATGATGTTTGGTAAATTCCCAAGAATTATGAATTATTTAAACAATTTTCATAAACAAATTCAGAGTTTGCTTATTTTTAACTTTTCGATGACTCTACTCCCACGATATTTTGCAAATTTAATAATTATTGATTATTTAAACAATTTTCATAAACAAATTTAGAGCTTGGCCATTTTTCAATGAATATACTTTTGGCTATTGTTCAGCGAATAGGCTTTTGGCTATTTTTCAACGAATAGGCTGAATTTTTTTACAGTATTAACTAAGATATGCATGATATGTATTTTGCTTTATCAAGATTTTCTGGAATAATTTTTCTCTTGCAATATATTTTCCCATATATTTTACTCTGATTTAGCACTTAATCGAAAATATAACCGATATTATTATTACCTATTGTACTATGCCTTTTTATTTGTAAACCTCCGATCAAACATGGGTCTATACACGGGTTATCCTCGTTGCTTACCGCCAGATGACGACTCCACTTCACTGTGTATGGGCCTTTGAACATTTTGCTTTTGCTAAGGTGGGTTTAAAATCACTGAATGCATTTAATCACAACCAGTGATACCCCGCAGCTGCATGCGCATTTATTAGAAGTACTCGCATTTGCCTGGACATTTGGCCAGAGGAGAGGAAAACAGCAGAAAATGACCTCCCAAGTTCAGCCGGATTTTCGGATTGAAAATTAATCTTTTTGGTTAAAAACTAATTTTTTTGGTTCAAAAATCAAATATTTTTTTGATACTTCGTTTTTTTTAAATTGAAAATGATTTGTACACTAAAAATTTAACTATTCCAATTTTAGTTAAAAATATACCCTTTTTAGTTAAAAATGCGACTATGTGATTGAATATTCATATATTTTATTAAAAATTCGTCTTTCTGGTAGAGTATTATTCCTTTTGATTGTAAATTCATTTCTTTAGTTGAAAAGTTAACTATATTTTGTTAACTATTTAACTTAACTATTTTGCAGCCATCTTGGATTTCCCCCACTCAATAGCAATTCTTAATCCAACTGCCTATGAGAAAGGAGGTTTTAAAATATTTAAAACAAACCTTTTTCATTGGCAAATCACGTAACCTCTCTGCCGTGATTGGCTTAGCGAGCATGTTGGGCGAATTTCGCGCCAAAATGTTTTGACGGCTACGTGCGCACAATATTGTTTGTTGAATTTAGTTGTTTCGCGTAGTAGTTTTTATTTTTATGAACGGATTTCGATGTTTTATGCATAATTTTTTTTAATTGGTGGCTTAATCATGAGGTTCAAGTGCAGGATGATTGATATGGCAGCCATGCGGGACTTTACAAGTAAGTTTTCTTTGGAAATAGGATTCCTAACCTATAAAGAGATTTTTCATTATTGCATTGTATGTATTTGTATTTTTTATATTGAAAACTGACTTTCGAATTAAATTTATGACATTATATATATATATACAAACAGAAAATCCACGTTATCAAATAAATTTTTAAATATTAAGCTTAACAAATTTTTAAAATAATAATTTCGAATTGAAAGCATTTGAACTAAAAAATTACATTGAACGATTTGAAATTGAAAACGTTTAAAATCAAACAATTTGATATCAGGTGAAATTTTGAAAAAAGGGCGATATTTCGAATGGGATGAAAAGGAATAAAACTTGTATCATTTTAAAAATAAAAGCATGTAAAATTTAATCATTCTTTATTAAAAGCAATTAAAATTTGACAATTTGAAATGTAATATTTTCAGGCCGAAGCTTCGGAAATTCTAGAATTTTACATTTTTACATATTTGCACAACAAAAATTAGAATTTAGCATTAATATAAAGTAGACCAATTTTTCTAAGATTAAACAGTAAACTCACCGTAATTTCTACATATCAAAATGGAAAAAATTTCAATTATAAATCATTAAAATTGAATTATTCTGATTCTACAAAAAAAAAAACGTTCATAATAGAAAGTAATTTAAAATGGAAACTTTAAAAATGAAATAACTTATACTCCAAACCTTAAAAATTTCTAATCATTTGAAAATTACAGATTTTAAAATTTTTAATTTAAAAATTCACCAATTTCAATTTTAATTGCAAGATTAAAACTTATGAAAGCGAAAAATTACAAAAATTGTATTCAAAATTAAAGAAATTATTCAATTACTGAGGTATTAATTTCATATAGTTTAATTTCTATCTATTTTGATTTTAAACAATACAATATTTATCTTTTTAATTTCAAATCAAGTAACTTTTAACACTTGATTTAGAATTATTAGGCATTGCTGAAATTTTCCACAAAAATATTTTTCAATTCTAAATAATTAATTTTTTTTCTATCTTCAATTAAAAATCGAACAATTTTATTGCAAAATTGCCTTTTAATTCGGAATTGTGTGTGTTTTTTTTAGTTGAGTTTGAAATGCTCAATATTTTGCAACCTTGTTAAATAAAAAAATCAATTTGCAATTTATATAAATTTAAAACTGATTATCAAGGGTTTCAATATGAAATTTTCAGGGATTTGATAGTGAAATTGTTCTGCCATTTTCAATATTTAAATTTGAAACGGTAATATTATAAAATTTGAAATTGGAAACCTCCAATAATTAAGAAATTTCAAACCAACTATATTCGAATTTGGGCTTTTGAAGCAAACCAAAATTTAGTTTTAAGGCCTGAAAAATTAAACTGTTTTAGAAATGCGCATTCAAAAGTCTAATTGTTAAATTGAAATTAATTTTTTAAAGATCTTATATTATAATTATGCATTCTGATTGGAAACTTTCGCAATTAATGAATTCAAACTTGAAGCGTTAAAAATTACACAATTCCAAACTTCGTTTAAAAATTGAAGCATTGTTAAATTAGTTTCTTGAAACTAAAAAAATAAGACAAAAGTCTGTCTACAAGCCAATTTTCAATTGATTATGATGTTTTTTTTTTAAAAGACCGTAAGTCTAACTGGGATAACAAATTGGTGCAGAAAATTCACTTTGACCAAACAAAATTTTTGTATTTAACACCAAAATAAGCAATATTTTCTTCCTAACTTTTCAACTGTACCTTTTTTGGGATCTTTAAATTGACTAGAGAAGAGCCTAAGTTAGTTTAATACCTATCTATGAATAATTTTCAGTAGCTTAGAGTAATAGAATTGTTCGTAATGATTTAAACAAATTACGTAGCAAAAGCCATTTTCTCGTGATTCGAAATGATTAGTTTTCTGAAATTTATATGTTTGTATCAAATTTGAGAGAAAATAATGCCTGATTGCGATTAGTTAAGAATAGCTGCTGATTGAAAATTATTTAAACAATTTTTCTAAACAAATACAGAGTTTTCGTATGTCACGACAAATTGGCTCAATTTTTTTGCAGGATCAACCAAAAATGTCTTGCAAATGACACGGTCAATTTTTTTCAAATTAACAACAATGGTAAATTAGTTAAACAATATTTATAAACAAATTCACATTTCCAACATTATTCTACGAATAAGTCAATTTTTTCGAAACCAACTAAAACCGTATTGCCAGTGAGTCCGAGCTGTAATTTTTTCTAAATTAATGAAAAATATTAATTATTCAAAAAGCTTTTATAAATAAATGCACATTTTCAACAAATTTGCAAGAATAGGCTCAATTTTCTTAGCGAAATCAATTAAAAATATATTGCCAATGACTATTTGCTATGAAACTTTGCGAATAGACAAGAATAGTTAATTATTTAAACAATCTTTCTAGACAAATGTACATTTTGGTCACTTTTGCATGAATAAGTTTATTTTTTTCGTAGAATAAACTAGAAATGTGTTATGAATCACTTCTTCTTGTCATATTTGTCCAGTTAACAAGAACGATTGATTATTTAAACAATATTTAGAAACCAATTCACAGTTTGACTATTTTTCCATGATAAATATTAATTTGCTTTCGCGGAATCAACCAGAAATGTCTTGTCATGTATTCATTCTTGTCAATTCGAAATTTGAAATTGTGGTCAATTTGTAAAGTATCATAGAGGGAATTTACACCGTGGAGAAACCTAAAAAGAAAAAAGTAAGTATTCGGAAGCTTTAGTTTATAAAAATGTTGTTTAAATAATCCAATTTTCTTCTTAATTAGACAAATATTATAAGATGGAATCATTGGCAAGACATTTCTGGTTGATTTCGCAAAAAAATTAATATCTATCATGGAAAAAAAGTCAAACTGTGAATTTGTTTATAAATGTTGCTTAAATAATCAATAGTAGTTGTTAATTGGACAAATATGACAAGAGTTATTGATAACACATTTGTAGCTTATTCTACGGAAAAAGCCTATTTATGCAAGTGACCAAAATGTACGTTTGTTTATAAAAATGGTTAAAATAATTAACTCTTCTTGTCCATTGGCAAATAGTCATTGGCAATACATTTTTAGTTGATTTCGCAAAGAAAATGGAGCCTTTTCTTGGAAAAATAGTCAAAATATGCATTCACATATAAAAATTGTTTAAATAATAATTATTTGTTATTGATTTCAACCAAATTACAGCTAGGAGTCACTGGCTAAACATTTTCTGTCAGTTCCGCAAAAAATTGGGCCTATTCGTTGAATAATGTTCAAAATGTAAATTTGCTAATAAATATTGTTTAAATAATTACAGTTGTTATAAGTAACAGTGTTAATAAGTAAGAGTTGAAACAAACATTTTTTGGCTTCAAAAGCTTAACTTCGAATATATTTGGTTTGAAATTTCTTAATTTTTGGAGGTTTCCTCTTTTATAATGTTGTAGTTTCAAATTTAAATATTAAAAATGGCCGGACAATTTCACTATTAAATCTTTAAAAATTTCGTCTTGAAACCCTTGATAATCAGTTTTAAATTTAGATAATAATTTGAGATTTAAATATTCTAAATTGTTTGGTTTCAATTCAAGTGAGTGTTATATTTAGTAATTTTAGATTTAAATATTTTATAATTTCTGGTTTTTAAATTCTTCGAAATCGTAGAATATCAGATTGAAAGAATGAATAGTTACACAATTCTCAGTTTAAAGGCTTTGTAAATTACAAATTGAATTATTTTTTTATTTGACGATGTTTCAACTTCCAAAATATTGAATATTCAAAACTCAATTTAAAAAAAAATTTGAATGCAAAAACTTAAAATGATGCAACTTCAAAACATCGGAATCATATATAGAGATCTTGTTTTGTATTTTTTAAAATTTTAATTTGTTTAAAACATTATAAACAATTTTTTTTCTTTCTCTAACCTACTGGAAATTATTGCTAGATAGTTTTTACACTGACTTAAGCTCTTTTTCTGTCAATTTGGAAATCTTAAAGAAAAGGTACATCTGAAAAGTTGAAAAAAAGATTGTTTACTTTGTTGTTAAATAAAAAAGCTTTGTTTGGTCAAAGTGAATTTTCTGCTCGGACTCGTTATACCTGGAATCCTTACAGTAATTTAAACAGTAAACATCCAAGTTCATTGAAAATTTTCTTCTAGGCAGACTTTTGTCCACAAAAAATGCTTTTGGCCACACTGCGCCAGACAAAGAACACACCAACAGCGAGTAGAAACATAGAGGCTTAATTATAATTATTGCTTCAAAACAATTAGTTTTAATAGAATCTTGAATTTTTGAACAAACATCTAACTTTCACGCTCTAAATATTGGAAAATGAATTGTTTTTCATTTTCTAAAAAAGGAATAAATCTGTTTCAGATATAGTCAACACAGTATCACGAATGTCGAAAATGTGCGTGATACGTTTAACACCTGACGTTCTCTGCTTTAATATAGGAGACGATAGGGTTCCCGTCGTTTGGGCAGAACTTTCGCAATCCCGTTTTTTCAATGAATACGCCATGGGCGGTGCTTCCGACGATCAGAACGAAATTTATTTAGAATCTGACACCGTAATGCTCGCGAGAAGTGTCGCCTCTCTAAAACAGACTGCAAAAAGCGTCAAAATCAAATTGACCAACAAACAACAACCCTGCCTCACTTTTGAAATCGAATTGCCCTCTTTGAGTTTGGATTCCAGGCAATGCGTTCACGACGTGCCCGTTCGAGTCATTCCACGTCGAGAATGGTGCGAATATCAGGCTCCAAACGTTCCTGAATTCGATGTAAATATCTTTATAATAATTAAATCATCTCCAATAAAATGAATGCCAGTCCAGGCATCTCGCAAGAAAGAAGGTCTCATTACCATATTAAGTAAGTAAAGTGCGTTTTTTGCTAAAACGTTTTATTGAGGTCTCCTGATGAAAATTCCAATTTTTTTAGAAATGACTACGACCCGTCCCGGAAATATTTTTGAAAAAATTTCCAAAAATGTGTCTGCGCAGACTGACTCGACCTATTGCATTTTAGAGCAAAATCTTTAACAGCAAAATTGAAATAGATTAAATTCTGAGAAAATTAAAAAATAGAGCCTTCTATCTCTAATAAGCACGGAGTTATGATTCTTCAAATAACCCCGATTTTGTTCAAAAAAGAGGCCAAAACACCAATTCTGAAGTTTGTATCTGTACTTTGAAACCTGTTAATTTACAACAAAAATTTCTGGACTTTAATTAAAGTACATGCAATTTCGAGTAATTATGAAAAAAGGACCTAGCAGCAATAGGTCATAAGTTATGGCCTCCCAAAGTTGACCACTTTTGACCTATTTTTCAGGACAAATCACTCGTACTCAGTTTTTTTGAAATAATTCATTTGCGGGTAAAGTCATTTCTAGAAAATTGGGAATTTTCATCAGGACCTCTCAAAAAACCGTTTTAGCCAAAAACGCGCATTATCTAATTAATACGGTGAAAAAGGACCAGATGCCTGAAGTATGATCTATCTGATTTAAAGTGATCACGGCTAAGACTGTATTTACAGGGTGGCCGTAGGTCAGGGGAAACCTGGAAATCAGGGAATTTTATTGGTCAGGGATTTTGAAAAAAATCTGGCAAAAGTCAGAGAATATCTATAAGGGGCACTTTAAATAACTTTTCAAGGATAATAAACTTGAAATTGTTTTATTTTGTTTTAAAAATATTCTAGGGAAACCACCCTACAGAAGATAGGAAAAAATTCCAAAGCATTTAACTGCATCAGTTTCCAAAAATAAAGAATGATTTTCGTTTTTAAGCTTACACAATAAACTGAATATTCTTATAGAAAAAAATATCACGAAATCAGTCAATTAGCTGCATTAAAAATTTTAATTAGACCCGGTCAAAAGTACGATTTTGACACCTCCATCCATCAATAGATAATCGTTTCTGGTATTGCTCCTGGGCATGACACAATACTCAGTTCTCGATAATTATAATTTATCATCAGTATATTTACAATTAAAATCAGTTTTATGAGTAAATAATAGTTGAAACTATCGTTATTTTCAAAAAATTATAAAAGCTTACATTTTTAACTTTTTTTTACCTCTGATATTCCGTGAGATTGATATGATTGGTACGAGATGTTTAATATTGATACAATTTAATAATGAAGAGGCGATTTTTTTCAAGTTAAAAATGAATTTTTTGCCCTCACACATCCCTGTTAAAAATGTTACAAGATAAGATTCTGGTATTTGAATATTAATAGTCAGGGAAAATGAAAAGTTGGTCAGGAAAAAGTTAGAGAATTTTGAAAATAGAGTTTTCTTAACATTTTTTATTATTTGGTTGAAAAGTGAACAATTTTCTTAGTTTTTTTAACTCGTTGGGGGGGGGGGGGGAAAAATATTTTGTTAAAAAAAACTTTTTCTTGATAATTCATATTTCGGTGTTGAAAATTCAGCAAAAACCTTTCTTGGCTGAAAGTTCAGCTATTTTGTTGAAAATTCGTCTTTTTGATTGAAATATTCATCTGTTTTAGTACAAACTTCCTCATTTCTGCATAAAAATGCAACTCTTTGATTGAAAATTAATCCTCTTTGGTTGAGGATTCAGCCATTTTGTTAAAAATTAGTCTATTTTGGTGGAATTGACCTGGTTTTGATTTAAAATAAAAATATTGTGTTGTTGAAATATCTACTATTACATTACGAAGTGTCTGTTCCTGCAATTACGTACAATACATTCAATTAATCCAATTTAAATATTTTCAAAATTATTGCCATTAAAAATCTTCCTCTAGGAGGAACCAAAATCATTTTTTTTTGTTGTTGTTGAAAATTGATCTTTTTGGTTAAACGTTTAACTATTTTCTTAAAAATTGATCTTTCTTAATTGAAAATTGAACTCCTTGGATAAAAGCTAAACTTATTTATTAAATATTTATTGTTTAGTTAAAAATCCAACTGTTTGGTTGAAAATGAGCTTTTTTGTTGAAAATTCAACTGTTTGACAGAAAATTCGTCTTTTGGCTTGAAAGCTCAACAATTTAGATGACATTTTGTTCTTTCTTGCCTGAAAAGGCATTAATTTTTGAAAATTCAACTTCTGGGTTGAAAGTTGAACTACGTTGTTAAAACTTAATTTTTTGGTTGCAGATTCATTATTTTAGTTGACAACTCATCTGTTTGGTTAAAAATTTGACTGTTTTGTTGAAAATTCATCGTTTATGTTAAAAAAGTCGTCTTGTTTGGTTGAAATAAATATAAAAAAAAATTTATTTTGATCTGAGATTTTTTTATTCCGTTTATTTGTTATTCTTGATATTTGATTATATGTTCAAAATGTAACAAGATTAAAATGCTGGGCTTTAAATGTTAATGGCCAGGGAAAATGAAAAATTGGTCAGGGACAAATCAGAGAAGTCAGATAATTTTGAAAATTAAGTTTTGCGGCCACCCTGATTTAAAAAGTGTAGAAAGTAGAGTAGTTGAAAGCCTGCTTTAAATATCTCGATTTTAATTATTAAATCATTGAAAAATTATTCCAGATATCGATGGACATGCCCCAATTAAAACACGTGCGAAGTATGGTGGAGCGAATGAAAAATATGAGTCCTCACCTAATCCTAGAAGCTGACAGAACAGGAAAACTGGTTCTAAAAGTGGACAACGACAGTGCGAGTATAGCAACTCACTTCCGGAACCTCAACGTTTGGAACAGTTCCGACATCGAAGAGGAAGAAATCACAGCCAGCGTTGACATAAAAAAATTCCACACTTTTCTATCCTGGGACATTATCCATCCAGATAGTGTCAAGTGCAACATTCTTCACGAAAGAACAGTCAATCTGCATCTATGTTCAGAAGGATATTTGACGATACACTATTTTATGCCAGCGATCGCTTCGTAATCCAATCCAATTCAAACACTAGAAATAATCCTGAGAAATACTTAGATAATAGAATCAAGTTATAAGTGTAAAAATACTAGGATGAAATCCGATGAATGTACATAAACTGGAAAATAGGATACTTTTATTAATATAACATCAATGCCGAAACTTACAGATCTTATCCTTATCCTAGACCTGAAACTCGTATCTTGAAGCACAAATAATTAAGTTTATATTTACTGTAAATTATCTAGTTGTAAGCGAGGTTAAAGCTTCGCTCGTTTTCCTGTCGGAAGTTCTGGTGCATTTGGTCGATCTGCTGAATTTTTTGACCAAGGAGAGTGGTTCGTTGATCGAGCCACTGCAAACTATTCATGTGGGCGTTTAATATCTTTCCAATCTGTACGATAGGGTCGCTGGAATCCTGGGCACGATTTGCTTCATTCAAATGCTCGATGATTTCTTTCAGATCTTCGGACATCTGCTTTAATTGAGTGTCGAGACTTTCTGCAAGGCGGTAGGTGTATTCGCGTTCGGGATCTGATACGGAGAGTTGTGAGAGTTCCTTTTCAAGAGGGACAAGGCAATCCTGAAGTTCCTTTTGTTGGCCGACCTTTGATTGAAGATTTATTTGATAAAATCAGAACTTATATATAAAATTCCCATTGATGCAGGATGTCTAGCGAAATTTCGTTTTCAAATTCCCCGATCGAATTTTTCGTTTTTCCCGGGTTTTTCTTGTGATATATGTGTTTCAATTTCGTACCTCGTTATTAGATGAAAAATATACTAAAAGATACTAGGACAGTTTACAAAACTAATATTCATTTATCAGGATCGGTGTGATTTTACCGATACTTCGCCGTGTCGTAAATCGGGTTCAGTTCCCCCGGGTTTTTGTCCACAAAAATTAAAAAATTTTAAAACTGTATTTGGAGATGCTATAAATTATTTTGAACAAAAAAACGAATTATCAATAAAGTAGTCCAATTTTCAATCAAAGAGATGAATTTGCAACTAAAAGGATGAAATATTCAAATAAAATAATTACTACAAAACAATTTAATTCAAATTCAAAATATTTCAAATGTATTGGACAACTTTTTTTAAGTCGAAAGAAAATGGTTAATTTTAGTATAATTTGAGTACATTCAGAAGAATTTGAGGAACACGAGAAGAATTCCATAAAATTCGTTAGAAGTAAAATAAATTAAAAAAACAATCAAGTAAATTTAAAACAATTCAAAAATATGAAGAAATTCAATAAATTTAAAAAACCCATGAAACCCCATGAAGTCATTCAAATCCTCGGAAAGCTTATAGAATCCCTTAAAATCTTTTAGAATGTCCCATAACCTTACACATCCTGTAAAATATTTCCATATCTTCTGGAAGTCTAGGAAATCCTTTAAAACGGTATGCAAAATTGTTAAAATCCCTCAAAATGATTAAAACCCTTGGTAATCCCTTCAAACTATTGAAATAGAAAAAAATATCTGGGAATATTTTCAAATTTCCTCAAACATTTTGAATCCTTTGAAATCCGTGAAGTAGAAACGGACATTATTGGTCAGCCTAATCATACCATTATATTGCTGAAATCCATTTAAATCTCTTTGTTATTTTTTAAAATAACCAAAAATATTTTAAATCCTCTAAAATCTTTAAAATTTTTGTTGAAGATCTTGAAAATGCCAAGCAATTTGAAAAAAAAACTTTAAAATCCTCTGATCATTTTGTCAGTTGATGCTCAGGTTCAATTGAATAAAAACTTGTGAAAATTCAAAAAAATGTATTGAATTACGTAGAATTGAGTAAATTGAGAAGAATTTATGTGCATTAAAAAAATGCAGAAGAATTTATGTGCATTAAAAAAATTCAGAAGAATTCCAAAGAATTAAAAGAATTCAGGAAAAATTAATAAGAATTCTTTTGGATAAATTCTTTAAAATCCACCAAAATATTAGTAAATTCCATTATATTCTATGAAATCCGACGATATTTCCCCAAATCCTGTAAAATTTATTAAAATACCTTGAGAGCTTTACAATCCATTGAAATTATTTAAATGCTAGGCAATCTTATAAAATCATGTGAAATTTTTAAAAATATCCTAAAACTATATAGGTCCTGTAAAATCATTCTATGTATTCCGAAATTCAAAGAAAGTCTTTATCCTAAGATATTTCAAACGCCTTGATACCCCTTTGAATTAATGAAATTAATAAAACATTCCTTGGAATCTTTAAAAATTCCCTAACATGTGTGAAATTAAAAGCTCTTGAAAATGCCTGAAAAGTTTTAAAAATACCCTAAAATCTCAAAAATCCCTTTAAATTATTGTAACCACGAGTTAATTTATCGAAAGAAAAGTGACATTAAAAATGAAAAGTTTTCAATTTGTTTACTCAGTTTTAAATGTGAAATAAATTCTAAATTCAAATTGCTAAAAAATGGTACAATATAAAATATATAGCCTTTTCGTATACATTTTGCAGCTTTCAAAAATTAAATAAAATGTTATTTCTTTATTTTTGTCTTAAAAATTAAGAAATTAATGTTTATAGCAATACAAATTGGTCAGATACTCTAAATCCCTGGAAATCTGTTAATGTCCTGATTTCTTTAAAATCCTCGATTTTTCATAATTCTTTACAATCCTGAAATATTTTGAATTCCCTTAATTCCTAGAATATTACGAATTCCTGAAATTCCTTAAATTATTTAAGCGGTCTGAAATCACTAAAAATTCTCTGAATACCCTGAATTTCTTTAAACTTTCAGATTTCATAGAATTTCTTGAATTCCTTCAATTCTTCTGAATTCCTCTGAATTCTTTGAATCATTTTGAAGTCCTCAATTTGTTTTTCAATAATATAGGTGACAGAGATGAGTTGCAATAAATTTCGTTTCAGTAATTTTAATTTACAATTTTGCCGAACCGTATAAAATTAGGATGATCGTTTAAAATAATTTTATTGTATAAATAAATGTTGTTATACAAAAATCGTTGTAATTTATTACTAAAATGGCACTTGGGAACGAAAAATGGTCATAAATTAATTTTTTTTTTTTTAATTTTCAGTCATAAACAATTTTTTCATTCCTTAAAGATCAATAGACAAAGCAGGGTAGGTAATTTTGTGATGACAGCATTGGATTATAACACACCTTAATCGGTTTTATTTGTATTTCGAATTCAAAAAAACTTTGTTGAATACTTTTAAACTTCCAATTTGAGGATCTCTTCAAAAGAATCAAATTGGATTTTTTTTTATGACAATGAAAAGTTATTAAAATGCAGGCTTCTTTTAAAACATGATACTTTTAATTAACAAATTTATTTCTCGCGAAATATTAGTCATAAAGAGTTTTATTAGAGGCAATTTCAAGGGTTTTTATGTCCTACAAATCGTTTCCAGTTTCACTTTATTGTTAATTAATAATAAAAGGTATGATGGGGTTTAGTGTTTCAGTACTTTTTATCGGAAATTCGATCTAAATATTTTAGGCAAAGAATTTAATACCGTTTATTTTGGGTTTTTGTCCATTTGATCAATTGATTTTGAAGTGTCAATATTTTTTCAAAGTTTTATTCCTCTGAACTTTATGTGAAAATGTTTTTGTCATTTTCTCAGTACAAATTCTGAATTTTAAAGTATATTATAACATAAAATTTTGCAATATTACGTGCTTTATTTTATGAGTGTTTTATACTAAGAGATTATAATAGTGTTTACTTTGGGTTTGTGTCAAATTCTTAAACAATTTTTAAATTCCGAAATTTTTTTTTCAAACGAATTTGAATTAAATTACTTCTAGTAATTTTCGTAATCCAAATATAATTTGCATAGAAAGCAGAGAAAATCTAAATTACAACTGAAGTTTAATATGATCGACGTGGTAAAACATTCTGCAGTGAAAACAGGAATTTCGTAACTTTTTTATAACTTTTTATAACTTTTTTTATAACTTTTTTATAACTTGTTTTATAACTTTTTTTCTAATGAAAGATCAAATCTGAAGTGATATCCAAGATCGAAATTCGTGATTCTGCAAATACAGTACAGCAATTCTGCACGATTGTGGCCAGCAGAATTCCCCTACCTGCGGTTGCTCATCCCGCAAGTCTCGTAACTCGCCTGGATTGGCTTCGGAATTTTGAGGTTGAGCACATGAGATCTTTCTAGATCCGAGTGACGTAAACTCTGCCACGTAAAATGGCTTTACCACGAGCCTTAGCTCATCGTTTTCGCAGTCACGAATTTTCTTCTTTTTTCCTTCTTCCCCTTTTTCACCTTTTTTAAAACCTCATCTCGTATCTTTAATTTCTCTTATTTCCTTCTTCCACTCTATTTACGACTATTTATTTCTTTTCCGAAGCTTGCTTATTCCTTCGCTTTAGTAAATCTTCAAGGTACTTTTATCTCGTTTACCTTCTAACAGCCACTCTCATATTTCTTTTTGCTGTGTGAAAAAGTTAATTCTTAGACTCATTATTCTCGTTTAAATAATAAAGGTTTGAAATAATCGTCCTCCCCTATCATTCCTCCACCACCCTCTCGCCCCTCCTCTTATATTCTATCCTATCATTTCCTATTTGATCATCTCCCTTTTTACCCCCTTCCACGCTTCCATCATCTCACTTCTTTTCCCCACCCTTCCCCTCCTCTACTACATCTCACCCCTCCTCTCCTCGACTGCCTCACTAAACATCTCGCCTCTTCTGCTACCCCCCTCTTTTCCTAATCGGCCCCCTTTACTACTTTTCCCTCACCTGTCACTCCCTACTCAACGATTCATATACCCCCTCCCTTTCCACCTTCCATACTTCCGCTCTCTGCTCACTTACTCTACATTTGCTCCCCTAACTTCCCCTTACCTCTTCTAACTTTCCCTTCCCTCTTCTAATTTCCCTTCCCGCACTACAGTTCCATCCACTCCTCTCCATCCTTCCCCTATTTCTGGTTTCCAATGTTTTCCCTCCTTTTAAATCCTCTTTCCTCATCCCCACCTTTTCTGCTTACACTTTCCCACCCCTCTCCAAACTTGTGAATCTTCCTCAATCCATAACATATAGCAAGAACCGAATCTTGAGTATAAATATTTTTCCATCTTATATCCTTTCCAAGGAGTCCTTCTTTTCTCCGGATTTAAAGGTTGTTCGAATTCGTGAAGTAGAAACGGACATTATTGGTCAGCCTAATCATACCATTAAATTTATTCTGATGGGAAATATTAATAATGCTGTGAAAAGTCTTGTAATAGCACTGATTTATGGTTTGATTATTAAAAGATAAATAATTGATTTGGTTTATTTTTAATGCGAGTAGTTTTTTTTCAACATAAATTAGGATGACTTGTTTTTTTTTTAAATTATTGGAAATTAAAGTTCAGAAACAAATCTAGAAAATAAAATGAAGAAAGTACTGGAAAGATTATCCCAATATCGGATATAAAGATTCGTAGAAGTACTGCAGTAGAAATGGACTTTTTATGTCAGACTAATGACACCAGTCAGTTTATTCTACTGGGAAATATTGCATTCAGATATATTTTTATTTGAGAAATAATTTTCTTATAGCTTACTAACTTAAGTTCTGATTATTCGAAGAATAAATCACTTCATTTATTTATTTTCAACGCGAGTATTTTTTTTCTCCGGATAGTTTTTGAAGATTAAATTGTAAAAAGGAATGTCTGAGATAAAAAACAAGAAAAGTTTGTTCAAAAGTTTATCTTATCATCGGATTAATATTTTCTAAAAATGCACTTAAGTAGGAATACACATTTTTGGTCAGACTAACGTTGCCAGTCAATTTTGTCTGATGAGAACTATTGTATTTGAATATCTTTGCTTTTAAGAAAAAATTTCGAATAGTTTACTGTTTTTGCTTTGACCATTTAAACAACAAATTACAAGATTCACTTATTTTCAACACAAATATTTGTGCAATTATTTAAGTAGAAATGGAAACTTTTATTCGGTCGAATGACACAAGTCAATTATAATTATTTTTAATAAGAGTAGTATTTTTCAGCATAAACTGGGGTTACACGTTTTTTTTCTTTGCTAATTTTTGAAAATTAAATTTCCGAGAGATGCGAATGAAATAAAAAAAGCTGAAAAATTTTCTATAAAGTTTATTCCAATATCGAAATTAAAGTAGAGCAGATATATTTTTGGCTGAGGAAATGTTTTCTAGTTAGTGTTTTCATTGTTAAAATAATAAATAATTTTATTTGTTTATTTTCAACGCTAATTTTTTTCAGCATTTGATTTCAGAATTTGCCAGGAAATTGATTTTAATATAGGAATTAAAAGTGAGAATAATTATTCAAGTAGAAACAATAATTTTTAGTCATCCGAACGATACTGAAGAATTTGTTATGATTGAAACAATTGTATGCAGGTATATTTTTTTGAGAAAATATGTTCTTATTTGTGTATTCACTGTTAAAGTAATAAATCATTCAGTTCATTAATTATTATCATCAGTTCTTTTTTCAGCATAAATTGGGATTTCTAGTTATTTTGCTGCACTTTTTGAAAGTCAAATTTGAGACAGAAATTTGCGAGAGAAGAAATTGTTGAAAAATTTGCTGGCAAATTTATCCTTATATCGGAATTAAACATAAGAATAATTATTCAAGTAGAAATATACATGTTTAGTCAGGCGAATGATACTGGTTAACTTGTTCTGATAAGAACTATTGTATTCGAATAATATTTTTTGTTGAGCAATTTTTTCTCATGGATACCTGATTTGTGTGTTGTCTGCTTAAACAATAAATTATTTAATTTATTTATTCTTAACAAGAATATAATTTTTTTAGCATAAATTGGGATTTATAGGTTTTTGCTGTAATTAAAAAAAAATAAAATTTACCAACAAAATATCTGAGAGAAAAAAATGCTGAAGAATTTGCTAGAAAATTCACGTTAATATGAGAATTAACGGTGGGTAGAATTATTCAAGTAGAAAGGGACATTTTTATGCAGACAAACGATACTGGTTAACTTCCTCTGATGTGAACTATGGTATTAAGATATATTTTTGTTTCAAAAAATGTTTTCTCATATCTTACTGGATTTTTGTTTTGACTGTTAAAACAATACATTATTTCATTTATTAATAATTAAATCGAATAATTTCTTCCAACATAATTTGGGGTTCCTAGGTTTTTTTGCTGTTATTAAAAAAAAAAAATCAAATTTGAGAAAAAAATGTTTCAAAGAATAAAATGTTTGAAGTGTTTGCTAGGAAAGTTATTCCAATATCATAATTAAAGAGAAGTATAATTATTCAAGTAGAAAAGGACATTTTTATACAGACGAACGATACTCGTTAATTTCCTTTGGTGAGAACTATTGTATTCAGATATATTTTTGTTAGAGAAAATTTGTTGTGATAGCTTAGTGACTTTTGTTTTGATTGTTGAAACAATAACTTATGGAATTCATCAATTATTAATACGAACAAAGTTTTAAGCCTAAAGTGGGTTTACTATTTTTTCAATAATTTTTTTAAATTTGGTGGAAAAAAAATGAATGAAGCAAAAAAAGCTTAAGAATTTGTTGGAAAGTTTATCCAAATGTCGAATTAAAAGGTCTGTATAATTATTCAAGTAGAAATAGGCAGATTTAGTCGGACGAACAACACCAGGCTAACGGGAAGTATTGTATTCAGATATTTTTTCGTTTAAACAAATGTTTTTTCAATGGCTTCCTGATTTGAATTTTCAATATTGAATAAATAAATTACAAAATTTAATAATTGTTAATATGGATAGCTTTTTCCGGCATTAATTGGCGATACTACTTTTTTTATAATATGTTTTTCTGCGGATCACACCTATTTTCAGAAGTGCATTCAATTAGTCAAAATGCTCTGTCACTCGAGTGAGATTGGCTTTGATCGTCTGAGCCAATATCCTCTCTTTGTTCTCCGCTTCAATAAAACTTTCTTTTCATTTTTTTTTATATTCTCGTTTTCATGGACCGTAAATTGTGAAAAATCCCTACTCGTCTTGTTTTGAATTGGAACATACATAAAAAACTATGTTCGTGATAATAAATCTAACTATATTTAATTCAATTTCATTTCATTTTACGATTATCGCCATAGTTCAAACATAAAAAAAGTCATAAAGTAGCTCATTCGTATAAAATTGAAATTCAAAAAGTACTTGCAATTTTTCTTGGCCGTAAAAATGATTTAGATTGAAAAAGTTCATTTAATGTCAATTTTTTATTATTGCCTTAAAATTTTCATTTCAAAATGTACAAAGAGTTTCCAAGATGGATTTTGATTTTAGGTGTGAAGGGATTTTAATGATTCTCTCGAACTTTGACCTGAAAGGAACTTTCGTTGTAGCCGAGGGTAATGTACAATCGACAAACTTTGTCTCAAGTTTAGTCTACTTTGCGAAAGTATATTATTTTCAGCAGGGAGTTTCAGATGTATATAGATAATAACTTCAGAGGTTCATAGTAGGAATATATTAAGCTTCCAAGTCCACATTGTAAATTTCTTTTCATATAATATTCACACAAATAACTTCTTCACTCTTATAACTTATAATTGCACAAGAAGAAACAAGTATTCTGCACATAATGCATTAACTCGACAAGTAAACTACATTAAAGTATGGAATTTTCATTCCAAGCTCGATTTACCGACTTATACTCATCGTCTGACTAAAAATAATTGTTTCCCCGAATACATTAGTTTCTCTTATTAAAAAAGAATTTCATCCAAATATCGTTTGCTGGCTCGGTTCGAATTTATTTTGAGGATTAAATGGGTGTACACTAGGGTGTCCATTCAAAAACTCAATATTTTTTCTATAAGTCTTACCATTTAAAATAAATCTACTTGTATTGTCTGTCTGGCTGAAAATGTGTATTTTCACTGAAATATTTGTTTTTTCAAAATTAAAAATAATTTGAGCCAAAATATCTTCTATTGACTCAATATTAATTTATTTTGAGGATAAATGATATGGACTTTGATATAATATTTATTTCGAGGCTTGTAGAGTTGTCTGACAGAAAATATCTGTTTCCACTGGAACAAGGCTTTCTCTCTTTTTTAAATAATTTCGACACTGTAAAATTTCCGACACAAGGAAATTTCCGAATCTGAGCAATAAGAAAATATTTGAATAATAAAATATTGAATAAAATTAACTACCCTTATTTATGAAACAGATATTTTGCTTTAATTATATTTCAATTGTAATTTTATTATTAATTTATTATTAAAACAATTTAAACTGATTCAGATTGGGAAATTTTAAAAGTCCAAAATTTTCTTGTGTCGGGGATTTTATAGTACCAGATATTTTGTTGGCAATTTTATTTCGAAAAGAAACTATTTTCGATTATTTTCAAAGTTAATTACATTGAAAACCACCGGTAATTCAATTATTCAGGAATTTTCCACGTTTTAAATTTTGATCGGCGGTAATTCATAATTTCAGAAATTTTACATTTTGGATATTTTCTTTTTTGAGATTTTTCAGTCGTTTTATTTTATAATTTGGTTGAAAATTCAAACGTTTGACTGAAAACTTGAATTTTTGAGTTCAAACTCCAACTTATTCAGTAGAAAATTATTATTATAATTATTGCATAAGATTCTTCTTTTTTGGTTGAACCAAATTGTTTTATTTGAAATTCAAATAATTTTTGGTTTAAACGTCTAGTATAACATTAATTGTTGAAAATTGATCTTTCTTGCTTAAATAATAATTTTTTCGAAAATTCATTTTTTTTCAACTGAAAATTGAACTATTACTGTTGAAGATTCATAATTTACTTCAAAAATTCTCTCTTTATCTGAACGTTAAACTATTTTGTTAACAACTAATAGTTTTACTTTGACAATTCATCTGCTTAGGTAAACGTTGAACTAATTTGTTTAAATTCATTTTTTTTTCTTTGAATTATCATCTCTTTGGTTGAATATTTGAATAATTTTATTAAAATTCTTCATTTCATGTTTAAAATTATTTTGTTAAACTGAAAATGTAACTTTTCTAGTTTTTGTTGGAAAATGATATTTTTTAGTAGGAAATTCGTACTTTTTAGTACAAAAATTATATTCATGGTTTAGAATTTCTTCCTTGTTAATTGAAAATGCAACTTTTAGTGTAAAAATTGAATTTTATGTTAACATTTCATACTTTTGTGATACAAATTCATCTATTTTACAGAAAATTAGCCTTTATGGTTTAAAAATTAATCTCTTTGTTGGAAAATTTGACTATTTTTGATGAAAATTATTTCTTTCTCTAATTTATTTCTTTAATGAAAATTTGACGTTTGTATTAGAATTCATCATGTTTGCTAAAAATTTAATCTTTTTTGTTGAACTATCAACTATTCCATTCTATGTTATGAATTCATCTTTGTTGGTTGAAAATTCAACTATTGGATAAAAAATTCTGCTATTCTTTTGAAAATTCAATTAACTTGTTGAAAATTTAATTTCATGGTTGAAAATATAGCCATTTTGTAAAAAATTTGTTTTTTTGGTTGAAATATCAAATATTACATTTTTCGTTAAAAATTCATCTCTAGTCGTATAAAATTCAAGTATTTAGCAAAAAAATTGAACTATTTTGTTGAAAATTTAATTTTGTTATTAGAAATTTTGGTATTTTATTAAAAATTTATCTCTTTTGGTAAAAAATTCAACAGTCTTTTTTAACATTCATTTAATTGGACAGAAAATTTCTCCTGCTATATTCAAAATTCATCTTTTTTTAATTCAACTGTTTTCAAAAAATTTAATTATTGAGTTGAAAATTCAACACTTTTTGGTTGAAGTTTAATTTTTATAGTTTTAAAATTTTACCAGGTTGCACATTTATCTTCATAGGTTGAAAATTTAACAATCAGCTTGAAAATTCAACTATTTTTTTGAAAATTTAATTAGTTTGTTAAGAAGTCATCTTTTTATGTCGACAGTTCAACTGTGTCGTTAAAAATTCATTTTTGAGATTGAAAATTTATCTTTTATAGCAAAAAAATCTTCTTTGTTGATTTGAATAAATGAATAAATTAAAAAAATTTTAATTTTAATCTGACATTGCTTTATTCCGTTTACAAATATTTTTATTTTGAAAATGTTATGAGAATAAAATGCTGGTCTTTGAATCTAAAGTTTAGGAGAGAAAAAATTAATCAGGGAATTAATTATTATAATTAATTCATTAATAAAAAAATCAGGGATTGTGAAAATTAAGTTTTTCGGCCACCGGAAAAAATTATTATACTAAAAAATAGTTGTTAATTTTTTTTAGCAAGTATAAGTTTTGGGAGTGAGTATTTTCTAAACGAACATTTATTTTTTAAATAGGCACATTATATCAAAAATCTGGAAACTTTTTTTATTACTTTTCTTTTAAATTATAATTTAAATCCAAAATTCAAAAATCCTCACCACCTCGAAATCCAAATATTTACAGAATTTCGAAAGATGGTACTTGAAAACTTTTTTTTAAACCTTATTCTGAATAAAAGAACTAATTGCATAGAGTCTAACTGAAACCCATGCTTCAATAATTCAGATTAATTTAGTTCGTTTGAAGCTATTGAAGGGTCCAATTAAACTTCTGAAGTGCCGCTCTTGACCGAAAATAACGCAACTGTGAAATACCTGTTGAATTGAAATTAATTGCTCACGTATTTAACACTTCTGAAACATTCATGTCCGCCTAAACGAATTTATTTCATTAAATGATTTCGATTTTTTAAATTGATTCCGACGCATTTCAAACAATTAATTTGCCCAAACTTTAATCAAGTCTGCAGTTTTATTTTAAACAAATAAATAATGATTTGATTCAAAATAATATTAATGAAATAAAAAATATATTTCTTTCTCACAAAGAGTGCATCCATTTATACCAATAAATAATTTATTTAGATGATCAAAATATTGTGTTTACGTGAATATTTATTTATTTTTTTTATACACGAAACTTTTCTTAAGAAGTGTTTTTTTTTTGTCTAAAAATTCATCTTTTTTGGTTAAAAAATTCCTGTAGGAGGTTCAGCTATTTTTTTTTAAATCTGCCTTTTCAGATGGAAAATTTTATCACTAGGTTGAAATTTGAACTACTTTGTTAAAAATTCAGTTGTTTCGTTGAAGATTCATAATTTTAGTTGGAAATTCATCTCTTTTGTTACAAATTCAACTATTTTCTTTTCAATTCGTTTTCTTTTGGGTAGAAAATTAAAATATTTTGGTAGAAAATTCAACTATTTGGTTAAAAATGAACTTTTTTGATGAAAATTTAACTCTTTTGGTAGAAAGTCCAACTATGCTATTTTGCATTAGTTGGAGCACTGACCGAGCATTTTTGCTTGAGGAGAGAATAAACTTCAATTTACAAAAAGTTAATAGAAATCACTTTTTTTGCATGTTAATTTGAAATGCCCCGGGAAACGCGAATTTCCGGACAGCAATAATTATTTTATTATTATTATTACCAAAACGGACTAATTTTAATAAAACATTTGCATTGTTTACCAACAAAAAAAGAAAATTTTACCGAAAGAGGTGAAATTTTTAAACCAAGAAAGAGATTTTTCAATCCAAAAAGTTGAATTTTTAGCCACACAGTTATATTTATATGCTAAAAAGATAAATTTTCTACAAAACAGTAGAATTTTCAACAAAATTCAACCGATGAAAAAAATTGTTGACAATGTAGATTAACGTCGAACAAAGTAGTTAAAAATGTAAAAATAAGAATAATTTTCTACCAAAAAAAGGCGAAATTATGTAAAAATATATCCACTTTGAAGCAAATTGTTGATTTTTCAACTGAAAAAGAACAATTTTCTACCAAAAATAAAATAGTTAAATTTTCAGTAAAAAACAATGAATTTTTTTCGAAAAAAAACTAATAAATTTTCTACCCAAAAAGGCGAAATTGCAGCAAAACACGTAAATGTTTACCCAAATTGTTAAATTTACAACTGAAAACTATCAATTTTTGAAGAAAACTAAAATAGTTAAATTTTCAGTCAAAAAAATTAATTTTACTCAAAAAAAACGAAGTTCTAGAAAAATAGTTAAATTTTTCATCAAAGAAATGGATATTCAACTAATAACATTAATTTTTAACAAAATAGATCAACTTTAGACCAAGAAGTTAAATTTTCAATCAAGAAGATTAATTTTCTACCCAAAAAGGCGAAATTACAGCAAAATATATTAATTTTTAGTCAAATTGTTCAATTTATAACTAAAAACGATCAATTTTCAACGAAATATAAAATAGTTATATTTTTAGTTTAAAAAATTAATTATGTGTGAAAAAAACAATTTTTCGACAAATTAGTTAAATTTTCTACTAAAGATATGGATCTTTAACTAATAAAATGCATTTCTAACAAATTGGATCAACTTTCAACCAGGTAGTTTTATTTTAAATTCAGAAAATTTATTTTCTACAAAAAAGACGAATTCACATCAAAATACATAAATTTTTAACCGAATTGTGGAATTTTCAAGTCAAAACGATTAATTTTTAACAAAAATTGGGTTCGTCAAATTTTCAGTGTAAAAAATTAATTCTTTACGAACAAAAAAACAAATTTTTAACAAAGTAGTTACATTTTTCACCAAAGAGATGTATATTCTACTAATGAAATAAATTTTTAATAAAAATAGTTCACCTTCACCAAGGTAGTTGAATTGGCAATTAGAAAGATTAATTTTCTACCCAAAACGGAAAGATTACAGCAAAATAAATAAATTTCTAATCAAATTGCCGTACTTTCAACTAAAAACCTTAAATTTTTAACAAAAAGTGAAATGTTTTAATTTTTAGTTGCAGAAATTAGTTATATACGAAAAAAAAGAAATGTCCACACAATAGTTACATTTTTAACAAAACAAAATAAATCTTAAAACAAGAAAATAAATTATTAACAAAGTCGTTTAACTTTTAAAAAGGCAGTTGGATTTTCAATCATGTAAATTGATTTTCTACAAAAAGACGAATTGACAGCAAATTACATACATTTTTAACCAAATTGTGGAATTTTTAACTAAAAACAATTAATTTCTAACAAAAGTTGAAATGATTAAGTTTTTCAGTTAGAAAGATTAATTCTCTATAAAAAAAAGTATTTTCAACAAAATAGTTACACTTTTCACCAAAGAGATGGATATTCAACTAATAGAAATAATTTTTAATAAAGTAGATTAACTTTAAAAGAGGAAGTTAAATTTTCAATCGAGAAGAATCATTTTCTGCTTATAAAAGCGAAATTAAAGCAAAATATATAAATTTTTAACAAAAGTGTTGAATTTCCAATAAAAACGATCAACTCTCAATCAAAAATATAATAATGAAATTGCCAGTATAAGAAATTAATTCTCTACGGTAAAAACGAATTTGCAATACAATAGTTAAATTCTAAGCTGAAGAAATGGATCTTCAACTGATAAAATAAATTTTAAACAAAGTAGTTTAAATTTCAACTAACTAGTTGAATTTTTAATGAAGAAGATTAACTTTTTACAAAAAAGACGAATTTGCATCAAACTACATAAATTTTTAACGGAATTGTCGCATTTTCAACTAAAAACGATCGTTTTTCAACAAAAAATGAAATACTTAAATCTTTAGTTAAAAAAAATTAATTTCCAACGAAAAAAACGAATTACCAACATAATAGTTTAATTTTATATCAATGATGTGGATATTCAACTGATAAAATTAATTTAAGAAAAAAAATAGATCAACATTGAACCAAAAAGTTAAACTTTTGAACAAAAAGATAAATTTTCTACCCAAAGAGGCGAAATTACAGCAAAATACATCAATTTTCAAGCAAATTGTTGAATTTTTTACTGAAAATAATCAATTTTTAGTTAATAACAATTAATTCTCTACGAAGGAAAACCGAATTTTCATCAAAATAATTAAGTTTTCTATCAAAGAGATGGATATTCAACTGATAAAATCAATTTTTCAACAAAGTAGATCAACTTTGAACAAAGAAGTTAAACTTTTAAACGAAAAGAATAATTTTCTACCCAAAAAGGCGAAATTACAGCAACATACATCAATTTTTAAACAAATCGTTAAATTTTTATGTGAAAGTCATTAATTTTGAAAGAAATCTCGAGTAGTTAAATTTCCAGTTTAAAAAATTAATTCTCAACGGAAACGAAAACGAGTTTTCAATTTTCACTTTAAAATTCAATTTTCAATTTTATAAAATTAATTTCATACAATAAAGTTGCATTTTCTAATAAAATAAACGAATCTCCAAAACATTACTTAATTTTTTAACCAAGTAGTTGATTTTTTGAAGAAAAGAGACCATTTTTAACAAAAAATGTGATCGTTCAATTTGCATTTGAAAAAAATAATGTTTAATTTTCAAAAACAAATTTTATACGATGAATTAGAATTTTCTACTAAAAAATGAATCTTCAACAAATTACATAAATTTGTAACCAAGTAGTTGAATTTTCAAACAAAAGAGACCATTTTTAACAAAAAATTTAATCGTTCAATTTGCAATTTTCTAAAACTAATTTTATGCAATAAAATTGAATTTCTCACCAAATTGTTCAAAACATGAAATTTCAACAAAAAAGTTAAATTATCAGCTAAAAATATTATTTGGTAACAACAACAAAAAAAAGATTTTAAGAAAAATTATGAATTTTCAACTAAGGAAATTAATTTTTAACAAAGTATTCCAGTTTTCAGCCAATTAGTTGAATTTCCAACAAAACTGTTAAATTTTCTACCAAAGAGATGGATATTCAACTAAATAAATTAATTTTTCAATAAGGTAGATCAACTTTGAACCAAAAACTTAAACTTTTAATCGAAAGGATAAATTTTCTACCCAAAAAGGCGAAATTACAGCAAAATACTTAAATTTTTAAGCAAACTGTTGAATTTTCAACTAAAAATTATCAATTTTTAAAGAAAACTGGAATAGTTAAATTTTCAGTTTAAAAATTCATTCTCTGAACAAAAAAAAATTGTCAACACAAAGGTTAAGTTTTTCATTTTAATTTAAAATTTAACCAGTTCGTTGAAAATCCACGTATTCAGTTAAAAATATTTCTTTTTTGCTGGAAAATTATCTTTTTCTTTTCGAGTTCAACTTCTTGTTTAAAAATTCTTTATTTTTGTTGTTAAAAATTCATGTATTGCAGTTAAATATTTATAATTTTAGTTGAAAATTCATTTTTTATGTTGGAAATAAAATTATTGGTTAAAAGTTAAACTCTTTTGTTAGAAATTAATTTTTTTGGTTGAAGATTCATCATTTTAATAATACATTCATTTCTTTTGTTGAAATATGAGCTATTTAAATGAAAACTTCTTATTCCTTGGGATGAAAAGGAATTTTTTTGCCGAAAATTTATCCATTTTCTTGAAAATTTGTTTTTTTTTGGTTTAAAATTATATTTTTTTAAAACTGAAAATGCAACTATTATTCCAGTTGAATATTCCACAAGGTTGAACATTAATTATTTGACTAAAAATTTGATTATTACATTTTTGGTTGAAAATTAATCTTTTTGGTAAAAAATTCAACTATTCCAGTTAAATATTTACAATTTTATCTGAAAATTCATCACTTTGTTTAAAAATGTGACTATTTTTTGGAAAGCTGTTTTTTTTTTGTTAAAAGTAATTTTTGAAACTGAAAATTTAACTTATTCCAAATGAAAATTTCATAGTTGTAGTTGAAAATCCATCTGTTTGGTTGAACATTATTTTTTTTCATTTTAAATTTAATTATTTAAGTTTTGGTTGACAATTTATCTTTTTTAGTAAAAATCAATTATTTTTTTTTTAAATTCAACTGTTTTAGTTGAATATTCATTGTTTTAGTTGAAAACTCTTATGTTTGGTTCAAAATTAATTTTTTTAAACTAAAACTGTTACTATTCCATTTTCGCCTGAAAATTATTATTTCTTTAGTTAAAAATTCATGGATTTTGTTGAAAAATGGTATTTTTGGGTTGAAAATGTAAGTATCTTCGTAGAAAATTTACTTCTTATTTAAAACTCATATTTTGATGTTGAAAAGTCAAATTGAAATTTTTTTTTGGTATGAAAATTCAACTATTTTCTTTTTAAAATTTGTCTTTTTGATTCAAAAATTCATCTGGTTTTAGTCGAAATTTCATCTTTCTTGGATAAAAATGCAACTCTGGTTAAAAATTCATCGTCTTTGCTTGAGGATTCAACTATTTTGTTTAAAAATGTTGTTGGAACAACATTGTTAAGAAAGCATTTTTTTGATGAAGATTCATCTTTTTAGTTGAAAATCCATCTCCTTGATTGAAAATTTAAATATTTTGTTGAAGATTGGTTTTTTTTTCGTTTTAACATTCATGTTTTTTAAATGAAATTTCATCTTTTTTGTTTGAAATATCAACTATTACACTTTTTTGTTGAAAATTCATCTTTTCAAGTTGAAAATTCAATTATTTTGTTAAAAAGTCATCTTTCATGGTAGAAAAGTCATTTTTTCTGGTTTATAATAAATTAATTAATTCCAAAATTTTTAAGTTTTATCTGAAATAGTTCTTCGTAAAAAATTGGCACAGGAAAAATCAGAGAATTTTGAAAATAAAGTTTTCAAAGGATTTCCAAAGATTTCAGAGAAATTCCAAACATTTCAAAAAACTTTGAAAGGTTTCTAAACATTTCCCAGAATTTTTAAAAATTGTAGAGTAATTTACGAGATTTCCAGGGATTTTAAGGGATTTCATTAGATTTTAAAGGATTTTGAAGGATTTCAAAGGATACCTAAAGATTTCAACGGATTTCAGGGAATTTCAGAAGCTTTAAATGGATTTCAAAAAATTCGATTTCGAGGGATTTCGCGAGATTTTCAAACGTTTCATAAGATTTTAGAGGATTTCAAGAAATTTCAAGAGATTTCAATGGATTTTACAAAATTGACAAGGATTTTAAGAGATTTTAGAAGATTCAAAGATTTCAAAGGATTTTGAAGCATTTCAAGAAATTTCGAAAGAAATTCAAGGATTTCCAAGGATTTGCCAGACTTTTAAAAGATTTAAAAATCATTTTCAGAATATCAAGGCATTTCAAGAGATATTATTGGATTTTAAAGGATTTCAAAGGTTACCTAAGGATTTTAAAGGATTTTAGTGAATTTCACAAGCTTTAAATAAATTTCAAAAATTCGATTTCGAGGAATTTCGAGGGATTTCCAAACATTTCATTGAATTTTAGAGGCTTTCAAGAAATTTCAAGAGATTTCAATGGATTTTACAAAATTGTAAGGGATTTTAAGAGATTTCAAAAGATTAAAAGATTTCAAAGATTTAAAAGGATTTTAAAGGATTTCAAGAAATTTCGAAAGATTTGTAAGGATTTCCAAAGATTTCCTTGACTTTTTGAAGATTTTAGAGTAATTTTTGGAATATCAAGGCATTTTAAGAGATATTATTGGATTTTAAAGGATTTTAAAGGATTTCAAATGTTACCTTAAGATTTCAAAGGATTTTAGGGAATTTCACAAGCTTCAAATGGATTTAAAAAATACGATTTCGAGGGATTTCGCGAGATTTCCAATCGTTTCATTAGATTTTACAGGATGTCAAGAAATTTCAAGAGATTTCAATGGATTTTACAAAATTGTAAGGGATTTTAAGAGATTTTAAAAGATAAAGATTTCAAAGGATTTTGAATCATTTCAAGAAATTTTGTAAGATTTCCAAGGATTTACAAAGATTTCCCTGACTTTTCAAAGATTTTAGAGTGATTTTTGGAGTATCAAGGCATTTCAAGAGATATTATTGGATTTTAACGGATTTCAAAGGTTACCTAAAGATTTCAAAGGATTTTAGGGAATTTCACAAGCTTCAAATGGATTTAAAAAAATTCGATTTCGAGGGATTTCGCGAGATTTCCAAACGTTTCAGAAGATTTTAGAGGCTTTCAAGAAATTTAAAGAGATTTCAATGGATTTCACAAAATTCTAAAGGATTTTAAAAGATTTCAAAAGATTTCAGAGATTTCAAAGGATTTTAAAGCATTTCAAGGAATTTTGTAAGATTTCCAAGAATTTCCAAAGATTTCCCTAACTTTAAAAAAATTTCAAAATAATTTTCGGAATATCAGGGATTTCAAAACATTCGATTTCGAGGGATTTCGCGAGATTTCCAAACATTTCATAAGATTCTAGAGGATTTCAAGAAATTTAAAGAGATTTCAATGGATTTTACAAAATTGTAAGGAATTTTGAGAGATTTTAAAGAATTTAAAGATTTCAAAGAATTTTAAAGCATTTCAAGAAATTTTGTAAGATTTCCAAGGATTTCCAAAGATTTTCTTGACTTTTAAAATATTTAAAAATAATTTTCGGAATATAAAGCCATTTTAAGAGATATTATTGGATACTAAAGGATTTAAAAGAATTTTAGGGAATTTCACAAGCTTCAAATGGATTTAAAAAAATTCGATTTCCAGGGATTTCGCGAGATTTCCAAACGTTTCATGAGATTTTAGAGGCTTTCTAGAAATTTAAAGAGATTTCAAAGGATTTTACAAAATTGTAAGGGATTTAAAGCGATTTTAAAAGATTCAAACATTTTAAAGGATTTTGAAGCATTTCAATGAATTTTGAAAGATTTCCAAGCATTTCCAAAGATTTCCCTGACTTTTAAAAGATTTAAAATTAATTCTCGGAATATCAAGGCATTTTAAGAGATATTATTGGATTTTAAAGAACTTCAAAGTTTACCTAAAGATTTCAACGGATTTCAGGGAATTTCACAAGTTTTAAATGGATTTAAAAAAATTCGATTTCGAGAGATTTCGCGAGATTCACAAACATTTCATAAGATTTGAGAGGCTTTCAAGAAATTTAAAGAGATTTCAATGGATTTCACAAAATTCTAAAGGATTTCAAAAGATGCAAAGATTTCAAAGGATTTTAAAGCATTTCAAGGAATTTTGTAAAATTTCCAAGAATTTCCAAAGATTTCCCTAACTTTTAAAAGATTTTAAAATAATTTTCGGAATATCAAAGATTTCAAAACATTCGATTTCGAGGGATTTCACGAGATTTCCAAACATTTCATAAGATTCTAGAGGATTTCAAGAAATTTAAAGAGATTTCAATGGATTTTACAAAATCGTAAGGGATTTTGAGAGATTTTGAAGGATTTAAAGATTTCAAAGGATTTTAAAGCATTTCAAGAAATTTTGTGAGATTCCCAAGGATTTCCAAAGATTTCCCTGACTTTTAAAAGATTTCAAAATAATTTTCGGAATATCAAGCCATTTTAAGAGATATTATTGGATACTAAAGGATTTCAAAGGATTTTAGGGAATTTCACAAGCTTCAAATGGATTTTAAAAAATTCGATTTCCAGGGATTTCGCGAGATTTCCAAGCGTTTCATGAGATTTTAGAGGCTTTCTAGAAATTTAAAGAGATTTCAAAGGATTTTACAACATTGTAAGGGATTTAAAGAGATTTTAAAAGATTCAAAGATTTCAAAGGATTTTGAAGCATTTCAATAAATTTTGAAAGATTTCCAAGGATTTCCAAAGATTTCCCTGACTTTTAAAAGATTTAAAAATAATTTTCGGAATATCAAGGCATTTTAAGAGATATTATTGGATTTTAAAGGATTTCAAAGGTTACCTTAAGATTTCAAAGGATTTTCGGAAATTTCAAGAAATTTCAAGAGATTTCAATGGATTTTACAAAATTGTAAGGGATTTCAAGAGATTTTAGATGATTCAAAGATTTCAAAGGAGTTTAAAGCATTTCAAGAAATTTCGAAAGATTTTCAAGGATGTCCAAAGATTTCCCTGACTTTTTTAAGATTTTAGAGTTATTCTGTTATTCTGAATAATTTTCAAAGATTTTGGAAAACTTAGGAGTTTTACGAAGTTTTTATGAATTTTGAGAGATTTTAAAGGATTTTAATGGTTTCAAGGGATTTTAAACGATTTTAAAATATTTTAAAGGATTATAAGAGACTGAAAGATTTTACCAAGGATTTTGAAGGATTTCTAGAAATCCCAAAGGATTTTCAAGGATTTAATAGATTTCGAAAAGGACTTTCATTTTTGCAAAATTCACGTTACTTGTGTGTTTTTTTTTTAAATCAGCACGAAAATTCAAATTCCAAAAAAACAACCCTTCCTTCTGTTTTATAGGGTCCTAAGAAGACACCATAAGTGAAAAACTAAGTTTTGCGGGTTTTTCGCGCTAATTATGATTTTTTTTTGTGTTTTTTAAAATACAAATTCTTTCTGATACATAAAATAATACTTTATGCTAATAATTAGATGTTTCAATAAATTTTTAATAATAAATAAATTATTATTATTATAACAAATTATGATAAATTATTATTGTTTATAACTACCTTCTTCTTTATCAATTCAATAACTAGGTGTGTAAATGACTTATACTAACAATAATTTGTTTAAACAATTATTTTTGCTTATATTAAATAATTATTAAGTCATTCCAAGTGCAAAATAGACAAATAGTTAAAAATTTCTGAAAAATCCGCGAATTTCTATCATTAAGCAAAGAGAATATTATTAATAATAATCATAAATTATTCAAACAATTATTTTTGTTAACTTCAATTAATTATAACTTCACTCTAATTGAAAAATAGACAAAAGTTAAAAAATTCAGAAGAAAAACCTCAACCATCTAGTATTAATATAGAAGAAGATAGCTATAGACAATAATAATATGTTTAAACAATTATTTTGTCTATATTAAATTAAATTTCAACTCACTTGAAGTGAAACGTGAACAAAAAGTTGAAAATTTTAGAAAAACCCGCAATTCCCAGCATTATTCAAAGATAATATTATTAAAAATAACAATAAATTGTTAAAACAATTATTTTTGTTAACATTATTGCCTCTAATTCAAAATTGGTCAAAAAGCAGAAATTTTTTGAAAAAACTGCGACTTTCAATTTCCATTCTAAGAGAAAAAATGCAAAACCCAAATTTTCCACTTATGGGGTTTTTTTGGGACCCTATAAAACAGACTTATGGGGGCTGATATTCAAACAATAATATTTTATTCGTATTCTATGGCTAATTGTGAAAATAAATGTTAAGTTTTACTTTCATTTAGCTAATATTGAGGATTCTGAACAAATTTTACAAAAACGTCTTTTTTTCTTACGGGAAATACCTGTTAAACTTCATGGGGCTTGCGCCACCTCTAAATATAATTTTTTTTTCAAAACAAGAAAACGGATTTATTTTGGTATGGATTCGAATAAATTTCCGGGCGTTGTTTATAAAAATTCGGGAAAATAATTTCCAGTTCATTTTTGGACCACCCTAATGGGCAATCTCTATTCAATTATTTATGAATCGATTATTTCGAGTCGATTAATCGATTTTTATAAGTCCGATGAGTCGAATGAATAGGTACATTTTTTTCTTATTTCAAGAGGGTTCGAAAAAATTCAAGCGTTTATCAAAGATTTCAAAGGATTTTGCGAAATTTTGAAAGTTACATAATCGTTCCACTGCTCGCATCTATCATCCATCATCGAAGAAAATCCAATCTGGACATTTGTTGAGATCTCCATTCTAGACTCCTCTCGTCGTTTCTACCCTCTCCCATTTTTATTTCTTTGCTCCGTACACACATTTCCCATTCATTTTTTTTATCCCTTTCCCCCTTTTTTCCATCCTCTTTTTCTCTACTTTCAACAAACTGTCGGAAGGCGGATGGAACTTCTTGCAGCACATTCTCACGTGTCGGCACTCAATTCTGTTTGATTTGTGATGGCCCCACGGGCAGGGAAGAAAATTCTTAGACATGTACATTTTACCTATGCTGGTAAAATGTACCTGCTTCTGAAGGAAACAATGGCTACTATACTAGGTGCTTTATTGTTACTTCGTGCGGTTATGTTGCATCCGCTCTTTAACTCCATCACTACCTGCCTTATAACCCCGACTATATCGCGAGAAAAGTTTACAAGGCGTTAGATGCGAGCATGTAACCCCCAACGACGTGACTTATCAGAAGCAAAAAATACCTGTCTCGTAAGGTCCTGTATACGAGCTATTCCTGAAATGCTCTGAATCTTACCTTTCTTTATGAATTACTTCCCTTCCCCTACTTCCTCTACATCCTTTGCCCTTTCTTGCCCTACTTTTCCTCCCCTACATCCTCTAAGATCGCTGTCCTTCACTTTCCTTACACACCCACCAGTCACTGACCATGCATCCACTCCCTTAGATTCACGTACATCCCCTCCCGTCACTTACCCTCAAATCACTCACTCTCACTTCACCTTACTACTACTACCCTCACTTCCACCCCTCCTTACCATCATTCCTCCTCACTTTTATTCCCCTACTTATCCTCCTCTTCTCCTACTTATCCTCCTCTTCTCCTACTTATCCTCCTCTTCTCCTACTTATCCTCCCCTTATTTCTCCTACACACCCTCCCCTCACTTTATCTACTTCTCTTCTTCTCAATTTACCTACATTCCGCCCCTCACTTCCCTTCAGTTACTTAGCCTCTCCTCACTTCCACTACATTTCTTCAATCACTTCCCTTACCCTTGCTTGCCCTACTTTTCCTCCCCTGCTTCCTCTAACCTCGCTTTACCTCACTTTCCTTACACAACCACCCCTCGTTTGCCTGTGCATCCACTTCCTTAGATTCACGTACATCCCCTCCCATCACTTACCCTCACTTCACCTAAGACCTCTTCACTGACATCTCCTCATTTTCTCTACTTCTCTCCATACTTTCCCTACTTCTCCTAACCTCACATCCCGACCCTCACCATAATTTTCCCTCCTCTAGTTACCATCTCCTGAAATTTCCCTATTAACCATTACTTCCCTAATTTTCCGAATCCTTCCGCCCCTCCATTTCGTTCACCTACTTATCCTCCTCTTACTTCTACTTATCCTCCATTTATTTCTCCTGCTCACCCTCCCCTCACTTTACCTATTTACCTACGTCTCAATTTACCTGCATCCCGTCTCTCACTTCCACTACATTTCTTCAATCACTTCCGCTACCCTTACTTCCCCTAATTTTTCTCCCCTACTTCCTCTAACCTCGCTGTCCCTTACTTTCTTTACACACCCACCCGTGACTGACCGTGCATCCACTCCCTTAGATTCACGTACATCCCCTCCGATCACTCACCCTCACTTCACCTTACTTCTCCTACCCTCACTTCACCCCTTACCATAATTTCTCCTAACTATTATTCCCCTGCTTATCCTTCTTTTCTCCTACTTATTCTCCACTTATTTCTCCTACTCACCCTCCCCTAACTTTATCTACTTCCCTCAGCCTCAACTTACCTACAGCCCGTCCCTCACTTCCCTTCAGCTACTTAGCCTCCCCTCACTTTCACTACATTTCTTCAATCACTACCCCTACCCTTTCTTGCCCTACTTTTCCTCCCCTACTTCCTCCAACCTCACTTCACCTCACTTTTCTTACATACCCACCCATCGTTTGCCTGTGCATCCACTTCCTTAGATTCACGTACATCCCCTCCCATCACTTACCCTCACTTCACCTAACCCCTCTTCACTTACATCCCCTCGTTTTCTCTACTTCTCCCCATACCTACTTCTCCTACCCTCACTTCCCGAGCCTTGCCATAATATTTTTCCTCCTCTAGTTAACATCTCCTGAAATTTCTCCATTAACCATTACTTCCCTAATTTTCCCAGCCCTCCCGCCACACAATTTCATTCACCTACTTATCTTCCTCTTACTTAGCCTCCCCTTATTTCTCCTACTCACCCTCCCTTCACTTCATCTACTTGCCTCCCCCTCAATTTACCTACATCCCGTCCCTCACTTCCCTTCAGCTACTTATCCACCCCTCAATTCCACTACATTTCTTCAATCACTTCCCTTACACTTACTTAACCTAATTTTTCTCCCCTACTTCCTCTAACCTCGCTTCGCCACACTTTCCTTACACACCCACTTCTCACTGCCTTAGATTCACGTACGTTCTCTCCCATCACTTACCCTCACTTCACCTTACATCCCCTACCCTCACTTCCCCCCCTTACCATAATTTTTCCTCACTTTTATTCCCCTACTTATCCTCCTCTTCTCCTGCTTATCCTCCTCTTCTCATACTTATCCTCCTCTTCTCCTGCTTATCCTCCCCTTATTTCTCCTACTCACCCTCCCCTCACTTTATCTACTTCCCTCTCCCTCAATTTACCTACATCCCGTCCCTCACTTCCCTTCAGCTACTTAGCCTCCCCTCACTCACACTTCATTTCTTCAATCACTTCACATACCCTTTCTTGCCCTACTTTTCCTTCCCTACTTCCTCGAACCTCGCTTTTGCTCACTTTCCTTACACACCCACCCCTTACTGACCGTGCATCCACTTCCTTAGATTCACGTACATCCTCTTACATCACTCACCATCACTTAACCTAACACATCTTCACTTACATCCCCTCATTTTCTCTACTTCTCCCGATACTTTCCCTACTTCTCTTACCCTCAGTTCCCGAGCCTTACCATAGTATTTTCCCTCTTATAGTTACTATCTTCAGAAATTTCCCTATTAACACTTACTTTCCTAATTTTCCCAACCCTCCCGCGCCTCAATTTCATTCACCTACTTATCTTTCTCTTACTTCTCCTACTTATCCCCCCCTTATTTCTCCCACTCACCCTCCCTCACTTTACCTACTCCGCTCCCCCTAAATTTACCTACATCCCATCCCTCACTTCCTTTCAGCTACTTAGCCTCCCCTCACTTCCACTACATTTCTTCAATCACTTCCCTTACCCTTTCTTGCCTACTTTTCCTCCCCTACTTCCTCTAACCTCGCTTTAATTCACTTTTCTTACACACCCACCCCTCACTGATCGTGCATCCACTTCCTTAGATTCACGTACATCCTCTCCCATCACTCACCCTCACTTCACCTAACCCCTCTTCACTTACATCCCCTCATTTTCTCTACTTCTCCCTATACTATCCCTACTTTTTCTAACCTTACTTCCCAGCCCTCACCATAATTTTGCCTCCTATAGTTACCATCTCCTGAAATTTCCCTGTCAACCATCACTTCTCTAACTTTACCAAACCTCCCACCCCTCGCTTTCATTCCCCTACATATCCTCCTCTTAGTTCTCCTACTTCTCCTCCACTTATTTCTCCTACTCACCCTCCCCTCACTTTACCTACTTCCGTCCCCTCAATTTACCTACATCCCGTCCATCACTTCCCTTCAGCTACTTATCCACCCCTCACTTCCACTAAATTTCTTCAATCACTTCCCTTACACTTACTTCCCCTACTTTTCCTTCCCTACTTCCTCTAACATCGCTTTGCCACACTTTCCTTACACACCCACTTCTCACTGCCTTAGATTCACGTACATCCCCTCCCATCACTTACCCTCACTTCACCTGACTTCTCTACCCTCACTTCCCATCCACCCTTATCATAATTTTTTCTCACTTTTATTCCCCTACTTATCCTCCTCTTCTCCTACTTATCATCCTCTTCTCCTACTTATCCTCCCTTATTTCTCCTACTTACCCTCCCCTCACTTTATCTACTTCCCTCTCCCTCAATTTACTTACATCCTGTCCCTCACTTCCCTTCAGCTACTTAGCCTCCCCTCACTTCCACTGCATTTCTTCAATCACTTCCCTTAACCTTTCTTGCGCAATTTTTCCTCCCCTACTTCCTCTAATCTCACTTCAGCTCACTTTCCTTACACACCCACCCCTCACTGATCGTGCATCCACTTCCTTAGATTCACGTACATCCTCTCCCATCAATCACCCTCACTTCACCTAACACCTCTTCACTTACATCCTCTCATTTCCTCTACTTCTCCTCATACTTCCCCTACTTCCTCTGACCTCGCTTTGCCACACATTCCTTACACACCCACTTCTAACTGCCCGTGCATCCACTCCCTTAGATTCAGGCACAACCGCTCCCATCATTTACCCTCACTTCACTTAAACCCTCTTCACTTACTCCTCCTCATTTCCTCTACTTCTCCCCATACTTTCCCTACTTCTACTACCCTCACTTCCCGACCCTACCATAGTTATTCCTCCTCTACTTACCATCTCCTAAATTTCCCTATTAACAATCACTTCTCTAATTTTCCCAACCCTTCCATTCCTCACTTTCATTTTCTTTCTTATCCTCCTCTTACTTCTCCTAATTATCCTCTGTACTTCTCCACCCCATACTTTCCCAGGGTGGCGAATTAGAAAATTGGGCTTCAAAATGATCCAGAACCTATAATTTTTATCCGATTTCATCTATCTTTCTTTCAAATTAAAGCTGATTAAATTGTAAAGGGGTTTGTCGAAGCCGATTTTGCAAAAAAGGCTCTGTTTATTTATTATTCAAGTTACAAAATGCCAAAAAACCATAATTTTTCATATTTGATGCCTGTTCTGTATCATTTACTGATATTACCTCCAAAAGGTTTAAAACTGATAAGATTTACAATCAATTAACAAATTCTGATAACCTAATGAAGTTACGGCGATCCCTTCAATTGTTATAAACAAATGTATGAACAAAATCGATTTTTGCTGTACATTGAAGCCTGGCTGCTCTTTTCATCACGTTTTACCCCGCGAAATCGAGTGAAATCAATATTTTATCGAAATCAAACACTGGAGTATTATTTTTTTGTTTGTTATAAACAAATTTCATAAGCAAATTTAATAAATAAGCGCCTCTGGATATATGAAATGCATTTTTCCGGCGAAATCATTGGTTTTGCCTTCAAAAATGAAAATTCCATGACAGAAATGGACAATCAACAATATTTACCATCGAAATAAACAATACTGATTAACAAATGCATTTAACGGTCACTCTTTGATGGAAACAATCCATTTTTTTTACATAATTGTTTATTTTATCCCTAAATTAAAATTCTGATGGTAGAAACTGACATTTGACAATATTTTTTATTGTTATTAACAATTCGGATCAACAAATGCATTTAATAGTGGCTTTCAAATAGAAAAATCTCCTTCTTGCTAAAATGTTTACGATTTCAAATTCCCGGTTTTTTCTAATCAAGTTTATCAATTTTCTCGGTCTACTAAAAGTAATATATTCATATTTGCCGCTGAACATAAACATTTATTCTAATTCATGACGTTTATTCTAAACATCCTTTAACACAACAGAGAAAAAAATTGCAAAATAAATTAATTTTCGAAAAAATGCTAAAATTTTCCACTGAACATATAAATTTCCAACAAAAAATGGAATATTTAAACTTTTAGTTCAAAAGATTAATTTTCAAAAACAAAAAAACGATTTAAAAAAAATAGTTCAATTTTAAACCTAACTGATGAATTTTCAACTAAAATGATGAATCTTTAACAGAAATAACTTTTATGTAATAATTATCATATTTTATATTAATTATATAATAATTTTCTACTGAAATAGTTGAATTTTCGTTTCATTCAATGAAAATAATAGTTGGACGCTTTTGATGTCGCAAACTATTGAATTAATTATTAGCTGATTAATTTTGTTCACAATATTAAATTACATAAAGATTGAATTTAAATTGTTTTTGAATTAAGTTACATAAATTGATTATTTACTTTGAGGTTGTGTAATTGACAATTTTATGTTAGTTTTATAATAAATGTTTATTTTTTCTTCAAAATACCTCTATTACAATCATATACTTTTTTGAAATTTGTTCCTGATGTTGTGAAATGAGTATCTGGATTCAATTTTCAAAATTATATATACATGAATTCTAATTTTTTTAAATTAATTTAAAAGGTTATTCATAAATTAAATTTTAAATTTAAAGAAACATATAATAATTTAAAGAAACATATAATATAAACGTTAATATAATGTTTCAATGAAAATAATTCTGTACTGCTTTTTATGTTGTGAACTGATTAAGTAATTATTAACTTATATAATTATTAACTAATTGAATATTGGATATAATTTGTAAAATACAAGTTTATTTTTATTAAAAATACCCCTATTCCAATTACATGATTTTTCAAATGATCTTGATGTTGTGAAATGAGTATCTGAATTTATTTTTCAAAATTATGTGTGAATATGTTTTAATTTCTGTGAAATAAGTATAAAAGGTTTCTAATAAATCAAAATTGCACAAATGGAAGTGAATATTCAAAAAAAATTCAAAGTAAGAATGATGTGAATGTTTGCATGAAAATTATAGTTTAATGCTTTTTATGTTATGAACAGATCAATTAATTATTAGCAGATTCTTTTTTTTAACAATATTAAATTGTATAAAGATTAAATTTTCTTTTTTTTTGAGTGAGATAAATTTATTATTTATTTCAATGTTATGTAATTGAATATTGGCTATAATTTGTATAATAAAAGTTTATGTTTAAAATACCACTATTCCAGTTATATAATTTTTGCGATGTGAAATGAGTATCTGCATTCTGATTTCAAAATTATATGTATTTTAATGTTTAGTTTTTTATGAAATTACTTTAAAATGTTATTAATAATTCAAATTTGCAAAAAAATATAAGGTCAAATTTATTTAAATGTTTAAATGTTTTATTGCTTTTATGTTGCAAACAGATTAATTAATTATTGACTGTTTATTTTTTCAAAATATTATTTGTATAATAAAAGTTTAGTTTTTATTTAAAATATATCAATTACAATTATATAATCTTTTCAAACGTTTGTGATGTTGTGAAATGAGTATATGAACTCAATTTTCAAAATTATGTGTACATATGATCTAACTTTTTCGAAAATTAGTATAAAAGGTTATTAATGTTTCAAATTTTCAGAAATGAAATTTCAAGTTTGAAACAAAATATAAAGTGAAAATTAATTCAATGTTTTAATGAAAATAATTGTTTGATGATTTTTATGTTGTAAAATGATTAATTAATTATTAACTGATTCTGTTGAAACTTAAATTTTCTGCAGTTAGTTTTTAAGGTTATTAATAAATTAAAATTTCAGAAATTAGACTAAAAATTCAAAAAATTTCATTTAATTGGAAAATATGAATTTAACTAAAAGTTTTTTTATCAAAATAATAATTCTTCTGTAATACGAATTTTTCTGAAAAAGGGAAGTCTTTAATCTTCATGAAAGTCTGAAACTAATCTCGCCTGGGAAAGAAAAGTACTTTACTTCTCTTGATGAAAATGACATACGGTCTTTTCCCAAAGTTTTCCGCTTGTTTTCATCCATTTGAAAAAGGAGACTCTCGGTTTCGCGAATTTTGGTAATTTTCTTTGCGGATTTTCGTGATGGTTCGCGAGAGGAACCTTTTATGCAAGTTTGCTCAAGTTTCACAAAGTGAAGGACGGACCGAAAGGGTTAATAATATCCACGTTCTCGAGGTTGGAGTTTATGATTAAACTTTGATACTTTGGGTTCTGCAGAAGGGTTTTACTTACCTTCATGTAGCTTTTCGAGAGTACCAGCGGCTGTCGCTCCAACAGTGACAACGAGGATCCAGAACAGAAGGAAACTCCTCTTAAACATTTTCCAGTCTTTGACGTTATCCATTGCACTATCACTCACGAACTGTAAACAGAAAATCAATTTTTTAGGTATTTTGTAGAAACAATTCACAGTACATAAAATACGTAATTTAATTAACATCAAAATTTTTAATTTCTGAAAAAAGATATTTCTTCTTCGCTCAGGTGAGAATCGAACCTCACGTCTTCCGATTACCAGTCGCTTGCTTTAACCATTAAACTACTAGAGAGACCAGAAATCGGAAGACGTGAGGTTCGATTCCACCGGAGCGAAGGAGGAAGATCGTTTTTCAGAAATTAAAAATGTTTAATTTTTGAAAAAGGATTTTTTTCCTTTGCTCCGGTGAATATCGAACCTCACGTCTTCCGATTGCCGGTCAGGTGCTTTAACCACTAAGCTACTAGACAGACCGGAGCAAAGAAGCAAGATGTTTTTTCAGAAATTAAACATTTTTAATTTCTGAAAAAAGATCTGTCTCCTTCTCTCCGTTGATAATCGAACCTCACGTCTTCCGATTGACGGTCGGGTGCTTTAACCACTAAGCTACTAGAGTGATCGAAGGCAGACACTTTTTTTAGATATACAATTGAAAACGTCGCACACTTTGACAAACAAATATGAGTTTTTTTAAAACTCATTTGCCTTCATCCATCGAAATTTCTTCTTCAATTAAACTATGGAAGGCGAATTTTTGGTTTCTTCAACTCTATGATTATTCAAAGATGTTTCAAATTTAAAATGACATAAACATTGATCACAGAACCAAGTGCGACAATGAGCCTTTGTAAATTATGATTTTACCACTCGAGATAGATTTTTAATCCATGCAAAGTGATAAATTCGATTATTTTCAAAAATATCATGGTCTTCCTCATCTAAATCAATTTCTGTATTTTCAATCATAAGAAGATGAATTGTGGGCTTGTCTGATTTAATTGGACTTAAATACAGCGAAACAATTTCCTCATTCTTTCTATTTTCAGAAGACTCTTTACTATAAACATTTATATTTAAATTTATTAATTTCTCAAATTTCGGTATATCATGTAAACTAATAAGAAATTGTATTCCATCATATTTGAGTTCAGTATTGAAATGAGGATAAGAACTAGTACGGTTAAAATCTCTGTTAGCAGGGTACAGAGCTGCCATTACCGACCAGAGAAAACAAAAAGCATCAGTATTCTCTACATTTAGAACTGCTCTTTTATTTCTTACAAATTTTGGTAATCGTATATAAGTTGACAAACCGGCAACCGAAAGAGGTGTATATTTATTGAAATTTACATTTAAATTTAAATTTCTTTTATTTTCCAATTAGAATTTGTTTGTTGAAACTCTTCAACTTTAAATAAAATTTGCTCTCTTTCTTTAATGTCAAACCATTCACCAATATTTGTCAACTCAAGAATAGTTTCGTTTTCGGTGTTAAAAGATTTTGTTTCTTCTATTTCCCTTGCCTTCTTCTAATATCCTGAATTGAGCAGCTAAAATAACGTTGATTTTTGAACCTCCCATAATTTTGAGAGTATTTTTTATTCGAGCAATAAGCATTTTTTTTTGCATTATCTGAAAAGCTTTTCTGAATTCATTATTAAACCTGTTCTAATGTGACTCCTGAAGGCAGTCCCATGTCTTCGCACTTGATATTTTGTTTGTTCACAGCTTCATTGATCCCTGCTCCTCTTCTTCGTAATTTCTTGAATTTCCGATTTCTGGCTTTTAAAATCCCAACCAGAGATGGAATTTTATTTTTTTGACCCAAAGGAAAGTCTTTTCCTTTTCTCAGGAGTTTATTCAAGAGTCGTATGTTTTGGATTCCACCTGGGATCCAGAAATAAATTTCTTCAAATGTGGCATTTTCTTTCGAAATTTCGTACGCCTCATTCATCATTTGAATAAGTTTCTTGCACTGCTCTGAATCTATTTTCAAAATATTTCTAAAAACATGCTACACACTGAATAGTAGCTAAATGTACACTAAACTCAAGTTGAACTGTATATTATTATTAATCTTTCAATTTGTATACCGACTCACTTGGATGTTTACTATCAACTGGGGAATTTATTTAAAAAATCCGAGTTATATATTGTATATTACATATGCATAGAACCATAAGTATGAATGTATAGACTATAGGTGGGAGCCTAAGATCGGACGACGACTATAATTGAAAGTTTCTTATCTGGAGTTCAGGCTAAACACCGCGACGCCAAATTACAATACTTATACGTTACCGTCGTGTCGCTGTTCCGCGCTTCTTTACACCCAACTATAGAAACTTGAGATTAGAATTTCAAGGACTGTTACACCAAACGTGTTATCTAAAAAAAAGAAAGACAGGCTCGCATACTTATGATGTAGTTGTAAAATGTTTAAACCATTCGTTTCTCAGCAACATTAAAGGCAATACTGCCAAGGGATTTGTTATTAAAAGCATATCAAAGAGATGACGTCAGATGAGTGACACATTATTCTTCTGGAATGTATTTATTAAAGACCAAGCAACGTTACACTTACGTTTGTTGCCCAATTCTATGAAAAATATATAACTTAAAAATCCGTTTGTCAGCGAATATCAAAGCGTGAACCGCTAAGAAATTTGTTATTGAAAAATCAAACTCGCTTCTTAGAACAATGATTCTCAAATTTGAAAAGCAACATTGCATTGCAATTATCACATACTCTGAAATTTGAAAGAGGATATTACGACATCATTAATTTATCAATTTAAATACCAGCCTTGTCAATCTCGAACCTTCTTAATTCACATGAACCACGTTTTTTTAGCATGGAACAGAACCATGTCGGTAACATGCCGGTAACAGGAATCTTGCGTCAAAACTCCCCCCACCTGTATACTCACGAATTTCTGAAAAAAAAGTTGATTTAAAACACAAAAATATGCATCTTCTGCTAAAATATGTAATAGAACTTTCGACTAAAAAATACCATTTTTCAACAAAATAAGTGAATTTTCAACTAGAAAGATCATTTTCAAAACATATGAAAAGAAATTTCGCGATGTAATTATTCTTGATTTAACGTCTGGGAAATAATATTTTGGAATTTTTAAGGAAAAAACATAATTCATCGACTTCTTCCAGACAATTTATTCAGAATTTTGTACATAAAAATGACTTTTCGAAATCAGACCGATTCCCTCATCAGATCATCTTTAAAATTTCGCAGATAGTTAGTATTTTGAAACCATAAAAAAATAAATGAAATCGAAATTTTTTCCTAAAAATATATTAAAATAGCCATTCTCGATATAACTAGAATGCTCATTTTTAAAATAATTAGGACCCTTGTAATGACGAAGTATGTAGAATTCAAATAATATTTTGACTATTCGAAGTTCAAAAATGTATACAATAGTTATGTTAAAAATTAAAAAATCAAAAATTAAATGTATAGGGATGACGGAGTGTACACCCTCCGTCTCCGTCTCCATCTTTATTTTTTATTTTTCACGATTGAAGCAAAAACTACGCGTCCTATCAAAAACGGATTGCTAACAAATTTGTAGACCTTTTTTCAATGCACAAGTTTTGTTTACCCATCTTTTTTCGTACCTTGCGTCGTTTTTTGCAGAAATGTTTCATTTTTTTTTAATTTTCTAAATGCTATGACAAATTAAATTAATGGAGAAATGACACAAGTTGCAAAAAAATGTATAATGACAACATTCTTGTACAGGATGCGCAATGCTTTTTAATGACGAAAACAAGACAATAAAAATACGCATGTTTCAAAAAAAATGCATATTATGAATTGTGGTAATATAAATTTATTAAAATCATAGATTTTTCAGGGTAGCTGAGAATAAAAATTAGAGCAAAATAAGGAGCAAATATTGAAGTAAACCTAAAAAATAAAATTTGTACATTATTTTGCAATATCTGAATAAGCAGTACCAGCTTGAGATACATAAATAAATATAATATATATTTGATAAAATAGAGTTGAATGTAATGTAGAAAGTTTGCATTTTGGACAAAATTGAGTGCAAAGCACGAGATACGTGATGAGAATTTGTTCGTTAAAGCAGTTTAATAAAATTTAGTTTTACTATATTTAATTGGAAGGAGTTAAGCGCTTCCATTTTTCACGTATAAATTATTATGCGTTTGAAATCAAAACTTCTGAATTAACAATTTTGTAAGCTTCGATGGCAAAAGTTGAAGATTCAAAAGAGTTATACTTTGAATGCTTTAATGCACAGTTCAGGTTTGACGGCAGTTGACGTCTCTAGCAGTCTTATTTTACCTTACTGATGAGTGATTCCTCTTCTGATAATAGTGAAAATACCTGCAAAAAATTTGCAATTCACACTTCCTCCGACCTAAATAGTTGATATCACACGAAAGTAAACTTTATATCATTCATTTAATAAAAAATTACATTACTTTGCGTTCTTTTAGAACATACTCGGGTGAACATAATACAATCCTTTATTATATTCATTACCGCAAATCAGAATTTTCACTTTTGGAATTGAGATTCTACTTAACTCTTTTGTATTTCGTATAGCTCTGTTTTTTAATAATTCCTAAAATAACTGTAAACTTCATCTAAATACAGTAATATCCTCAATTTTCCGAACGAATTGCGTAAATTTAATTGAATACATTTTCTCCGTGTGTAATAATTCACTACCAACAAATAAAACAAACAAAATGTAATCTTCACAGCAAATTCCGAGTAATCTTTCCCTGGAACAAAAATTACCTTTAGGTGTTGAGATTTACCCACCACGCTGGGAATGGCTACCATGTCAACTCTATTGAATCGTGTTTAGTTTCGATCGAATTAAAAATCTGGTCTTTGAGTGTTGATGGTCAGGGACAATAATGAATTGGTCAGGTAAAAATCAGGAAAAATTCAGGGAATTTCAAAAATCAAGTTTTGCGGGCACTCTAGTTTTATACTTTCTTGACCTTTCACGCAGTATCCACTGTTCCCGGATTCAAATGAATGCCTTTGACCTCACGGTTAACTTTAATGCGTTAACTTCGACTAATAAAGTGTCAAACGAATTCAAACTGAATTTACTTGGAAACAATTCGCTTGATTATACAGCATTTTATTTTTCCAATTTTCCGCCACAGCATGAACCCAAGCAATAGCTTTGTGTGAATAATGCGCTTCAGAAAAAGCAACAGATGCGTCCTGTTTTAACAAGATAGGATCGAGAAGTAGAATTACGACAACGTCTTCATGAATGTTCGTGAATTGAATTTGAGAGCGGTGAGCGCTTAGCTCTGTTGTAGTTCCCATACGCAATGCAACGCCATAATTATGCCCCATGAATGCAGGGCGCGTTATGACGATATAAGGATGTATTGCATACCCAGGGCCCGTACGTACACCATAGCTTGTTATCTGGACTGCGGTCGGATGATCAAAATGTAATTCATGTAGATTTTGTGCGAGAAGGGTATGCAACTTAGGTAACTCCGTACGAATCCACTCTTCAGCTACATGAAGAGCCCAATTAGTAACTGAGGTTGGATAATTTGCGAAGGCACCAAGTTCACGTTGATTCAATAGGAGAGGATCTTTAAGTAGAATCACGTTGAATTGGTCACTTGGGTCTGGGTAAGCATGTTCTACCCGTTGGGTAGTGTAAATTCTTCCATATCCCACAGACATTGAAACACCATAGTTAAGCCCGTCACGTACATGGCTACGGCGCGTTAAGACGAGATACGGATGTATTGCATAGCCAATGTCAACAGTAACACCACTTCTGGTTATCATAACTCTGGAAGGTTCAGTCATGAGCACTACACGTAGATTATGTGCAAGCAAGGGTGGCAAATCATTGTTTTCTACAGTTCCGGGTGGTGCCTCCATTCGCTTTTGTCGATTGTGAGGAACTAATGATAATTCTGCAATGATGATAAAAGTTATGTAATTTATTAGTATCACTCAAAGGGTAGCTTGTTGAAAATTTCAACTTTGTAAACATCGCGGGAAGCTACGTCAGAAACGTCGTCCTTAAATTACGTCAGAAATTGGGAAATCAACGACGTAATATACGAAGTTGTTTCCGAAGTAGAATACGACGATGTTTTCTCCTGGTTTCAGACGTAGTTTACGACGCCGCGACTTGAAGCAAAGATTTGATGTAAACATTGTTTTTTCTTCAATAAAAAAGAAGTTATAGCATTTTAAAAATCCAGAAAACAAACGAAAATTAACCAAATTGCAGTTGTCGATGATTTTACCTTTAATTTTGAAAGATCTGTGCGCAAATGTGAGGGAAATGCAAAAACCTAGCGCGTAGCGCGATATTATTATATCATGGAGCGCGGAGCGCGAGATGAATATATTATTGAGTTCAAAACGCGAAAACCAACAGTAGCGCTCCCTAGACCCTAGGAATTGCAGCTTTTGAAAAGTCCTACAAAATTAATTTGAACCATCTTTTGATAGTACTTGTCGTTTTTGTTTTATTTATCGAAAATAGTATGAAACAGATTGAAAATTAAAATTTTGATCAAAACGACGCGAAATATTAGGACAAACTTGAAAAATAAGAAAAACTACTGCACAACAGTAGCTGTTATAGGAAACTGCAGTAATTTCCCACATAGGTTCCTATCCTATTTTGTGTCTCAATTTGCGTATATGATTTTATAGAGGAATCCATGTGGATTCCCATGTGGGTTCCCATCTAAGTCCCCATACAAGTACCTATATGAACCTCCATGTGCAAATTTGCAGTAGTAAATACGTGACAGATGTCATGCTAGAACCTCCTAAATACCAAAAATTTAGAAAATCTTTTTTAATGGCTTATATTCATCGCGAGGTCCTAAATCATCTCCATGTAAAACGATTAGGTTTATTTCGGGTTAGAAGTGGTTGGCCAAATGTTAACTTTTCTGAAGACGTGGCATTTTTTCATATGTGGATCTATATGGGAATTCACATGAATTCCTATATAAAGAGAAATGGCCAAATTGGGACACAAAATAGTATAGGAATCTATGTGGGATCCCATATAAGACGATATGTGCAACCTATATGGGAAACGATATGGAATCCTAGACATATGGTAGTATCGATACGTGACACGTGTCATGTCAGAACCTCCCAAACACTAAAAATTCAGGAAGTCTCTTTCTTGTTGTACTCATGTTTATCGCGGGTTCCTAAATGCTATTATTCTAAATTCATATGGTTTCATTCGGATTAGAAGTAGGTGGCCATTTACCTTTTCTAAAAACGTGGCATTTGGCAGGTACTGTTCCGAGTTTTTTGACGCACGGATGAGCACAATTTATATTTGAGTAGCGCAACTGAAAATTAATTTATTCTTCGGACACGTTGAATATTATTACACTTACCTAAATCATCCTCAAATGCAACCACCATTTCTTGTGACAAAAGCGCACAAAGTACTAAGAAACTCACATTCAATATTTTTTTCATTTTTAAAAGAAACGGTGTCATCCTGGGATGAAACTGATGATGAAGGGCAATATAATGCGTCTTTTATGAAGCAAGCTTGTTTGCGCTAGTGTAAAATTCAATGACTAGTTGAGTTTACATTGGAATATAACTTAATCCATTATACACAGACTGAGATTGTATACATAATGTTTTGAACAAATGACACACTCAATGAATGTTAGCGGTAATATTCTTAATTTTTCACATACTCATCATAATGAAAAAGCATTAGTTTTATGCGAAAACTGACTATCGTGGATTTCTGTAAATCTCCACGTTTCCTGACACCCTAAATCCGAAAAACAGGTTTTACGATGGTGTCTGTCAGTCTGTCGTCTTCATTGTTGTTTATTCGTAAAAAACGACATTAAAAATAAAAAAATTAATTTTTGGACAAATATCACAAGCTACGAAAAAAATGAATGAACAACAGTTTTTCATCCAAGAAAGATCTACAAATTTATCATCAATCATCTTCTGATAGAACGCGTAGTTTTTGGTTTCAATCTTGAACAATAACAGTCACAATAATAAAATTGAATTTTGGGAAAAAACAACACAAGGTACGAAAAAATTAATGAACAAAAGTTGTTCAACTAAAAAAGATCAAAAAATTTTTTTAAAAATTATTTTTGGTAGGGTGCGTATTCTTTGTTTAGATCTTAAAAATAACATCGATATTAAACAAATTAGGTTTTTGGAAAAATGACACAATGTGTGATGAAATGTTCAACAGCAAAATTGTTTTTTTTTTCTCATAGAATGTGCACTTTTTTCAATTGTGAAAACAAGGCAATAAAAATACATCTGTTTCAATATAAATGCATATTATGAATTGTAATAATATCAAGTTACTGTTATGATACATTTTTCAGCGTGGCTGAGAATAAAAATTAGTGCAAAATAACGAAAAAATATGAGGGTACACTGAAAAAAACTGTGTGCATTGTTTTGCACGTGAGTGCTTCAAGAGTATTATCAATATTTCTCAACATAACATAATCTCCTTCACAATATTCATAAGTTTTCTGAAGTCATTTACCTACATAAGTTTTATTATAAGCCTGCGTATGTTCTACATTTTTTGCGGCAGTTTTCCTCCAACTTTCTAGATTCCTCAGTTTTCACGCTTGAATATGATTCTCTAAAAAATCTTTAACATAATCGATTGACTCGCACCTGTGATCAACTCCAAACAGTAGTTGACTCAGTGTATTCATAGTGGATCTACTGACAGTATTGTTAATACAGTACTCAGTACTTTTCGAAATTTTGAACCAGTATTTACCCATTTTACCATTGAACAACTTGGCCAACATTGGAAGTATGATAGAATTAATTCTTTTAATTTGACCGTTAGCTTGCGGAGAACGTGTCTCTACCTTGATATGTTTTACGTGATTTTCTAACAAGAATTCAGTAAATTTATCGGACATGAATGCGCTTCCACGTTTGGAGATTGAAGCATTCGGCCTACTATAATCGATGAAAAATTGTGTAAGACAATTTATTTGCCTCTCGGCTAGAAGTATAATTAGTCGCATAAAGTTTTAAAATTCTGTAAACGTATCTATCAATGAGAAAATATATCGCTTTGATACTTGTACTCTTTTAATTGGACCAAAATTGTCAAGATGTATAATCGAGAACGGTACACCACCTTTCGGGATTATATGCGAGTAACCTTCGGCTTTTTCTGATGGCGGCGGAAAGGAAATGCATTTTAAACAATTACGAATATGATCTTCTATTTTTTCACGAATTTTTAGAAACCAGTACGTAATATCAATACACTTTCTCGTTTTAAAAGGACCTACATCACCCATTTCATCATGGTATTAAAAAATCACGTGTTTTTCATTCAAAAACACGTGCGCCTCGAACGAAAAAAGAAATTTATCTCCAAATTTTCTCCGATCCTAATAAAATTTTCCAAATAAACTTTGCAGGATTCAATTCAGCACTGATTTATCTCGAAGCTTCTTTTTAATTTTTTTTTAAATCAACAATTCGATTTTTGAGAACATTCTTTGTCACTTTTTTCTAAACACTATTCTTTACTGTTTCAAATATTTGAAAATACATTTTCAAACAAACATGAACGTGAAAAAATCTAATTGTGCAACAACATTGCACAAGAAGGCCTAAAAAGAAGTTTGTTCTATAAAAAAACCTTTTTTTAAAAACAAATGCTCAAGAAAATCAATTAGTGCAAAATAATTTCACAAAAAGAGTTAAAATAAGAGAAATATGTTTTCAAATAACATTGTAAAATGGCTTATTATTTATCCGTCTTTTTTATACTACCAGGATCCAACATGTTTCGAGGAATTATTAACACCATTTTCATTTTGTCTCTAATATTTCTGAGAAATGAGTGTATCAAAAATTATTCTCAATCACATTGAACAAAATTACATTTTTTTTCTCCATTCCTGAATATATTCACTGATTTTAAAACACGACTTTCTCGTTCAAGGACAGAAAACATACTGAGACAGAGACTAGTGTACCTAAAAGACTATTTAAAATCTTTTCACAAATTTATAAAATTTCAGAAAATTTAATTTTTATAAACTATTTTCAAATTTTAAATAATTGCTGAAATTTGAAATTTTGTTATTAAAACAAGAACCCTCATTAATCTTTATCAATATTTGTATGTGCATTACGAATTAGCAACGATAAATAATTTATGCACAAATGAACAACTTGAAACCAAATTTTTGTAAATAGTAAACCTTGAATCGCTAAAATTTCAGAGTAATTAAGTTCAACTACGAACATTACAATTTCAATTGTTTTATTTAAAAAAATTTTAATTGTTAGGTGAAAGTATTGAATTTTGATATATACTCGTACATGAGCATAGACCAATTATTGATGTAGTACGATTTCAAATTGAAATAATTAAATTTAACAGGATTTTTGTATAAAAAAAATGTTCAATTTTACAATTCTAATTTTGAAAGAAGGCTGTGGCTGCAAGTACCACAATTTCGATACGAATAGTTAGATTTTGAATTAGAAGAGTAACTTCTTTCAAATTTGTATTCCGTAAAAGGCTGGTAAATTTCGTATTATTAACATTGTTATTGATTTCGGAACAAGGACATTTTTTTTTTCAATATTTTATTAATTGAAATATTTGAGATTTTACAGAACTCTTTTGTATTTTTTATAACTCTGTTTTATATTGAATCCTGAAATAATTGTAATATTTATCTGAATGCAGTAATGTCCTTTATTTACCGAACTAGTTTGGTAAATTTTAATGAATAAATTTGCTCCGTGTATGCTACTTCATGAAAAGTGCATGCCTACAGAAAATTTAACATAATTTTTGGCCTATAGGTATTTTTGTTTTAATTTTTTGGAATTTTAACTTCAAAATCTATGCACAGAGCAGAATGTATTATCTAATCGAATTTCGTAGGTTGAAAATTGAACTACATGGTTAAAAATTCGATTTTCTTGCTGAAATTTCAATTATGCTTTTGCAAATTCAGCTCTTTGGTTGAAAATTTAATTATTTTCTTGGAAATTCTTTGTTTTTTTTTAATAGTTAATATCAACTATACATTTATCGTTGAGAATTCTCCTTTTGTTGAAAATTTAATGTTTTGGGTTTGAAAATTCAACTATTTGCGGTTGAAGTTTAAATCTTTTTTTTTTTGAAAATCCAATTATTCGGTTGAAAATTCAGTTTTGTAGGTTATTTCCTGGTTCGAATCAATAAATAAATTCGAAATTGTTTTATTTTGTTTATTAAAGATTCTATTTTGAAAATATTACAAAATTGATAATCTGGTCTTTGAATGTTAATGGTCAGAGAAAATAATGAATTGTTTAGGTAAAAATTGGGAAAAATTCAGGGAATGTCAAAAATCAAGTGTTTCGGGCACCCTAGTTGTGTACTTTCTTGAAGTTTTACGCAGTATCCACTGTTCCCGGATTCAAATGATGCCTTTGACTCCACGAGTAACGTCAATGCGTTGCTTTCGACTGATAATGTGTCGAACGAATTCAAACTGAATTCTCAAGGTAAAAATTCGCTGGATTATTCAGCATCCTATGCTTCCAACGTTCCGCCATTTCATGAGCCCAAGCAAGAGCTTCGAGAGAATAACTCCCATTACGAAGAGCATAAGGTGCATCGTGTGTTAACAAGATAGGATCCAGAAGTATAATTGCGCCTACTATTAGGTTATTGTTCCTGTATTGAGTCTGTATACGGTGAGGCCTTAGCTCTTCTGTAGTTCCCACACGCGTTGCAACACCAAAATTACCCCTCATGAAGCGAGGGTACGTTATTACGATATAAGGATGTATTGCATACCCAGGGCCGGAACGTACACCATTTCTTGTTATCTCGACTGCGGTTGGATGATCCAGATGTATTTCATGTAGAGGTTGTGCGAGAAGGGTATGCAAAGGACGTAGCTGCGTATGAATCCACTCTTGCGCTGTATGATAAGCCCATGGAGTAATTTCAATTGGATAATTTATGAAGCCACGAGGTTCAGGGTCATCCAACAGGAGAGGATCTTTCATGAGAATTACGACAAATCGTAAATCTGGGTGTGAGTAATATGTTTCTACACGTTGACGCTCGTAACTGTCTGTATCTCTCCGATACATTGAAACACCAGAGAGACTCCCGTCACCTACATAACCCCGGCGCGTTACGACGAGATACGGATGTATGGCATAGCCAGTGCCAACAGTAACACCATTCCATGTTACCCTGACTGTGGTGGGTGCAGTCAGATGTACTTGACGTAGATTATGTGCAAGCAAGGGCGGCAAATCAATATATGCTATATCTACGGGTGGAGCATCCATTCTCTTTTGCCGATTGTGAGGCACTGATGATAATTCTGCAAGAATGATAGAAGTTATGTAATTTATTAGTATCATTTGAAGGGTAGCCTCTTGGAAATTCCAGCGTCGTAGGCCGCGTAGGATACTACGTCAGAAACGAGGTCGTAAATTACGTCGGAAATTCGGATAGTAAATGATGTAATATACGAAGTTGTTTCCGACGTAGAATACGATGATGTTCTGTCGTGGGTTCATACGTAGTTCACGACGCCGTGACTTATAGCAAAATTTTGGTGGAAATATATATTTTTTTTATTGAAAAAAGAGCCTTGAATTGAACAAAAACGTTCCTAGAAACTTGTAAATATAATCATTATCAAAATAGATTTCTGCATTAATATGTCGTCAATCGAAGGATTGCCAAGAATGTTGAGCAGACTCAATACTAGCACAAAAAACAGTAGCTTTAAAATTAAAGTGAATAAAACAAAAATCATGGTGTTTGAAGAAAACATGGACATAGGAGAAGGAGGGTACTAGGCATCTCGTAGTGGGATTGAAACATCTTGGTGTGCTAAACCGATATTTCGAGAGAAAGATTAGAGTATTTCCCTTCTCTCACTTGCTTCCCATGTTCGTGCAGACCAACATGATCAACCATTCTCCGTCAGTTACCGGCAAACCCCGCGCCCAAGTCAGGAAGCATGCAGCTATTCTGCTCCTATACCAAACGAAAGGGTGAGAAAACTGTATGCAACATTGCGCCACACGATCCGAGGATAGAACAAGTTGGTCTCTGAAATCCTTGATTTCTCTGAGCTTTCAGAATTCCTGACATTATCTGCATTCTTCAAATTCTTCAGAATTTCTTTTAATATTTTGCAATATTTGGAAGCCCATGGAATTCAGGGAATTTCCTCAGTTCGGAAAAACAACAATTATAGCCTATGGCAATCCCACATAACGTGACTCTGTCAGGAAGCTTAGGCTTGGGCTGAATGTCATCTTTTTACATTCTCATTATTTATGATTGAGAAAGTATTAGAATTGTCAGAAATTTCACACCAAATTTTTTAAACGGATCTCCACGTTTTGAGACCCCCTGAAGCCGAAGATCAAGGTTTAGCGATAGCGCCTGTCTGTCTGTCTGTCTGCCTGTTCATCCATAAACATGAATACTCTCAAAAGAATGAACGGATCAAATCGAGCTTTGGCACACTGTTTTTAGGATGACAGATACGTGAAAAATTGTGCAGGAAAAATTAAAGATTGATAAAATATTTACAATTTTTGTTTGAACCATGCTTTGACAGAACTCGTTTTTTTGGTTTTATACTTCGTAAATTAATAAGTCGAAGATTCTATCTTTAAGTCAAACGACCACATATAAGTAAAAATGTTGAAATGAAGAATTAAAACTTTTAAAAAGTCCTACAAGATTATTTCAAACCATTTATTCATTTTACTTCTCGTTTTGGTTTTATTCATCGAAGACTCAAATTTTGAACCAAATGACGAAAAATACGAAGAAATCTCCAAAAGCAATTATAGCTTTTGAAAAGTTCTACAAAATTTATCGTCACCATTTTTTAGTAGCACTAATCATTTTTGTTTTATTTATTGAAAATACATACTATTCAGAAAATCGATAATCTAAATTTCAAACCACACGGAATGAGATACGGAAAATAATTTCAACAAGGAATTTCGCCTTTTAAAAAGTCCTACAAAATTATATTCAACCATTTTTTGATTGTACTTGTCGTTTTGGCTTTATTTTTCAAAAATGCTATGAAAAGATTGAAAATTCATATTTTGAGCTAAACGACGCCAAATACGAGAAAACATTTTTGGGCAAATCGCAACATTGAACAATTTCTTCAACATTTCTTTCAACCATTTTTTGACAAAACTCCTCGTTTGAAATTCATTTATCGATATTGCTGTGCAAAAAATTTGATAACGTTTTATTTGGATTGGAAATGGTTGGTCGTATGTTAGCTCATCTGACGACGTAGCATTTCTCCATATGTGGATCTATGTGGGAATCAACATGAATTCGTATATGAAGTCGAATGGTCCGATTGGGACACGAAATAGTATGGGAATCTATGTGGGATCCCATATGGAAAAATATGTGGGAACCTACACGGGAATACATGTGGAATCTTATACGTATCGTAGTATAGATGCGTGACACGTGTCTTGTCAGAACCTCCGAAACATTCAAAATATAACAATCTTTTTTTTGTTTAGCTTATATTCATCACAGGATCTTGAATAATGTCACTTTCATATCATTTGGTTTTTATTCGGATTGGAAACTATTGGCCATATGTTCCCTTTTCTGAAGACGAGGCATTTGTCCATATGTTGATCTATATGGGAATGCATATGAATTCCTGTGTAAAGTTGAATGGCCAAATTGGGACACGAATAGTATACGAATATGGGATCCCAAATAGGAACATATGTGGGAACCTACACGGGAATCAATATGGAATCCTATATGTATCGTAGTAGATACGTAACACGTGGCATGTGGGAACCTCTGAAATACCAAAAATTTAGACAATCGTTTTTTTTGATTGGTTTATATTTATCTCGGGGTCCTAAATCATATCCGTGTAAAATCGTTTGGTTTAGTTCGGATTAGAATTGGTTGGCCATATGTTATCTTTTCTGAAGACGTGGCATTTGGGAGTTACTGTTCAGAGTTTTTTGATGCACTGATGTGTACAATTTTAAGTACCGCAAGTGAAAATTGATTTATTTTCTGAACAAATTGAATATGATTTCACTTACCTAAATCATCATCAAATGCAATCACCATTCCTTGCGACAAAATCGCAAAAAGTATTAGGAAACTGACATTGAATATTGCTGCCATTTTTAAAAGAAACTGTGTCATCATTTATTGAAACTGATGGTGAAGGGCAAGATAATGTGTCTTTCATAAAGAAAGCTTGTTTACGCTAGCATAAAATTCTACGACTGGTTGAGTTTACATTGAAAGATAACTTACATTATACACAGACTGAGATTGTATACATGATGTTTTGAACTAAAGACACAGTTAATGAATGTTAGCGGTAATATATTTGATTTTTCACAATTCTCATCATAATGAAAAGGCATTAGTTTTATGTGAAAAGTGACTGTCGCGGATTTCTTCAAAAGTCAACGTTTCGTAACACCCTGAATCCGAAAAATCATGTTTTACGATGGTGCCTATCAGTCTGTCGTCGTCATTGATGTTGTCGTTGTTGCCGTCTGTGTACAGGATAATTTCTGAAAGACTGATCGGATTAGGCTGTGCTTTGGCACACGTTTTTAGGGGGGGGGGGGGGAAATTTTGGTTTTTTTAAATTGAATTTTTTTACCAATGGTGGGTTTTTTTTATTTTTTAAAAATTTCTATACGTACAAATACGGTGCAAAAGTTTAAAGTCAGCGAATACACTTCAATGCGTCAGCACGCAAACGCTTCACATTGGTCAATGCGTATGAATTCGTGAGAATAAAACGCACACTTGAATTCGCCCCAATGCATCACGGCGAATTTCAGCAAGTGTTGATTTATACAATTTGATCCGTAACAGAAAAACCAGCGTGCGGGGCATATCGAATGTACTGTAACTGTTTAGTAAATTGTCTCGTAGCTCAGTGGCGGGTACACTGGACTGATACACGAAGGATAGCGGTTTCAAGTCTCGACGCATGCACTTTCTATTAATTTTTTTCTAATTGACCTTGACCACGCATTTATATGAATTCGTACGCATTCAATTCGCGCTGTCTCAATTCATCTAAATGCATCTCAATGCGTTTGAACGAATCAGAAAACGGGATTCACGCGCATTAAAAAAATGTTAATTTGCCTCAATCCGTATCAATTCTTTCTTTTTTGCTGGGATCAATAAATGTGATTACAAAATCTTCTATCCCTCTTAATACTTAATCGAGAGCTCTAACTAGAGCCGCTGTGCTCGTTTTTAGTCTAAAGGGTGTGACTCAAAATTCGTAAAATTTTCCCTCATGCAAGAACGCCGTATATTTCATCGAATTTGGGTGCAAAGGCACCTGCCAAAAACGACTCACGAGGTCTAATGTTGACGTTACTTTTGTTCCAGCACATCTCTGAAATAAAACCTCGGCTGGTATGCGCTATTGGAGCGTTGAATAATGCCTAATTCGCGTAATTTTTCCATTTCTTCTTTCATTTTACTTCCAAGAAACATTGATACCGGATACGTTCTCATTAGAAATGATTTTTTATAATTTATTTCTAGCTCGTGTTTGTATGCTGAAATTCTACCTGGTATCTTTGAAAATACATTTTTATCACGCTGAATCTGTTTGAAAGATCGCTCTTTTTCATTTAATTCCAATACTCTGCACTGTGCTACCTTTTCATTAATCTCGTCATCACGTAATGCAAATTTATTCTTTTATCATCAAAATTTTCAATGTTATTTCCTTCTTTTACAAGATTTTGATGGCTTTCTTGGTCCATTAACTTCACTTTTATCGTTTTCTCTTTATCTTTGAATTCAATCATATTTTCTTCGAAGTCAATTTTACTTTTCAGTCTTTTTAATACACCAAGCCCAATTATACATTCTTTATTTAATTCAGGAACTATCAAAAATACGTAGGAACCATCCTAGTTGCCCATTTTAAAAGTTGCATATACTTGATCTTTTAATTTTACGGGTTTCGCCCCAGTAGCACCGACTATACTTGTGCCCACTACTGGTAATAATTCGCACTTTCTAAACGCCTCTATATTGTTTTCAAAAAATGTTTCTGAGATACATGTAACCTCGCTGCCTGCATCTATTAACGCCTTAGTATTTATATTGCTCGTTTTTTATCGTCATATTGCCCCCGATTGTAATGACTTTGATTTCGATTATCATGTTCACCTTGTCGATCAAAATCGCGATTTCTATCTGAATAGTTATTTTGGTATTTAGATTGATAATTCTCCAAATTTGATCCTCGCTGATCAAACTCGAAATTTTTTTTATGTTGATAATCACGTGAGTAATCCTGATTTTTATATCTATCGTTTTCCCGAAAGTTATTTCTACCATCTCAGTGAAGACCTGCACATTGATTATAGTGACTTTGCTTATAAGCTGAATTTTCTCGTGGTGAATGCTGTTAACGGTAATTTAATGGTCGTGCTTGGTCCAATCATTCTAAAAATTCGTTAAATTCTCGCAAGTTTTCATGTTTTTGATATATTGCTTATATATCTTATATATCTTCTTATATATAAGAAGATATATATCTTATATATCTTATATATCTTATATATTGCTCGAAACCGTTTAAGAACATCATAGGACGCTCGCGATTAGTATCGGAAAATTTAGGAACTGGATAATTTGTTAACAATGGGATTCTTACATTGGAAGATCCTATGTTTCTATCTACTCGCGTTTGTAGCGTAAATTGTAGTTCCTCAACATCTTGCAATCGTTTTCTATTTTACATATTCGTAACGATTAAATCAGCTTGATCTTAATGCAAGTTTTCGGTGATTGTTCTTAATGAATCGACTTTCTTTTCGACATCTTCAATGTTTTATTCTAAATAGCGACCCCGAGCATCACATCTTTCATTTTGACCGCCAATGTTATTTAATTCCTCCTCCTCAGAGTCTACCTCATTATTAGTAGGATTTTGCGCTGCTAGTACATTGCTGTCCGTTTCGTTTAATTTGTCTACATTTTGCAAGAGATCAGTTGTGCTATTCGCGATATTGATTTTCGATCGACCATGATTTTCGAATTGATCTTGGTTTGAACCATGATCACTATTTATTTGTGAGTCTTCGCAATCCGATTGGTCGGTTAATTCGTCGAGTACTATTTCGTCGTTGTATCAAAAAATGATTTCGACAATTTAATCCTCTTTTTAATTTTCCGTTGAGGACTTTTTTCAGTTATCTGATTGTCTGACATTTTTGGAAGTTAATTTCATTATAAAAAAAAAATAAAAAAAAATTATTCTTTATCTTTCAACATTCAAAACTGATTTCCCAAAAGCTGATTTATAAATTTCATTACTAAACCACATTAAAAGCTTTTATTCGTATTTAAATAGTAATGTAGAATTTAGATTTTATTTCATCATATTTCTCCGATCACGTTTAAATACCGTGTTAGAAATTTATTATCTTTATTCAGAACGTTAATGGATTTCGTTTGTGTATTGATAAAAACGATTATCCTTGCTAATGTGTTTCCATTCGCAAAAGTTATTGAGTTTCATTTGGTTCGACCACAACATCAATAAAATTCAATTAAAGCCTCATCATGTGTTTATGACCTGTCTGTTGTCGAATACAATGAGCGATCTTTATTCCTTGAGTTTAGAAAATTCATGGGTCTATGCTGGGAATTTGACTAATTCCTAAGGTGCCATGAATTTTCTTATTAAGATTATTGATCGTTGATTCGTAGATTGATTGTGCACAATGTTCCTCAATCTAACTCAGATAAGCTCCGGTATGAAAACGGGTTGAAAATCTGAATAGCGATATATGAAATCAGCCGACACATCACGGATAAACAAACAAAATTTCTCTCACAAACCCATTATTGTATAAGAGTCAGGATTAATTCAGAGTTACTGCATTGTCATTCTTGAGCTCCCACATTTTAGAGGGTGGAAAAAGAAGAAACGATATTGATCTCCAATACAGCTCTAATTAATCATGACCATGACAGCTCATGAGCATGGTAAGTCACTAATAACTGAAAATTAATCAAATAAAAATTCACGCTATGGGAATAAGAAAAAGAAATTTCCTCGAAAGTCCAGTTTTCCTTTACCTGCATTCTAGATCGCGACCCGTTGAGTTGGCGAAGAAATTTCTCCGAAGCGCATTCGATCGATAAGAGTCAAATGCCAAACGTGGTGTCCCTTGGAACCGTTCAACGAATACTGTTGATCCAGTCGCTCTCTGGTAATGATAGCGAACCCGTTTTCGTGGACTCTCATATTCCCACTTTTCAAGTGGTTGCGAACGTAACCGCACCCGTTCTACAGAGCCATGCATGTGACCTATATAACTCTTTCGCCCAGGACTTCGCAAGTCACTCAGAAGCGTATTTATTTTTTCTTTCGTCCGCTTTTGAGCGTATTTGATAAATATGAAATTATAATTTCATACTGAACAGTTTCAATATACTTTATACAATTTTGGCATCAGCGTCACACCCCTATAACCTTTAACCACCTACCCTTTGCCTTTCTTTATTATGGGTGCTACTACTGGTTCTTTCCATAACTCTGGCCACCCCTCTCCTCTCCATACTCTATTACACATTATCCTAGCCCATTCCTTTAGTTCTGTCCCCCCATATTTCCAGACTTCATTTGGAATCTCATCTATACCAGGTGCCTTTCCCTTGTTATGTCCTCTTTCTCTACCATATTTTTCTCCTTTCCTAACTTTTCTCTCTACCCCTCCTAGCAAATCCATAACATATTTTTTCCATTGTAACATTTGAATATGCTGGTTTACATTTTTTCTTCTTTTTCTCTCTCTATTTACTACTTTCCGAACCTCTTCTTCCGTCCTAGCCTTCTCCGCTTCTTCTTCAAATCTTTTACTTTCCTCCTCTTTTTTGTTGATCACACAACTTAGTATACTCCTTCTTTTTTCTTCTATATTCTTCTCCATGACTTTTTTCTTTTCTCCATTTTCTTAATGCCTTTCTGACCTCCTTTTTTTTCTCTTTACATTCCTTATCCCATCGATTTCTATCCCCTCCTTTACTAACTTCTTTTTCGCTTGTGTTTTCTAATCCTCTTTTTATTTCTCCTATCACTATTTCCATCTCCTCGTCCACATTTCCCTCTCCCATTTTGATATTTATAACCTTGTCTTTGAACTGTTCTTTTCCTTCCATTGAACAATCCCCTTTTTCTGCTATATTCCAGTAACATATCCTCCATTCTTCCCTACTTTCGTTTCTCGTCTATTTTTGTTTCTAACTATTTCTTATTTTCCTTTCTTCCGTTCCTTTCTCTCCTATTTTCCCGGCACTACTAACTCTTCTCTTTCTTCGTCCCAATCCCACCATACACCTTCTATTTGTATTCTGCCATACTTAACCCCACGTTCTTTTTCCCTTACGTCTTACCTTTTCCACTATTTGCCTTAACTTATACTGCATATTCCTTTCTATCCATGTCAAATCATTCTCTATTATCTCCGTACTTCCATATAACAACCTCTTCTTTGTCATCACTTCCCTCTTATGTTCCCATTTCTTTATTTTCACTAGTACCATTTTTTCTCCTCTTCGCGTTTCCTTTCCTACACTTCGCAATTCCTCTATCTCTACTTAAACATCTTTAGCATCTCTTTCCGCCCTATCCCTCTTCATATTTATGACTGGTTCTATTGAGCCGAACCTAACCGCCCTCAATCTCTCCCTCTCTACTTTTTTCCTATATTGACCCCATTTTTTGTCTCACTTTTCGCCGTGCAGAATACTTCCTCGTCCAAATCCATCAAAATGATTCGAAGCAACCTCTGTCCGTATCGCCTTACGTAACTTATGTACCTTCTGTCTCCACGGCGCTACCTCATCCTGCTAATTGTACCCTCTTTCGTGCTTCTCTCTCCCTATCGCTCCCTATCGCTCCCTGTCGCCGCTATTCCCCTGCACCTGTCTTTCCACCCTGCTCCTCACGCTGAGCAACCTAACCTCTCAGCCTACCCAAAATAGTCTCAAACTCTCAAAACATCACACAACTCTTCATTTTAAGGGCCCTGGAAATCGAGTCTAAATCGCAAAAATAAGATTCAGGCCAAACGGAGAACCATTTTGTCTTATATTTTGTATACATACTCTAAATAGTATAAAGACTCTCGGTAAAGTTCGATTTTTTCGAAAAATATTATATTTTACATGCAAAAATTAAAAGAAATAAATTTTCGTCGATAGCATCGTTGTACTAATGTGTTCTACTATTCAGCGAAGCTGGGAGCAGATAAGGCAGTTTTTTAGCTCGGATTTGCCTTTGCGCGATTCTAGCAAGAAAAGGAAAAACTACCACCCGTTATGACTCAAGTCTGCAGGTAATGAAACACCCACTGTGACCAATACTGATTTATTCAGGGGCGAACACACCGTATACGAAAACTAGGGGCCACTACCCAAATGAATGGGTGAATTCCTAAAAGGTTGGGTTCGTGTAGATGGTTGGGGGTGGACAATATCATTAAATGCAGACTGTAAAATAAAACTGTAAACAATATAATGTCTTGTAATCAATTCGCCCCTGAATTCATGAATGCAATATTCACGCCGAATCAGTGTAACTGTACAATTTTCGGCAACTTACTCCGAAAGTAGTACCTTGTTACATTAAATGAAAATATACAAGATCTCTGTATAAAAAGGCAGATTATACAAACATGCAAGATATCAATAATCTATGTCGCTCAATTTCCTCAGGAAAATAACAAATTTATTCGCATTGTATACAAACTTTGCATGTTTGCACAACTCAGGGGCTGTCTGCAAAGCTGGTTATAGAATTTTGATGAACGTGAGAGCTTGTACAAAAAGGTTTCAAATTTTAATTTGTCAAACAATCATTACAATCGGAAATGTTCCATTGTCAGTTTTTTGTAAACAATTTTTTTGGAAATAATTTAATTCTTTATTAACAACACAAATTTATAATAGAACTTTCAGCTCGCTAAGCAAAAATAAAACTTTTTTGCCTCTTGTACTTGTTTCGTAGGGTAAACCGTTCGTAATCAACATGATAATTATAATTTATAATTCATATATTTTGTTAAAAATTCGTCTTTCAAATTCGTGTTTTTTGTTGCAAAATAAAAATATATTCAGTTAAAAAATCATGTATTTTGTTAAAAATATGTCTTTCGATACAAAATTAATCTTCTCGGTTACAAATCCAATTACTTGGTTGAATGTTGAAATACTTTGTCAAACATGAATTTGTTGACTGAAAATGAATCATTTCTGAATACAATTCATCTCTTTGCTAGAAAATTGAACTATTTTCTTGTAAATTAATCATTTTCAGTTGAACCTTCAATTATTTCGTTGATCCGTTTCGTCGAGCATAAATTCATCTCGTTTCTTTAAAAATATTCTACTTTGAGAAAATTTGACAATTTGGTTAAAGTCATTTTTTTATAAGGATTCTTCACTTTACTTGAAAATTCATCTGTTTGGATCAAAATTGTACTATTTTGTTGAAAAATCATTGTTTTTGTTTGGAAATTTATTTGTTCTAACTGAAAAATTTACTCTCCCACTGCAAGATTTACACATGTACTTGAAAAATCATCTCATTGGCTGTAAATTTGAGTATTATGCTAAACATTCTGTTCCTTTGTCGAAATTAAATTTTTTAACTGAAAATTCAACTATTCCACATATATCGTGAAAAGTTTATCTTCCTTCATTGCAAATTCATCTATTTTGTTAAAATTGGTTTTTTTAGTAGGAAATCCATACTTCTTTCTTGAAAATTTATCTCTGTGGTTGAAAAGTTAACGATTCTGTTGAAATTTTAACCTCATTCAATTGTTTGGTTCATAATTTGTGAATTTTGTTGAAAATTCGTCTTTTTTGTTACAAAAGAAATACTCTTCTTACTTAAAAATTAAAAAGTTTGGTTTAAAATTCATTTCTTTTGTTTCAAATTCGTGTTTTTCGTTTAAAAATTGAAATATTCAGTTGGAAAATCATGTATTTTGTTAACAATTGGTCTTTGTCGGTACAAAATTAACCTTCTCGTTTGCAAATTCAACTATTATTTCGTTGAACATTCGTGTTGTTCGGTATAAAATCATTTTTCATTGGGCAGTATTTGCCCAAAAGTAATATTATGAAGTAAAACATCAGTCGCCAAACGATTAACTGAGTTGTGCAAACATGCCAATTTTGTGTCCAATGCAAATAAATCTGTTATTTGTCGGAGGAAATTGAGCGACATAGATTATTGATATATTGCATGTTTGTATAATCTGCCTTTTTATACAGATATCTTGTATATTGCCATTTAATGTAACAAGGTACTACTTTCGGAGTAAGTTCCCGGAAATTTCAGTTACACTGATTCGACGTGAACATTGCATGCATGAATTCGGGGGGCAAATTGATTATAAGGCATTATATTGTTTACAGTTTTATTTAACAGTCTCCATTTGATGATATTGTTTAACCCCAACCACCTACATCAACCCAACCTTTTGGGAATTCATCCACTCATTTGGGTAGGGGCCCCTAGTTTTCGTAATCGTATGTTCGCTCCTGAATAAATCAGTGTTGGTCACAGTGGGTGTTTCATTACCTGCAGACTTGAGTCATAACGGATGGTAGTTTTTCCTTTTCTCGCTTAGATCGCACAAAGGAAAATCCGAGCTGAAAACTGCCTTACTTGCCCCCTACTTCGCTGAATAGTAGAACACATTACTACAGTAAAACAAAATTCTAGTTGAACCAACCAGAATTCTGGTTAATTCAACTAGAATAGAGTGTTAAATATGCCCTTAGTATAAATTCTGGTTAAAAGTATTAGATTTTTCCGGTTGGAAAATTTCTGGTTAATGTTACCAGAAATTTTGGGGTAAATTTAACCAGAATTTCTGGTAAGGGTAACCAGAAATATTAACTAGACAGTTTTCTAGTAGCTTAAGAATACAGCGTTTTGGTCAACATAATCAGATATTCTGGTAAACATAACCAGATGTTCTGGTAAGCTCAACCAGATATTCTGGTACCCGTCGATTTTCGACTTATCGAATTTCGATACTTTTCTACCTTCATGGACTCTTCCTAACCCTCTCTGAAATTACATGGACTGTATCCCTAAGAAAATAATCTAACAAAAGTTTATTATAACAGTGTGCAGCAACCATGTTCCGCTTCGCTAAAATTTCATCTCTCTAGAATCTATATGTGGATATATTAATAAATGTCGATAGATACAAGACTCGAAGCAAAAGCAGTATATCGTTAATGCATTATGTTTCTGAAAATATTCGTTAAGACTATTTTGTTTGGGATGTTACATAATATGCACTCACGTCATTTGGTCAGTACCAAAATTCTCGAACATTACTTTGTTGAAATTTTTTAACCAGACGCGTCTAGTAACTTTAACTAGAACTTTTTTCTTGAGTGTACAACGATGCTATCGACAAAAATTTATTTCCTTTAATTTTTGCATGAAAAATAGAATTTTTTCGAAAAATTCGTGCTTTACCGAGAGTCTTTACACTCTTGAGAGTATGTATACAAAAAATCAGACAAAATGGCTTCGCTGTTTGGCCTGAATCTTAATTTTACAATTTACACTTGATTTCCAGGGCCCTTAAACAAGGATGCGTTATGTCCTCATGGCTATTTATCATATTCATGGACAAGTGTCTAAAAATGGCCTTCTTCGACGAAGAAGATGTAGATCTCGAGACAGTGAGGGTACGTGGGTTAGCTTTGGCCGATGAGAAGGTTGCTATGGCAGAATCAATCGAAGACTTGCAAAGAATGTTGAGTAAACTAAATACAAGCATGAAGAAAATGGGCCTCAAAATTAACGTGAATAAAACAAAAATCATAGTATTTGAAGGAAAAGGTGAAAAAACAATGTGCAACATTGTCCTGAATGATGAAAGATTAGAACAAATTGATAAATATGTGTATCTGGGTAGCCTATTCACTAGTGACGGGAAGATAGATGGGGAGTTAGATAGGCGCATAAACGAGGGTAAGAAGGTTATCGGTAGAGCAGGGCCCATTGTCAGAAGTAAAAACATATAAAAAAAACTAAAATGCCAATACATAATTCTATATTTGTACCGACTGCACTGTACGACAGCGAGACATGGACATGTCAAGAAAAGGACATGAGTAAGATTAACGCGATTGGCATGAAACCTCTGCGTACAATATGCGGGAAAACACTGATGGAAGAAGTCCGAAACGAGATAATCGTCAAAGAATGTGGTACAGGAGAGACACTATTTAATATATGGGATAGAAATCAGTTAAGATGGTTCAGACGTGTTAAAAGAAGGAAAGATGAACGTCTAACAAAACAAATGTAAAAAGGGGGAACCTCAAATAAAAACATTGTGAGGTTCTTCACTGGGGGTGATCGCTAGAGAGATTGGTCACCAACCTGGGTCGGAGCAGTGTTGCGGAACAAACGTGTTATTTTAATAAATAACACGAGAATTCTAGATCAATCTAAAAAATATATACCTTATACCTATATACCTATCTACACATTACTATTTTCCAACCGAGCGAGTCACGCCTACCTCGAAAGGGAAATGGCTTCCTGGTATAATAATAATAATATGAACAAAACTTTAAAGGCTACGATTACCGGTGTATGAATGAAAGCTTCATATGTGACGTGATCCGAGAAAAGGGACCTACTAGGCAAAAGTGAAATTTTACAGGGCGAGCGATTGAAGAAATATCTGCCGCCTCGCACGCGTTCAAAGACTCTTTTTCAATAATTTAAATCCCGTAAAATAATGCAGATACAAAATTTCTGATTGCACCCCAAGAAAGATCAGGTCAAGAACTTATAGCATCCATCATAATCAGAAGATCGATTTTTTGGCTAGTAGGTCCCTTTTATCGGATCGCGTCACATATATGTATTATCGTGTTTACCTACTTTTACATCTACCTAATAACGACTTTTGTCATCCGAGCACTTTTGTCACTTCATTTTATGAAAAATATGTGAAATACTTCATGTCAACACAAGATCTTGGTATTATATCATCTATCATTTTTTCTGACGAGGCAGGAGTGCCAATGAATGAAACCATTCCAGAATTGCATGGTCTGGTCATTGGCACTAGGTTGCGCAAAAATGATAGTAGGATTAAAATAATATCAATAAAATAAGATAAATTTCCGCATTTTCTTAATATCCAACAAAAATTAGAAGGGGTGCCAATAAACAGCGCATTGCTAATCACTAGTGCTCTTACCCTACCCCTTTCTTTATTCACGACCGACCCTCTCAACCCACACTTCTCCTTCACGATATATTCTCTCACCCCCTTCTGCCACTCTTTTCTTCATCCTAACATACCTTTAACTCTATCCCTCTTATCCTCTAAATTCTTAACCCTCCTCTAACCACCCTTGCACTCCTCCCCAATCTACACTCTCAACCATTCCCCCACGCCTCTTTACTTTCTCTGACACTATGTTCACTTTCTCCATTAGCCTTTATTGATTCTTGGGAATTATTATTAGGACCATTTTTAGTTTTTATTGGAATCTTATTTTTAAAAGTACTTATTGATAAGATTCAGTATGCTATAAAAATGCAATCAAGCTGAGAATAAGAACCTCTTAGCAAGCTTTGCGGTGGTATTGCTATTGAATAAGGCGGAGGAGTAAGGGTTAGGAGGAGAGGGTTGAATGAAGAAGGTTTGGTTGAGGGGGAGGGATACTGGGAGGGGAGTAGTAGGATATGGGGTAGGGGGGTTGGATTGTGAAATAGACTAATAGAGAACCAGAGGAAGAGAAGCGTACGGTGGCGTGATATGAGAGGAAAGGGTTGAGGAAGGGGTGGTATAGGGTTTGAGGGGGTGGTATATGAAACGTTAAAAGATTGAAGAAGGAGGGGGGGTTGCTATTGACCATTAGAATTGATTTTAAATATAATAGATTTGAATAGGCTACGAAACTCTTTTCTGTAGACGAATAGATTATACTTGAACTCATTTTTATTTTTGTTCACTGGTTTTCCAGTACATAAAAAAGTGAAGAAAGGGAAAACCCGGATTCTGCAGGTTTGACGATAGTTTCAACAAGTTTTATGAAATTTATAAATAAAGAAAACTATTAAGCACCAATTAAATCAACTACACATCCTGTAAATAATACATTGAGAACGTATTTGATATTTCCTCCTTTAAACATTTTTCTTCATATTTCAAGTTAATGATCGATTCATATTCGCTTGAATATCCGTGTAATGGCCCATGTTACGAGGGGGGTCACCTGAGTTAAAGGTATACTAATGCACTGTGCTTATGAGTCACGTTCTAGTCTTATAAGGGCGCCTACTATAAGGATTCAACCTCTTATAACGCTAATATCGCTCCTTCATTATTGCCAGTCAAGCGAAAGGCTAGATAAGTTTTTCTCTCTCTATAGAACGCCAATAATGCTCCATTTCACTGGCCTTAATAGCGAATGAGCTCATAAATAGTCTATCGGGAAATTGATCTTATTATATCTTTATACTTCGTTTAAAAAACTTATAATTTTTATGACACTGAATAAGTATAAAATCGTGATGTAGTCTGCATTTTTAGTTTCTTTGCAAATTGTAAGTAAATCGTGTATGATGAGATCTTGTTAGCAATTGTTTAATGTAGTTTGAGTAAAAAAAATATAATGGATTTATGAGAAGGAAAATGATTGCTGATTAAATGAACTTACTAAACTTTGTAATATAGTGAGTATATCTCTATTGAAAATCTCAGAAGAAATATTTAAATATCTTACAAAAGTTATATAATTATAAAAAGTTCCAAAAAACATTGTTAACATGTATTTTTCCACCTTTTTTTACCACTAATACCTCAAACAGACCGAAGGATTAAAAAAAATATGTATTGCTTTTTTGTTAGCACTTTACGATATTTTTAAAATGGGATTTTTATAGTAAAATTTCTTTCAATAACATAATTCAAAGCTGATGCAAGAATATAAAAGATTCGTTGACCGGAGAAGAATCGATTGACCTATAATATTGATAAATTTTATTAAAGAGTAAAGAAGTTATGATCATTTATATTATTTGATAAATCGATTTTTACAGTACAAATTTTCTCATTTACATAATTTAAAGTTGATGCAAGAAAAGAAAAGATTGTTTATTTCGAGACGAATCAATTCACCTATAATATGAATACATTTTATTGAAGAGTACGGAAATTATGGTTATATATAATATTTAAAAAATTGGTTCTTTATAGTTAAACTTTTTTCATTATTATAATTCAAAATTTATGGAGGAACAAAAAAGATTCCTTGCTTAAAGACAAATCGATTGACCGATTGATCTGAATTAAACTTCTTCTAGGCAAAAAATATGGATACTTACAAATAAAAATTGTAAAACTTCAATTGAAAAACCTAAAAGAAGCAATATCACGATTTAAATACAGAATTAATTATGCCCCGCTTTCCCCCACATATTTTATGCTTAGCCCCCGTTTACAGTATATAGACAGTTTACTTGTTAAAATCAACATGTAAAATGAATAAATAAATAATAATATTAATAACATAAATCAACCTGAAGAGGCTTTTTAATTTTGTTGAAAAAATAATTGTCTATACAAATTAAATATTATTAAAATTTTGTTAAAATTTTTACAATTATCAAACTTATGAAAATACACGTTGTATTGGCAAAAATGGTATAACCACAAGACTGTCATCTCCAAACCGCAAAGTGACAAACCAATATTGTTAACAGTTTTTCTACGTCATTCAACATAAGCGTACATTTTTGTGGTCCCATATTATATGGATTGTAAACTTTAGTAATTAATTATAAACAATCTAAGCGTTTGGGACCTAATGGTTGGGACCTTATATTGGACCGTTTATTTTCGGAACTCATTGTTTTGTTCCTTATGGTTCTGGGCCTTACCGTTTTGGACTTGTGGGTTACAACTCATAGTGTTTAGGACATAAGACTAAATACTTGACATTCAGAACTTGCAAGTAGAGAAAAAAATTAACGAAATTTGGATTACTATTCGTTTTATTTTCAATTTATTGAAATCATTATTAAAAATATAATATTTAACAAATATTTTAGATAATACATTTAAATAGTCTACATAATCCTTTTTGTAGACACATTTTGCCTACCTTGACTAATGTTTTTAATTAGTGGGACATTTTACTTTGTGAGGCCCAAATGAATCCCACACGTTAATTTGGAAGAATTTTTTTGAAAATTCCTGCAATTCGTGGAAAGACATCGTTGGTTCGCTCAGGCGTACCAAGATGTCGGGAACCACAGTCTCTCTCTTGGGCCCGACTCTCCCACATTCGGTCCCAACCTGACCGCATTCCGCAAAGAATCTGTCTCTCCGGCAGTGCTTGCAACCTTTCGGAGTTCGATATCTGCTCTCGAAAGTACTTACCGAGTTCTTTGTCTTATATATCCTGAAATCACGACGTGCTGTACTCTCGATAGGTAACCTTTAATTGGGCCCGATGTTAATTAAATGTTTTGATTTCTCCTTATACTGTAGAGTGAGTAAAGATTTTTTGATTGAAGGTATAACACTTCGGAGCATTTTTTATCGCCTCATCTCTGATAGATTGTTTTGATTAGTTTACTGCGATTGAACTCAGGTGATCTATTAATTGACAAACTGAGCACCGTTATGGAGAAGAATAGTGGGAAGATACCTTGGAGGTCTTACATCAATGGGGTCGCCTTTTATAGATGTTTTAATTTATTTTTTATTTTTAGATGTGAAATACAAACGTAAATATTGCAGTAAAAATGTTATAAGGTTATATAATGTTTATGTGAAATTGGTATTATGGTATAAGAATCTAATTATAATAAATATACGATAAAAAATACGGCAAAATAAATTTCTTCAAATTCTATCAAATATGTTGGTAACATTAAAAAAGTTTTTTGAAACAAACTTTATGAAACTAATCTTATTATTTTACTCAAAAATATCAGAATAATTGAATGCACATAATTCTATTAAAATAAACTATATATGTATTTCAATAAATTGAGAAAGAGAGGCTTGGAGACAACCACGCAGTATTAAAAATAAACATTTAAATTGTTTATTTTTTTAGGTTCAATAAAATAATTAAAACTTAATAAATGTATCAATTGTTATTGTTTTCTTTCTAAAATAGATATACAACGATTTTGAGGATAGGTTATTTTTAAACAGACTTGTTCCACTTTAGGGATGCACAATTTGGGAACCAGTAGTACAGATACCTAAGTAAAAAAAGAACATATGGGTCGTACAGAAACTTCATATTCGTGTAAATCCATACTAGATGGATTTAAAAATATCTCTACTATGAGTGTGCCTTTTTTTTCTTATTTTTTGGTTAAAAATCCTTATAGCCCATTAAAAAAAAATTCTAGTTGAACCAACCAGAATTCTGGTTAATTCAACTAGAATAGAGCGTTAAATATGCCCTTACTATAAATTCTGGTTAAAAGTATCAGAATTTTCTGGTTAATCTTACCAGAAATTCGGGTAAATTTAACCAGAATGTCTGGTAAGGTTAATCAGAAATATTTACTAGACAGTTTTCTAGTAGCTTAAAAATACAGCGTTTTGGTCAACATAACCGGATATTCTGGTAAACTTAACCAGATGTTTTGGTAAGCTCAACCAGATATTCTGGTACCCATCGATTTTCGACAATCGAATTTCGATACTTTTCTACCTTCATGGACATTTTTAAACTAAAAGAGACGAATTTTTAACCAAAAATGGACAAGTTAAATTTTCAATGATTTCAAACGAACACAAAAGATTTCACAAATAAAGATTAAAGAAAACTTTCACAAATATTTCAAAGATTTCATGAAAATTTCAAAATATTTCAAGGATTTTAAAATTTCAAAGGATTTCAAATATTTTACAAAAATTTAAAAAGATTTCACAGAAATTGGAAGATCTCACAAAGATTTTAAGTACTTCAAGAGATTTCACAAAGAGTATAAATACTTCAAGAAATTTCAAGAAATTTACAAATATTTCAAAGATTTCATAAAAATTTCCAAAAATTTCAATGATTTTAAGGATTCTAACGATTTAAAATATTTTATAAACATTTAAAGATTCCAAAAAATTTCACCGAAATTTCAAGATTTTACAAAAATTTTAAGTGCTTCAAGAGATTTCAACGAATTCACAAATATTTCAAAGATTTCATCAAAGTTTCGAAAAATTTCAAAAATGACAAGGATTTTAAAGGTTTAAAGAATTAAAAATATTTTACAAAAATTTGAAAAGATTCAAAAAGATTTCACAGAAATTTCAAGATTTCAATGATTTCAAAGACGACTTACGTTCGTAAAAAATTCAGAATTTGTTTATGTATGTTTCTGCTTTCTTTAAAAATAGTTGGCCAATAAGAAATAAAATGGTTCATTTTTACATCTATAAAAAACGGTTATTTCCTTATTTGATATAAAAAAAGGAAACCTGGAAAAACTTGACTTCTTGACCTGGAAAACCTGGATATTTTCTTTTTTTAATAATAAAATAAATAAATAAAAAATAAATAATAAATAAAATAATTTTTTGAATTTTTGAATTTAATTAATTTCGAAAGTTGAACTACTTTCTTGAAATTTAATTTTTTTTATTGAAGATTCATAATTTTAGTTGAAAATTCATTTTTTTTTGGTTAAAAACTTAATTTTCAAATTGACAATTAAAAAGATATTTTTCGTTGAAAATTCATCTTTTTAAGTTAAAAAAAAATTTGAAAAAAAAGACCTTGAATTTCGTTCTTAAGAATCGCTGGTCTCCATTTTAATTTAAAAAAAGAAAAAAGAAAAAGGCGACCTTCAAATTCCCTTTCGTTTTTATATACTTTTTTAAGTCACAATTAAAAACAAACATTTGCAAATATTTTTTCAAATTAAAAATTCAACTCATTGGATGAAAGTTAATTTTTTGATTAAAGATTCCTAATTTTAGTTGAAAATTAGTTTTTTTTTTTGGTTAAAAATTAATGTTTTTAACTGATAATTTTACTATTTTGTTGAAAATGAAAGTGATTGTTTGGAAATTAATTTTTTTTTGTTGAAAATTCATATTTCTGGGTTGAAAATTCAACTGTTTTGTAGAAAATTCGTATTTTCGACTCAAATTTTTGTCAGAAATTGATAAAAAATTGAACTATTTGGTTGCAAATTTATATATTCTGTTGAAAATTCGTCTTTTTGGGTAGAAAAACAATTGTTTCGATAAAAATTCAACTGATTGGTTGAAAATTAATCTATGTTACTTGAGAATCCAACTATTTTGTTGAAAATTTGTTTTTGCAGCTTAAATCCAATTGTTTTTTTTTGAAATTACATTCTATTTTCTTTTTAATATCAGCCCTACATATATTACATTCTTCGTTGAAAATTCATCTTTTTAAGTTAAAAACTCAACTCACTGGTTGAAAGTTGAACTACTTTCTTAAAATTTAAGTTTTTTTTTATTGAAGATTCATAATTTTAGTTGAAAATTAATTTTGTTGTTGTTGAAAATTAATTTTTTGAATTGACATTTGAACTATTTGGTTAAAAATCAACTTTTTTGTTGAAAAGTAGAAAATTCGTATTTTAGACTCGAAATTTCAACACTTTTGTAGAAAATTTAAGTATTTTGTTGGAAATTGATGTATTTTGTTGAAAATTCACCTTTTTTGGTAGAAAAACAATTTTTCAGTTAAAAATTCAACAGCTTGGTTGAAAATTAATCTGTTTTAGTTGAGATTTCAACTATTGAATTTTTAGTTCAAAATTCATCTTTTTAAGTCGAAAATTTAACTCATTGGTGGCAAGTTGAACTAATTTCTTGAAAGTTAATGTTTTTCGTGAAAAATTTATAATTTTAGTAAGAAAACAATTTTTTGGTTAAAAATTCAACTGATTGGTTGGAAATCTTTTTGGTTGAAAATTCATTTCCTTGGTTACAAATTTAACTCTTAGGTTGAAAATTCTTTTTAAAATTATAATATATGCTTGAAAATTCATGTATTTTGTTAAAAATTGATGTTTTTTGGCAAAACATTAATCTTCTTGCTTGAAAATTTAACTATTTCGTTGAAAATTTATTTTATTTTTTGAAATTTAATTTTTTTACTGTAAATTTAAATATTCTATTTTAAGTTGAAATTTTATCTGTTTTAGGTTAAAATTCAATTCCTTTTAAAAAATTTGTATTTTTGGTAGAAAAGTTATCTTCTTATTTATAACTTTATTTCTTTGGTTAAAAATTAATTACTTTGATTGAAAAATTAACTATAATATTGAATTTTTTGTTTGGTTGTCAATTTATTTCTAATTGAAAATTGAGCTATTCTATTTTTGTTTGAAATTGTTTTTTTTTTTAGTTGAAAATTCAAGTATTTGGTTGAAAATTGGTCTTTTTTGGTAGAAAATTCATCTTTTGGGTTGAAAATTCAACTTATTTGGGTAAAAATTAATTTTTTTGGTTAGTTGAAAATAGAACTATTTTGTTGAAAATTCGTTTTTGATCGATTTATCTTCTCTGATTGAAATTTAATCTCGGTTCAAAATTTATCGGGTTGAAAATTAAACTATTTCGTTAACAATTTATTTTATTTGGTTGTAAATTACTTTTTTTTTACTAAAAATATATCTATTCTATTTTAAGTTGAAATTTTTTTTTGTTGAAAATTCATGTACATTGTTGCAAATTTGTATTTTTTGGCAGAAAATTCATCTTCGGGGTTAAAAATTCAACTGTTTATTTAAAAATTTATTTTTGTTGTTAAAGGTTCATCATTTTATTTAATAATTCATTTCTTTGGTTGAAAATTTAATTTTTTGGTTAAAAATTAGTTTTTTTTTAGTTAAAAATTAAATTTTTTAACGGAAAATGTAACTATTTTATTTTTACTTTAAAATGTATCTTTTTCAGTTGAAGGTTCATTTATTTGGTTGAAAACTCATCTTTCTTGGTTGAAAATTGAACTATTTTGTTGAAAATTCCTTTTTTATTGTTTGAAAATTAATTTTTCTATCTGAAAATTTAATTCATCCATTTTTAGTTAAAAATTCTCTTTTGGGTTGAAAATTCAACTATTTGGGAAAAAATAATTTTTTTGAAGGTGTATGATTTTAGTAAAAAATAAATTTCTTTGTTTGAAAAACTAACTATTTTGTTAAAATTAAATTTTTTTTATGAAAACATTAATTTTTTTAACTGAAAATTTGACTATTCCATTTTTTCTAGAACTAATTGATTGAAAATTCGTATTTTTTGGTTTATTAAAAGTTTTTTTGATTGAAAGCTAAAATGTTTTTTGCTGGAAATATAAACTATTAAACTTTTTCTTGAGAATTAATTTTTTTATCAAGGAATAATCGCTTTGGCTAAAAATGTAACTATTTTGTTAAAATTATTTTTTTTCTTGGTTAAAAATTAATTGTTTCAACTGAAAATTCAGCCAGAGAAAGTCAGGGAATTACGAAATTTGAATTTTTTAGCAACCCTGGTTTTCTTGCCTCTTTTTTTTATTTTGAATGGAGAAATTTGATGGTTTATTCTGACTTTAATTTCTTAAATTATTATTTTATTGTACTATAATTGTCTTTTTAGTTTCAGTTAGAAGAAGCATTCTTTCATGGCCATCCAGCTTCTACTCGCAAAACTGTCGAGTTCGTATCTGAAAGAGTGGCATCTACTTGTGTAAAGTACATTTGCAATTCTTTGCTACCTTCCGCTAGAGAGAAGAGTTTGAATGAACTTCGGAAAGTCATAGAAGAAAAATACAGCAAAAACTTTGAAGATGATCCTAATTCTCTAAAAGTGAGTATTTGTTTTCAAAAATCCTCTAAAATACCTAAAATCGATAATTCTGACCCTTTTTCACATTTTTTCGCAAAGTTTCCATTTATTTTTAAAGAAACATAATCAGAAATTTAGGACATGAGAAAATAAGACGATTTTTAAGTTATTTTCATGAATGATACATTTTTTTAAATTATTTCTTTTTAGCCTACTCAAAAAAATACTTTGAACAATTCCGGGTTTCATACTGGAAAAATACACTTCAGAAAAAATTTACAAGGATAAGGAATCCAAATATTTCTGCTCATAAAAATAAATTTAAACAAATTTTAAATTTGAGTAACAGTAAATGTATTTTTTGACCGGAAATTTGACAAATTTTTAGAATAGAAATTTATCCGTCAGTTTGAAATATTACAAATTTCATATCACATGATATAATGCAATTTAAAATAAAATCGATTTCAACTTTTTTTTATGTTGAGTTCAATTTTTAACTTTTTTAATTATTCAATCATTTAGTTCACAATGCATAATTCTAAAATCGTTTACCTACAAAATTTCCCATTCTAGGTCTTCATTTTTAAGTGTACATGTTCAATTTAAAGAATTTTAAAATGCAGTTTTTAGAACTTAAACCATTAGAAATTAAAAGCGTTTAACTTGAAAAATTTTGGATGAATAACGTTTTAAGTTGTTAAAATATAAATATAACTTAATTAACGATTATAAATCTATTCAAAATTAAATAATTTACAGATTTAACGTTAAAAATTAAATTTTTGCAATTCGAAAGTCAGTTAAACAAATTTAAACGTCTGATTGAAATTTCAAAAACTATTTTCAACTTTAAAAATAATTTCAAATGAAGATATTTATAATTAAACGCTGTAATTCAATTTCAAATCTTATTCAAAGACTGTTTAGTCTAAATTATTCCGTTTTTAAACCATATAATTTAAAAAAATTTAATTAAAACAAGAACCAATTTTTAATGTTTAGCAATATTTAACTGTTTATTTAAATTGGGCGATTATAAATCAAATATTCAAAACTAAACAATTGGAAACTGAATTTTTTTAAAAAATGTCGTTACAATTTTAATTGTTCCATGTTTAAAATTTTTAATTGAAACGTTTGAATTTCACAATTCTAATTTTAAAAGAAAGGGAAGAAATTTTTGTTTTAATTTTTTTCAGAATTGGAATTGGAAATTTTAGTTTTTTAATTTTTGTTGAATCGGCAGAGTAACATTTTATATATTAAAGATTTTCGTCGAGTTGGAAGGCCCTTTTTTTTGTTTTCATTGAGTTGGAAGGGAGAAAATTTCGGTTTTTAATGTTTTATAAATTGGAAGAATAATTTTTTATTTTCAACATTTTTGTTGCGCTGGAAGGGAGGGAATTTTGGTTTTCAATTTTTTTTTTCTGAATCGGAAGGGGCCCTTTTTTGTTTTTATTATTTTTATCGAGTTGGAAGGGATTAAATTTTGGTTATTTTTTGCTGAATTGGAAGTGGCATTTTTTATTTTTAGTGTTTTTATGGAGTTTAAGGGAAGAGTTTTTTATTTTCAATTTTTTTGTCTCAAGTGGAAGAGGGTAATTTTTTATTTTTCACATTTGTATTTAGTTCGAAGGAAGGAAATTTTATTTTACAATTTTTTTCTGAATTGGAGGAGGGAAATATTTTATCTTCAAGATTTTTATAAAGTATGAAGGGACGAAATTTTGGTTTTAAATTTTTTTCTAAATTGCATTTTTTATTTTCAATCTTTTTTCTTAATTGGAAGAGGGTAATTTTTTATTTTTAACATTTTTTCGGTCTAGAATGGAAGAAATTTTGGATTTCAATTTTTTTCTGAGTTGTAAGAGGAACATTTTTTAGTTTTTAAGATTTTTATCGAGTTGGAAAGGAGATTTTCGGTTTTCAATTTATTCTGAATTGGAAGAGGCCCAATTTTTTCTTCTCGGCGTTTTATTTTGAGCTTAAGGGAAGAATTTTTTATTAACAATTTTTTTTCTCAATTAGAAAAAGGAAATTTTTTATTTTTAAGTTTTTTATTGCGTTGGAAAGGAAAAAAATTTGGTTTTCAATTTTTTTCTCAAATGCATAAGGGATATCTTTTATTTTTATGATTTTTGTAGAGTTGGTAGGAACGAAATTTTGGTTTTCAAGTTTTTCTAAACTGGAAGAGATTTCCTCTGTTTTGAACATTTTTATTGAGTTGGAAGGGATTAAATTTTTTTTCTGAATTGGAAAATACAATTTTTTTTCTTTTTAGTGTTTTCATTGAGTATAAGGGATGAATTTTTTCCCCCCTCAAGTGGAAGAGGGAAATTTTTTATTTTTAACATTTTTATTTAGTTCTAAGGAAGCAAATTTTCGTTTTTAATTTTTTTCTAAAGTGCAAGAGGGAATTTTTTTATTTTTAACATTTTTATTTAGTTGGAAGAGAGAACATTTTGTTTTACAATTTTTTTCTGAATAGAGGAGGGAAATTTATTTTCAAGATTTTTCTAAAGTACCCCAAGGGAAGAATTTTTTATTTACAATTTTTTTCTGAATTGAAAGAGGGAAATTTTGCATTTTTAACTTTTTTATTGTGTTGGAAAGGAAGAAATTTTGGTTTTTAATTTTTTTCCTGAATTGGAAAAGGGACATTTTTTATTTCTATGATTTTTGTCGAGTTGGTAGGAACGAAATTTTGGTTTTCAAGTTTTTCTAAACTGGAAAAGGTACTTCCTTTGTTTTGAACATTTTTATTGAGTTGGAAGGGAAGACATTTTAGTTTTCAATTTTTTTTTCTGAATTGAACGAGGGACATTTTTTTATTTTTATAGAGATGGAAGGTACGAAATTTTGGTTATTTATTTTTTTCTGAACTGTAAGAGGATAATTTTTTGTTGAGTTGGAAGGGAGGAAATTTCGGTTTTCAGTTTTTTCTGAATTGGAAAAGGGACATTTTTTTAAAGATTTTAATCTGGTTGGAAGTGAGAAAGTTTTGATTTTAATTTGACCTAAATTGAAAGAATTTTTTTTTATTTCTAACATTTTTATTGAGCTGGAAGGGAAGAATTTTTACTCATTAATTGTTTTTCTGAATTGGAAGAGGCCTTTTTTAACTTTTATTTTTAATTTTGAAAATTCAGATGAAAAAAGGGAACTTTTTATTTTTAATTTTGTACTGAATCATTCGATTGGAAAGTGTTAAAAGCTTCCATTCTATGCCTATAAATTTTTGAGCGTTTGAATAAAAAATTTATAATTTAATTGGTAGTTCAGTTTTGATTACGAAGTATTTTTCTCCTCAATTAAAACGGCCACCCAGAATAAAATTCCCTTTTAATTCCCTTTTTTTTCGAAAAAATCCCCTATGATGCCAGCAATTTCTATATAATTCTTTAATTTATATTTTTTTTTCTTTTAGACTCTTATGATGAGCGATATGAATGCATTAGCAGCGAGTCTTTCGAAACAAGTTAAGAAACAGTGTGAGGAAGTGATTCCGCCAATGTGCAAAAAACGTGCCTCACAATCCATCGAATCCCTGTTGGCAGAAGATACTTTGTTACCCGTTCAACAAACCTGCATTCAGATTGCGATTAGAATGGCAACTGATCGCATTCGCCAGTGGATTCAATCCCACATTGTTGGTGGATCATTATTTATGCGAGATATGGAGTCTGAAATTAGTCGATTAGTGAAAAGTGATAGTTCTTCACGCACTACTGGCGATGATAATCATAATCCTGATGGCGCTTGTCCTACCGATGTTCTTGATGATCTTCGGGTAAGATTTAATATTTTACTACTATTTTTTTTACTACTATTTTGAAAAAAAATTACACTAAAGACATTATTTTCTCACAATTATCTGCTAATGCCACTGTTTCCTTGCTTTTTCTTTAAAAATATTTTTTAAATTTCTTCACCAATTGGCTACAAATTGTCTCAATGGCTGATTAGGGGCTGTCCAAAATGATGAATTTTCAAGCCAAAAAGTAGAGCTTTTAACAAAAAAGCTGAATTTACAACCAGATACATTTTTAAACAAAAAGATGAATTCTTAACAAATTACATAAATTTTCCACAAAATGGTAAAATTTTTTACCAAATTTTCGAATTTTCAAGCTCAAAATGTCATAGTTGATATTTAAACCAAAAAAAGATTTTAATCTTGAAGCAAAAGCAGTTGAATACAACAAAAAAAGACGAATTTTCAACAAGATATTTAAATCTTCAACTAAAACAGAATAATTTTTAATAGTTGACTTTTGAACCAAGAGAATTGATTTTCTACTAAAACACAAATTTTCGACAAAATACATGAATTCTGAACGACGTAGTTAAATTTTTAAGCCAAATAGACGAATTTTCAACAAAACAGTTGCATCTTCAATCTGCAAATACTAATTTTCAACAAAAAATATAATAGTTGATATTTAAACCACCAAGGGTTTTAATTTTAAATAAAAAACACTTGAATATAAACAAAAAAGACCAATTTTGTACAAAATACTTGAATCCTCAACAAACGCAGAATAATTTTTAGCAAAAAATTGCATTTTAATCAAAAAATTTGATTTTCTACCAAAAAATATTAATTGTAAACCAAATATATATTATTTTTCACCATATAGTTAAATTTTCAACTAAGAAGATTCAGTTTCTGCCAAAAAATATAAATTTTTAAGAAAATAGATGTGATGTTATTTAAAATTTTATTTCATTAATTTTTAGTCTATTTTTTTCGCTTCTAAAAATTTTGAATTAAGTAGTTGAATTTTTAAGCTAAAAAAATATAAATCTTTAACAAAAAATGATGTACTGTAATTTTTATTGAAGTGAATTAATTTTCAATTAAAAACGAATTTTCTACAAAACAGTTTAATTTTATACCAAATAGTTCAATTTTATACCAAATTGTGACATTTTCAAGTCAAAAAGTCGATTTTTTTATAAAACAGTTGAATTTTCAAACCGAGAATATGAATTTTCAACAAAAAAGTTATTTTACAACCAAGGAGTATAACTTTAATCCAAAAATATGATTTTTCAACAACAGATGTGTAATATTTGATATTTCAACAAATAGTATTTTAATTAAAAATAAAAAATAGTTGGATTAATAACCGAAAAAGAATATTTTCAACAAAATTCTTAAATCCTCATCTAAAACAGATTAATTTTCAACCGAACAATTGCATTTTTAACCAAAAAATTTATTTTCTCTCAAAAAATACGAATTTCCACAAAATACACAAATTTTCGACCAAATAGTTAAATTTTCTACCAAATTGTTTAATTTTCTAGTCGAAAATACGTTTTTTTTTACAAAATAGTTAAATTTTCAACTCAAAAATGTGAGTTTTTAACAAAAAAGTTAATTTTTAACCGAAACAGGTCTGTTTTTAACCAGAAAGTAGCAGTTTTAAACAAAAAAATATGACATTTCTACAGAAAGATACATTATCAAACTAAAAAAATTAATATTTAACAAAATAGTTGAATTTTCAATTATAAAAATTTTTGTAAAGAATGAAACAAAATTTTAATCAAACTATTGAATTATCAAACCAAAAGACAACTTCTCAACAAAAAATTTGAATTTTCAATCGAGAAGTATGATCTTTTGAGAAAAAATTGTTGAATTTTCAACAAAATAATTCAATGTTGAACCCAATAATGAAACTTCGAATTTGATGTATAAATAGGATTTTCGATAATTCACAGGCTTAAAAAACATTTTAAGTAAACACAGAATTTTATTTTTAATACTGTTTTGGTTGAAAATTTAATTCCTTAGACATAGGAAAGTTTTACTATTCCATTTTTGGAAGGCAATTTATATTTGTAATTAAAAAATTATCTTCTTCAGTTAAAAATTGAATTATTTATTTGAAAATCTATGTATTCTGTTACAAATTCGTCTTTTTTGGTAGAAAATTAATTTTTTTGGTTGAAAATTCATATTTTTTTGTTAAAAATGCAAATGTTTGGTTGAAAATTAATCTGTTTTTCTTAAGGATTCAACTATATTCTTTGAAATTTGCCTTTCTTGATTGAATTCAATTGTTTTTAATTTCAAATTTAATTATTCTTTGGCTTAAAAAGTCATTTTTCTTAGTTAAAAATTGAACAGTTTGGCAGAAAATGTATCTATTTTATTGAAAATTAATATTTTTTTGATGAATGTTCTTTTGATGAAAATGTAATACTTTTTCCATAAAAAAATTAGACTGTTTGGTTGAAAATTCTTGTATTTTGTTGAAATGTCGTTTTTTTTAAAAGAGTTTACTTGGTTGAAAATGGACCTTTTTGGTTAAAAATGCAACAATTTTGTTACAATATTGAACTTTTTCATTTAAAATAAAATTTTTTGTTAAAAATTAATATTTTCGTTATGAAAATTCTTTTGGTGAAAATCTAATCTTTTTTTCATAAAATATTAAACTATTATATTCTTCTATTTTGTCGAAATTTCGTCCTTTTTAGTATTTGTTTATTGTTAATTTTGTTAGAATATATTGAAATTTGATTGAAAATTCAATTTTTCATTCAGAAATTTGAGTATTTGACGGAAAATTAACTTGTTTCTTGAAAATTCTTATTTTTGGGTTGAAAATTCGACTTTTTTTTAGAAAATTCCTGTTTTTGTTTTAAAAATTCAACAATTTGGTCAATTTTTGTTTTGTTTCTTGAATAAAAACTCTTTCTTAGTTGAAAATCCATCTCTTTTGGTAGAAATTCATCTTTTTGGTTCAAAATTCAACTCTTCTGGTAGAATATTGAACAATTTTGTTGAAAACTGCATTATTTTTTTGAAAATGAAACTATTTGGTGGAAAATTAACTTTTTTGGAAGTTCATATTTTTGGATTAAAAATCAATTATTTTGTAGAATGTTTGTCTTTATGCCTTAAAAATTTAACAGCTTGGTCAATTGGCTATTCAAAAATTAAAATATTTGGTAGAAAATTAATTTTTTTCTTGAAAATTCATATTTTTGGGTTGAAAGTTCGAATTTCTTTTGAGAAAATTCCTGTTTTTGTTTTAAAAATTCAAGAATTTGGTCAATTTTTGGTTTGTTTCTTGAATAAAAAATCATTTTTAGTTGAAAATTTATCTCTTTTGGTAGAAATTCATCTTTTTGGTTCAAAATTCAACTCTTCTGGTAGAATATTGAACTATTTTGTTGAAAACTGCATTATTTTTTTGAAAATGAAACTATTTGGTAGAAAATTAACTTTTTTGGAAGTTCATATTTTTGGATTAAAAATCAATTATTTTGTATTTTTTTATTTGTCTTTATGCCTTAAAAATTTAACAGCTTGGTCAAATGGCTATTC